>CM060832.1:120600000-120642500 GCA_030762175.1 Metallyticus violacea
TGTCATTATACAGAATTTTAACATTTTTTCAATATTACACTGATGTGGGGCCATTTTGCTACATATAGATGGTCAATATTCTCTGCTTCCTTAACATAGCAGATCACAAACGCTATTTATAGTTTTGTTTGATCAGGTCCACCTTTTCAAAAATACAGCGTGCTGAAAAAAACATAAAAATTTATGAATAGAAAGAAGGATTGACACTAGATATGTTGAGAGTGAGAACGATTAGTCTGAGGCTTCAATGCGAAGTTACAGGCATTGTTATGAATCAAAGTCATAAATACTTTGTGATGTGACGTATGTTCATAGCTACTCAAACGTAAATCATTAAGTCTTAAGAATGAAGTCTTGAGAAGGCCTATGTAAGTGATGAGGCATTTTCAAACTACAGTAAGCAATTTTTTTGAAAAGTGCCGTACTTGGATTGCACTAATACTCTGTATTTGACAAAAAAGTATTTATATGAGGGAATCTATAGTCCTTTGAGTTTGTTGACCACCAACAAACACATTAGTATGTTTTGGAATTAACGTAGAATCACAATGACCGTTTGTGACCATATGTTTTTATTTTTGCGCTGTTATTTTCCAATCCTCTTTCTACTCATTCTTCGTATATTTTTATTCCACATCCTGTAGAAAACTTTTAGAAATGATTAACTATGTTATTTGTCACATGATTTTACTGTAATCTATGGAAAATTATTTTGAATAAACCTTTATTTGAAAGAAGAAAGATTATGAATGGATGCAATAAAGGGGAAGCTCCTTGGCGGTTTTTAAATGTATCCCATGTACTACCAAGCTGTTTAAACAATACCTTTCAAAAAGGTATGTAATATTATTCTTAACCTTTTTATAAGAAACATTTAAATTGAGATATCAAATGATAGTAATTATGAATGTTTCATGTAATAAACATATTTTAACAGTTCCAATAATAATAATCTTTATTGTGTGGTAGTTGATGAAATATATTTGTCAATAAAATTAAAACGCATTCACGGTTGATATGGTCGCGATATGTTCATTGTCACTGTCACTAGAATTACTATTTTTTACCTCGTCATCAAATTTTCATGCCTAGGTAAACACAGAATCATAATTTAAGCCTGACTACAAAAATTTCATTAACTATATACTCAATTTTGTCTAACGAAATACAGTGCTCTCCCTCTAAAGTCATAGTGAAAGAGAAATGCATTTAGAAATTGGCTCCTTATCGGTATAGCTTTTTAGGCAATAAAAAGTGAAAATGACAGCAAAGTAGGAGAGAATATGCTAACTTTTGAGCAGGAGAATGCAGAATGAGCGTCAACTTTAACTTTCTACTTTTAACTAACTCTTGAAATAGTTGGTGCTAAGAGCTGTAATCGATTTTTCATAACCAGTAATGACTGGTTACTGTTGATGTATAATATGGTCTTTTACGCCAAAACGACTCAGGTTTTTCAGCAATGTCTAATGCTTTTTTTCACATGTTTTTGAATCATAAATTTCTGATGTAATTTAATGGTGTCATTTTAATTTTATAAATTCGTTTATCAATTAAACTGTTTTACTTTTAAATTATGTTCACATATAGAGAGCGGGGTTTTAAATTTTTTCGTTTTATAAATAACAGAATACGTTGACTATATACAGAAAATATGACAGCAATTTGGATTTTGTGTATCACTAAAAGCAGGCATTTTTCTTAATATATTAAAAACAATGCTTGAATAAAGTATCTCTGTATCGCAAAGGACACTTAACTGTGTAGAAAGAACCTCTTTTCTTGCCGATCTAGCCCCAAATCTCATGCGCCAGTGACTTCCATAGATATAGGTAAATAATTAGGTACTCCAACAAAGAGCATGTTAGCTCAGATGTTTGGAGCGTCATGCTATAACACAAAGGTAGGTGGTCCAAATACTCACAGCCGAAGACTTTTTTTTAAGTTAAAGAAGATTTTTCTTCCCACCATTACAATAATTGATTGGGTAACATATTTACGATTTTTTTTCTGTAGTCAAAGGAGATTTGTCATCATTACAATAATTTACCCGCCTAGTTAATAGCACACAATCTCCTTATCAATTTATATTTAGGAAAAGGGGGTGAGCAAACCACTGGGTTCGGAGGTTTCTAGGATTTACCCGAAGTTAAGTTCAGATTTGTGTGTGTGTGTGTGTGTGTGTGCGCGCGCGCGCGTTACAATAAGACAACGAAGTGATAAAATGAAGTTGAAATATAGCTGAAAAACTCAGTTTTGTAATAAAAACAATATATTGCAGCCAGAAAGTTACGGAGGACAGCATGGATTACGTTACTTTAACGAAAAAATTATACATCCAACATATACACTATTACAAACGGACGTCTTTTTCATTTTGGTTGCGGCTTCAATCGCGTGAATCCTTTAGGCACTACCACTAAGGAGACGTTCGGCTTTCTCCGCTGCCATCCAACAAATTTCTTGAACATTTCGTTACGAGAAGAGATTCTTTCTGTAAGTTAAATTCGCTAGAGACAACTTATTTGTTTTACAGAAGCGTATAATGATACTATGGAAACGAAGTAATCTGTTGATCAGTTTAGTATTCCTTGGGTTATAAAACATATTCATTGTATAGGACAGTATTTTGAAAGAATATAAGAGTAGAATCTGATGATAAATATAATAGAAAAGTAAACAATAAGCTAATATAAATAGTCATAAGAAAATGCATAAAGGAGTTGTGCTGCATCTTAGCAATGACAATTTGTACATTGGACGCGTTTTAATACAATGCATAAATTAGTTTATGAGTTGCGTTTTATAAAAGATAGTAAAGTTTGTTGACATAGATATTATGTACAAGTTAATATTGTTTCATTTTATAAATGTTTTATGTATAACACAATCTATTACAATTTTTTTAAAAATTCAGAAAAATGCCAAATTTCTTTAAAAAATTTAGATCTTCCATGGATATTCTTCTTCAGGTTATATGAAACAGATTAAATATTCATTTAGATGTGGCATCAATTAGCTTATAATAGTTGTTAAAATGTTTTCTTTAAAATAAATTGACTTTGAAAGTATGATTTAAAGTGTCCAAGCATTTGCCCCAACATTAGGCGTTTCTTTTGAGAAAGCCTATATAATCAAGCGACTTTTAGCATTCAGAGACATTTGCAGTTATAATACATTAACTATATTTGTGTTGAAAAAGATGTCGGGCAGAAGATTTTCTTGCGTCTACTGTAACGCGGGCTTGTTCTTCGCCAAAAGAACACACGTAATACTCAGCAAAGAAAAACTTGCTATTACAGCAGGAACACTATTCGGGGGGGTAGGGGAGACTAAGTGGCTGTGAACTCCAACGAAGCTTTTATGGACATGAGGCGGGGCGCAAGCTACGATATGGGATCCTAACCAGCTACCGGTTTCTCTTTATGGAAGCCATTAACAGATAGCTTCTGCAGGCTAGGCAGTAGTGGAACGGAAAGAGTGGCGAAGTGGTTCCATGTGAGCATGCGCTAAAACTATAGAAAAGTGAATATTTGCTGTTCATCTTCTTCTGGAATTAGGACTATTGGCCTGTTCTGGTTTTATTGCCAATTTTTAAATGATCATCCTATATCTCTTTTTCCTATAGGGTTAAATAACCGTTAGCCATTTTTGGAAGCCTTATTTCTTCCATTCGCTCAAGATATTCCTTCCAGTTTCGTCTGTATTGGTCTATTCTGTCACTTATTTAAATCGTATCTGACAGCTTCATTTAAAATTGAATCTATTTTTATACAATCTTTATTTTTGCATACCTTATATGTGTTTCTTAGGTTTCAATTTATAGTTTCGCATTGCCTGGAATTTATGATTTAAAATGTACATCCTTGTTTTCGTTAAAAGTAATACCTATAGCTTTCTGGGGAATAAGTGCGATAATTGCTTTAAGATTTGATCATTAATTAAATGTTTTTTTTGTATGTAATATTTCCAATTCTTCCATATCTTAAGAGTATGCGCTTTTCCTCATAAATTTAATAGATATATTGCTTTTTTGTAATCTATATTCTGATGCTTCCATAATACTACATCATCGACATATAAATCGCCACAGGGGGCGAGGTCGTTAGGGCGCGGACTCTTATGCTTCTCTTTAATTATTCGTTTAATTTCATTATTACGGATATTTATTATTTGTTTGTTTGAATATTTTGGGAAAGAATTTATAAGGAAAGAATTGAGATTTGCAGATAAATGCATGAGCAAGATACTAATGAAAACTTGCAAAAAATTAGTAAAACACACCATGTTCTAAGAATAGAAAATTTACATTTTCAGTAATGAATTTTATATGCACAACTTAAAAAGGGTAAATTTAAAGGTAGATAATAATTATTATTAATTTCAAAACCGTGTGTTAAAGGCTAATGCAGATATATTTTAAATACATTTTTGACTGCTGAGTACGTATGCACTTTGTTCCATAAATGCTCATTTATGTAAGAGCATGGCTACCAACTAAATGTGTGCAAGTTCATTGAACCAGATGCATTCTTATGCTGGAAAATAGGAGTTGCAAATTATCTACGAGTTCTTTGCAGGTCTTCTCTTAAGGCAGTCTTTAGTTGCACGGTTGTGTACGAGCTACTTCGCCATGACCTTGCACACCATCTTGCTGATAGTAGTTAGCCATTAACTCTTGCGGTCTTCTCACACACAAAGACTTGGCCGTCTGTTTGAGACTGCTGGGACTCTCTTAATCAGATAAGACTCAGAACGAACAATTTGGCATTACCTGATCGCATATCAACAACCGTACTCCTATTGAGACCAGAATACATGTAGGGTACATTATACAGTGCTTTGGCGAGCATTGACGTAATGTTCCGTTGTGTTAAACGACAATCATCACCAACGGAAGCGTTTTTTTTCGCACAGTGCTGTCCATCTGAAATTCTTCTGTTACTGATTTACCCTTGAAACTGTAGCTCGCGAAAAGCCAAGAGCAACGGCCACCTGGAAGATGGAGTGCCCCATTCTTTTAGCCCCTGCAATCTGTCCACGACCATAGGCTGATAAATCTTGTCCACCTCCCATGGCTACCATAAATACACTACCGTTTAATGCTCACAACCCTTCTCTCTTACGTAAACATGTGTCATGCGTCTGCGGCCACTTATACAGCTATAAATATTCCGCTAATTGCTGTCGCTTTAGACGTAAATTGAAAATGACTAAGTCACACAAATGTGTTTTCATATTGGACTTAAGTTTTATAAATCGCGTGTATTAATTTTTTTGAGAACTTTCTAAATATTTTGTCATAAAATGAACAACTGTGGATCTTACGATGGCTGTACTTTAATAAAGAATGGATTTTGCTTATGATGAAAGGTGTTCTTTAACTACAGTAAACAACGACTTAAAATAATTAATAATTATCAATGCAAACTAGTTTTATTTTCCAACATTATTTACTATTCGGATTTCTTATTCCTTTGAAAGTTTCATTGAAACGTTCAGCAGTACATAATATCAGTTGATGTGATTTGCAAGTTATGTGCAGTAAATTTCATCTACTTTGTTATCGTTGCATGCAGTTAGTTCCAGTAAGTTGTGCTAGTTTAAATCTACCTTGAGGCTAATGGTAGATATTTATTACTCCGAAGCCAATAGTCTAGCTATCCAATTCTTAAGTTACCTGGTAGCGATCTACTATTTAATGGAGTTTGTGCTTGTTTACTAAAGGACAAATGTACCGCAGCATTAACGGGAGATAAACCAGCGATGAAGTTTTATTCCGATTAAAACGCGAATATATTTCATCCCAAGTGCATCCATATTAAATGGTTCTGAGGCAGGTTTCACGAAGATAATATTCTTGATTTTGATTTGAAGAATTCGCAGATATGGCTTTTATTGGTTCAATATTTTGTACATTTTTTTTAAAGTAGTGGGCCGCAGATCAAAAGGAAAGTTCCTTCTAGTGGATTTCTCGCGTTGCCCTGTTACAAATTCTTATAGATTCTAATTGTTCTTAAACTTTTACCAGAATGGCATGAATTTGGTCACGGATTTTGGAATCAGAGTTGCTATAACAGATTTGTATTTAAATCTCGGTGATCTTTCAAAACAAAATTTTCATCCATGACATACATGAAGGTCGTTCTGGGATTAATTCATGAGGCATGAATCCACAACTTCTATAGCTTCTCTGAAGTTGTACTGTATAGAAAATATGGGTGCACTTGTCCTATGGATGCCCTATGAGTTCATTCTCTTATTACTTCGAGCCTTAATATACACACTTCTTATTATTGAATCACTAACCTATTGCTATGTATGCGTTCTCTGACTTCCATAAATATGAAACGTTATTACCTTCATTTTATATTCTTTACTTTAATTGGCATGCGTTTACAAAGTATGCAATGAAAACCTTTTCTAAATGCCATTTTAAACTTTTAAAACACCAAGCTCAACATACTAACGTTACTTTTCATACATTTTAATGCTTGTGTTTATCCTTGATCCAAAAGTAAACTTTATTTCCCCGTTGTTCTTTTATATTTAAATACCAACATTGACTGCGTTCATTTTAGCATTTTTGTGACTTTGGCATGCTTCTGGTTTGATATGCATTAGCTTATAAAGAAAGCTAGTGCCTTATGATTTATTGTAACATAGTTGTCTTCAATATTTTTTGCAAGGTACATTGAAATATTACGCTTCAGACTTTTATCATTTGTAATATTTACTAATTTTCATACTTTTATATATTTATATTTTGAAAAGTGACCTAATTTATATAATTTATTCAGAACCATTTACTGGATACACCAATATAGCTAATGGCTTCACTATCTGTGAGGAGGGGAATCATACTGGCTGAATGTAAAGGTACGGAGGAATGGAGGGAAACGTATCTAGTACACACCTTTACGAAGCCGAGTAGAGAGAGATGATGATGTTGGTCTCGGCTGGCAAGCAAGGAAGAGATCAGGTAAATGTCTGATGAAAGTGTGACAGCTATGGTCTGAGGGGAGAGGAAGGGAATGTGGTAAGCTGATTGAATCCAACTGTATGTGTGTCATTCCTAACGTTGTTTTTTATATTTATATCCTTTTTATTTAATAAACATCTTATTTACTAATTTTGTTTTATTTTATTCTATACATTTATTTTTTTTTTTGTAGTTGAATATATGTTTGAATTATAGTTTATTGTGAAATGTCTAATCTAATATCCTGTATTTAATGTAATAGACCTAGTGTATTATAAAAGCACTTACCCGTTGGACCCTTGTGTCTGTTAGGGTTTTATTGTATTGTGTTGGTGCCACTGAAATGAATATACTGCTACTACTACTACTACTACTACCACCACCACCACCACCACCACCACCGCCGCCGCCGCCGCCGCCGCCGCCGCTATTGCTGCTACTACTACTATTATTATTACTACCTGCTGCTGCTACTACTACTACTACTACTACTACTACTACTACTACTACTACTACTACTACTACTACTACTACTACTATTACTGCTGCTGCTGCTGTTACATCTTTTCTTGCTCTCTGCCACAGGATCAATATTAAATGCTTTTGACATAGAACTACATCCGCTGATCCTGATCAGCTATGCTTTAAGATTTGGGCTTTGAAATTTTCTCAGAAATTTTAATGCCGAAAATAAAGAACATTAACAAAATTATAATATTGCAAATGGATACCAGGATACACATCGATAACTGTCTAAAAAACATTAACGGTTAAAAGAAGCTGTAGCAAGCATCTGGGCAAATGCAATGGTGGTTATCAGTAACAGTCACTTGTTCTAATGCAAATTAAAACTTTTGGACTCATCACAGGTTTTATAGTAATGACTAATTTATTGTATTAAATAATTAGTTTAGATAACGACTGTGTTTTGTTATTTTTGATAAAGGATATAAGTGTATAATATGATAAGTAATGAAACAATTAATAATATTCATAAACTAGTCTGCGCTCATCGGATGGTAATGCACGCAGTTATCTTCAAATCAACTCAGGACTGTAGTTCCTGGTTTCTCAGTATGTATGTTGAAGTCGTTATTTTTTGCAATGTTTTTAAGCATATCTTAACGATACTAATGTGAGTGAATGTGTTTTTTTAAAAGAAATTAACAAGAATTTATAATGGGAAAGTAAAGAAATGCAAAAGATAGCAAAAGCAGAAACGAGAAAATCTTCAGTACTATAAACCAGGTTGGCAACACCTATATCAAATCTGGAATCACCTGGACGAAATGCGCTTATCAGCATAAAGGGAAGGTCGTGGGCAGTTGCTCACATCTACAGACAGCCCATGCAGTAATAGAATGCTTTTTTTTTCGACACAAATGTTGCATTAATGACTAATGTAATACAGTTAAGTACGTTACTATATGTAATTATGCCCTTAATATTAACTTCTGGATGACACCATCACTAACGAACCATCTTAAAATATATTTATTAGAATGTATAAAGAAATGATCATTAAAATAAAATTTTAGTCTCTCTTTATGCTTGAAGACTGCAAATCGGTGTTATATCTCAGCTGATCTTAAACACGATTTTCTGTCAGTTAGACTGTCCAAAAGATGAGCAGTTGCTTACGAACAAGTTGTAGCAAACATTGTTTCCATTGATAATGCAAAGCAACGAATCTCTGGATATGCAGTTTGAAGATATCAGCTTTTATCAATTCCTTAATTTGACTTTCATTGTGACGTCAGACTGTAGTTCTACAAATGCTGATACCTTGATCATTCTAAACCATGGAGCTGGATAAATACACATAAAGTGTGAAACAACACCTCCCTTCAACTTGAACTTGTAAAGGAATCAAATATAGCAGATTATCTTCTACATTAAAAATTCATCAAAGTCACGAATAAACATAGCCAACTGTGCTGTATCTTTATGAACGTTTTCAATTTCTCATCCATTTGTGTATTCTTGGCAGCAGTTGGGTGAAAGAAATTTAATTGTTGAAAACAAGGAAGTTCTTGCAAGTACAAAATCTCAGCAAAAACTTCTTCCTGAAATGATTTAATACCTTTACAATATCCAGTGCTACAACATAACTGGCATGTTTTCTCCTTTCTGCCTTGTTTGTGCAGGCTAAAAGATTCGCATGCATCATCAGTAAGCTTCAGTAACTTTAGGGCTCTTTCTAGACTTGTAAATAAAGAATGTGCTACCTTGCAGGAGAACAATCTACAAATCCGAAACCATAAACAAATTACGTTTTACTAGCACGTAATAATAATGATGATGATGATGATAATAATAATAATATGAATATGAATATGAATAATAATTTAGTCTTTAATGCAGCATAATCTGGATGATATACTGTAGAAATGCTGTTATATATTCCATCCTATCGCTTATAATCACACTTTTGACGAAATAAGGCACTGGACGTCCCTTTATTTGTTGAAACGTCCTCTTTTTTGTGATTAATTGCTTCAACGACATGCCAGTCCTAAGCTAGCAATCACCTGTGTTTACAAAAAAGAGACTGACAGCGCGACGTATGCCAGCAGGAGCCCTCACCGATGTTCGTGTGTAAACAGTCACCAGTGCTCACGAGTCAACTTTTTGCCATGTCCAAACTGTCTTAATAAATATGTACTTTATTTTTTATTGTCCGAATTTAAGTATTTTAATCTTGAAAATACACTTTGGAGTAATATGGAAATCCTGAGTTTCATATTAAGTTAAGTATAGCCACGCTACTATTCTTCATACATAGAGCTTTTGACGCTGGAGTCCGGCATCGTGGACAACCAACCAAACCAGCGCTCACGCCAGAATTCGTGTTTCATTTTTTTTATATAGCCAGAGAAGTAACACCATTAAATTTATGAGATCCACTTCATCTTGGGAGCAATTCAGAAACTAATTACAGTAATTAGCTATGCATGAAGTAATTATTTAACCACCCCGAATTTTAGCACGCGTGCGGTAATACAATTTATGAGCGACTCATCACCAGAGCCTTACTCTGCGGGCAAACTCATTTAGATAGCGCTCAACTCGGTTTCATTCTGAAAATAAAGAAAAGAAAGTATGTGGGGAATGGGCGACCGTTCCTTTGTATCTCTCTCCTTCTTCTTCCACCTCATAACCCTTTCACAAGCGCAGTCAACAGCTGAGAGAGCGAGAAAAGAGGTTAGAGGGAGAAGAGAAATCTTTCGCGTGACCTCCCAGTAGTCGGTTTCTCTCTGTTTCTGTTGTAGAAGATTGTGGCCCTATCCAATACCTTAAGACTTGCCATAAAGCTGTTGTCGCTGCTGAAATAATAATGTTTAGCCATAATGTAGGGCACTACAACGTATTTTTTCTCTCGCCGTGAAAGGGCAACTCGGTATTAATCCGTTTATTACTGGTTACTGTCAACCAAAAGTAGATTCTTCTGAAGCCATAAATAAAGCAAAGTTGTGCAAGAAATATTAGCGATAAGTAAAGCAACCTAAAGCATACTGTGATTCTTGTTTATTAATGCTCTAATATGACAAAAATACAAAATCTAGAAAGAACTGATTAGTTTCGTCAAATAAAAATGCCTATGCAGAGGGTGCCAAAAATGCATGTACATTTCAAGGAAAGAAAAAAAAAACTCTTAACATAACAAAACTGAATTCACACAAACAGAAAATGAGTAGCACTAATCATCTTAAAGCTTTTACAGTTACAACAGCTGCTCAAAATACCCACATTCGGCGTCGATGCACTTCTGAATACGTTGAACTACTGATTGAGTAACGTTTGCGAAAGTGTCCTCGGCGATTGTAGCACATGCCGTTTCAATTTCTTCCCGAAGTGCTGTCAGTGTAGCTGGTTTTCTACGGTATACAACATCCTTAAGAGTTCCCCATAGGTAGAAGTTCAACGGAGTTAGATTCGGAGAACGCAGTGGGAACTCAATCGGACCACCTCATCCTATCCAGTGCCTTGGATCCAGTGCGCGGGGCTTGTTGCTGTGCGAAATCTCTTAGATCTGCCCTTGTGATCATCGCATATGGTACTATGAGTCTCAAATTTGTCTCGAATGCATGCAATTATTACTCGGGATGGCGGTTCTGTTCTGTACACACGTCTCCATTGCCTTTTAACTTCAACAATATTCTCGTTTTCCATACCAGTTCAAAATTGCTTTCTGCTGTTAAAACGATAATCTGGGGTCCATTTTGTTGTAGCAACGCTAGCATAACGTAATGGGAGTCGCGTCGGTTTCCAGAACATTGTACTACAGATTACTGTTGTTTTTCGGTTTAACTTTGAAATATTTTAATTAGATTTCTACTGAGAAAGGGCGCTCGGTATTTGTATATATAACAACAGGGAAGCTTTAACATTTTTCATAGTAGGGGGAGTTCGATCCCTTCCAGATGCTCTACTGTGAGCTCTATAAACTCTCTAATATTTTGGTAATTCTGACGTTAATAGAAGTGTACCGGACTGGAGATTTGAGCTCACCCCGCGGGTGGTGTGCCAGTGTGTTCCTCAACTCATGGTTAATTGAGAACGTTGCGTGATGAGTTATGCTCGAGTGACTCACCTGCAGACCTGGGGAGGTTGAAGCTACTGTGAAGCATGCTGCGGTTCTCTACATGGACTATCGGCTTGTCTTTAGCAATGAAAGGACCAAATTAGATAAACATGTAAAATGTGTTGAAATATACTTAAGACATTGATTAGTAAAGCACTAAGAGTTCAAAAGTTCTCCAAACTTTTACTTTGTGTTTGAAGAATGAAAAAATTGCTAAAACAATATTATTTGATAAATACGAATAAGTGGTCATGCCGTAAATATTACATTTATTATGTAAATATGTTTTCAAAGTGATGACTTCATAGTTTGTACATTTCCCACAAGTTTTAAAATTGGATGACGGGACAGAAATACGAAGGTATGGCTAAGACATTTTAACAAATCTATACAAGCAATGAAATAATCAATTGAAAGTTTAATCGAATGAAATAATCGAATTAGAGTTTTTGTGCAATCAAAAAGTAATGGAACATAAAATATATATTTTTACCTGTGAGAATAATGGAATCGAGTAAAATAACAGTTTTTCTTATTATATGAGAGACAACAATGAAAGTTCAATTCATATAAATAAGTTATTTGAATAAGTCTGCTCTTTGGTTTCGGTTTTAAGTTCTAATTATTAAGAAACCAGATTTAAAAAGTGAGGAATAATCATCATATCAACAGAAAAAAAATATTTTAACAAAGGGCGGGAACACTAATGGGCCTGGCACATTGTTGCGACTCCCGAAAGCGTACAGCTAGATGTGGTAAAGGAGGCATCAACAAGTTTCCAGAATATGAAATAGCAACAATTGGGGTGATGGATATTTCTGGAAACCAAAACGCGTAACGTTGTAGTGTTTGAGTTCGGGCCCCGATAAATTATAACAACTGAACATAGCAAGTGCTACGAGGCGTGAAGCCATCGAGTATGCCATAAAGGCATAAAACAAGCCAACTAAATTACTATGTTAGCTGTAATTGGTATGAATATTACATTAAACTGATAAATATGGAATAATATTTATTTTTCGTATAATAAATTGCTAAACCTAGAAATGTGGACAATTACTAAATACATTTATATAACTTGTATAAGTAACATAATTGATAAAAAGATGAGTAACATATTACTATCTTTGTGACAAATAAATATGTATTCACATATGAATCCCAGCCCTGAACATCACACATGCATTTAGTAAAAATAAATGTCGAATTTCATTTCCGAAGTTCCGGTAGACAACTTGAATTTACTATGTTAGACATTTCCCTACAGTAATTTTTTATTTTAATAAGGTTGGTTGATATATGCATATAACTATTTCTTTCTACCATATTTTTTATATAATTATGAAATGAGTGAAAGGCTGAAATAGTTTATAATACTTTCAAAAGTTATAATACTATGCCATGCGCATTGTTTGGATTGTTGCGTTACTTTTGGGCAGAAGCGTTAAGAAGAATGTTCGTTGATGGCGATAGAAATTTCTAGAAAAAAGTTTTGTGTTTTAATCTGATTGATGGTTGGGAGCTCCCCCAGCTATATAGCTAGTCACGAAAACGCTAGTAAAGATTATGTCAAATGTCATTCTATTTTTTTTTTTAATACTTGTGAATAGACCGCCAAACAAATTCACTAGTTACACATTCTTAGGTCTTTCTTACCTAACTATGTACTTCGCATGGTTAATTTATTTTTGATTCACCGTGTAATTCAGTATGGAATATTAGGTTAGGGTGGAACAACGCTCTCTGTGGTAACATTGTTACAGAGGTGTATAATTATTAAAGTTTATTTGCATAAAATTATGGATTATCGAACGAATCACGTTTTCGTAGAGTTTAACTAGCAAACATAAACTTTCTGTGCTTACCTATTTTCATAAATACTGGGACAATTTCAAAGCTGAACATCATGATTACCCCAACAGAAAAATCAGCCGTTTCCAACTGAACCCATACTACTGCTGAATCTTTGCAGAGCAGATGATTGGGGTCTAAAATATACAATGCGCTAATTAAAAATCATCCAGTTTTGGATGAAATTATCTCAGGTAGTTTAAAAGAAATTAAATCATTTATCTAATTATTAACTACTTTTCTTTAATAAAGTTTTGAGATAATTTCCTACCCGTGTTTGTGCGACACTCAACAAACACACACACATTTCACACACATTCATATTCACACTTCAAGTTAATATATATAATCGTATAGATGTCTCATTAAACCTTATATTAAATATCTGTAAACTAGAATAACCATTTTGTTAATCTGACTTGCATGCTTCTGAATTTCTGAATTTATATTCTTATCAAATGTTACATAGCTTATTGTTTGCACGCGTATATTTAATTGTTTTATGGTTTGTCTGTATGTACCTTAGTAATTTACATGTACAAATTGCAATGGAAAAGCATATAAAGAACTGAATTTGCACCCAAGCATGAGCATTTGCTCTTTTGGGGTAGCAAATTTTTATTGTAATCTTACATATGCATTTAAATAAATAAACGGTCATGTCGTATTGTCTGACACTTTTTCCTCCAGCTCAGTAATATGGACAGCTGAACTCAATGTTGTAAAAGAAGGTATGTAATAAATGTAAAACTCACTGTTTGTAACGTGGAAGAATATAATAACATTCATAATGTAATTTATTGTAAAAACAAGGGTTATGCTTTAACAACTAATTCCTCTAAATGTCCTTGACTAGCAATTTATAAAGTTCTATAATGAAAACTTCATGTCACGATATTACTAACGTAATAATTACTGTTGACAAAACCAGTTCTTTCATCGTAAGCTTTAGCTTTTATAGCAGTTGTTTACTTTATTTCTGAAAAATAAAGTCGTTTGCTTTAATAATCGAGCAAGAGATGATACTAATTTTGATTATTACGTGATCAACTGAAACTATGTGAGATAGCCTTGAAACGCTTATCTGATACAATGCTTTCAGCATTTCTTTCTTATCAAGTTTAAGGTTGAAATGCAACAATATCATGATTTGGGTTTATATGCTGTGTTGGTTAATACCGTGCACATTTTAATTCCAAATTAGTAATTAACTTTCATTTGAATAAAAAAAAAATGGTTCATTAAATGCTCGAATTGTTTTCGAAATAATGGAACAGTTGAATGTAACAAAATAATCGAATAAATAAGCTATTATTTTTCATTCCATCATACCATTGCTAACATATATTAGTAAGAAAACACCTACATCATGCCTTAACCTAGAGATCAGATTTCTTTGTCGAGTATTATAAGATAATATACATTAAATATTTATTCTGTAAAACACAAAATATTCCATAATGCCGGATTTTTATGCTGTGACAATTTTATTTTTCTAAAGTATCAGTAAAGTATTTTTCTAAAGTATATATAAGAAAATCTTATATATTTTCTGTTAATGCCTAACAAACTAATTTTTACTATCGCTTTGTATAAGTATGCAACATTTTTCTGCTGGAGAAATTACACTCCTCCAGAGCTTCAGTACAATGTAAAGTGATCGGTTCGTGTTGTGCAATTTGAACACAACTGAAATACTCCGTAAAGCAATCCAAGAATTCCAACAGAAAATTGAGATGCACATGTTATTTCCCTAAAAGAGCAACGAGATCGAATGTAAGGTTACACAATATCACTAACAACTATTGCTGAACTAGTCAAATAGTAATAGAGAGGGCATGTAGAGGGACTTAATTAGAGTAATTGGTGCATGCAGCTGCAAGGTAAAACGCCTTCAGCGATAAGATTTAAATTAGCAGACATGTTTATAAAGAAAGCAGGCTGGTTAAAGAAGGCATAGCAGAGGAAGGAAGGAACTCGAAAAGAAAACACACTAAATATAGAGTAAAACACACAGTGCTTTGTAGAGTAAAACACATAAATTACGTGCGAAGTGACTAGCGTATTAATGAATATAAGTACACTATAATGAATTGTTGGTAATGAAATAGTCTATTTGATATTTCATAGGCTGAGGGACATAAAGTGTTTCAAAGCTGGCCATGAAACATTAATGACCTAAACACATGAATACCATTGAAGTCAACACCATAGTAATGGGTACTGCGGGCTCTAAGAGTAGGTAAAATTCATAACTAATCACTTTTAATAACTTTCAAAATAAACTACAATGCTTTTTCTTCAAATGTCCTGGTCATTTTTGCCTCGTAGACCCAAGATGGCGGGCTCAATCCCTGCCAAGATTGATGAAAAATTTTCGGGCGTAAAAATATTAACTATGGCTTCCTTCGGAAAGGAAGTAAAGCCGGGGTCCCATGTACTAGATTTACGGCAAGTAAAAGAACCTCAAGCTTGAAAGCCTCTGAGTAAAATTTACGGCCGTTTCTCGCCCTGAATTGAGTGGGACGCTGATAACCCGAGATGTTAAAGAGAGTCCCTATGTAAACCAAATGAATACCAAGTATGCGATCTTGTTTGGCTTTAAAAGCTTAATACATTTCATTCTTATGTTGCGAGTATTTGAACGCTATTGCATTCACCTCAACAAACTATGATGTCTCTCTTGCTGATATGTTCCACATACTCCGTAAAAGTGTTTAGTGCAGTAAATGCGCTAGTTCTGTGGCAAAATTGATATGAAAATATCATGAAATTATTGGGAAAAAAAACCTTGTAATCGAATCACTAGAAATTATGTAAAGCCAGTAGTTCGTGATCTACGTGTGAAACCAAACGTTGCTGAAACATCTCTTTTAATTGACATGTGTTCTCGTAATCTTTATAGCTGATAATATGTACTGGTTAATAACAAAATTGTTAGTTCATAAAACAATGCCTAATTCAAATAGAAATTTTATTACTTTTATCATTGATCTTGAATGAAGTATGGACCTAATATAAAGCGGTATTCAATAACTAATATTGTTATTTTTAATACAGTGTCTTTTTTGTACCTCTGTTTTTATTTATTTATTTATTTTACTAGCTGAGGAAACGACAGCCCTACTGATTGACACGTACACTAAAAAAATGCCCTTATGGTAAATGTTGGCCATTTCTCTGAGAGCTCTTTTTGTTCAACTCATTAAATATCTGCAAAACTTTCCTGCATACGCGTATTTGCATTTTTATGGAATAACAAGTTTTTAAATCATTAAACAAGGGGCAACAATTAGAGAAGCCGGCGAATGACATTTTCTATATCGACGAGAGCACCACAAGCTTCCACTGGAAGTCATACGTGTTCCATAGGTACCGCAGTAGCAATTGTTATAAACACTGTCATTGTGTTTTCAGGGATAATACATTGAGGTGAAGGGCTATCATTTCAAAAAGCTAGCGTCATTTTTCAAAAGCGAGGCATTTCGTGATTAGATTGTAATGGCAACGGTCTTGTACATCCTTAGATCAAAATGGAGGATAACCATGACGGATTTGGAAAACCTCGAAAGCATTCGCTAACGCTGGGTTCACAGTACACGTTTTAACGCCGCCTTCAGTTATGATCAAGTTATGCTAAAAAGAAAAGCGTTTATTCGAGCCATGTGCTCTAACGCCAGAACGAACAAAAGTACATGTCAAATAATAAGAAATAACTAGGTGAAGGTCTTCTTTATGATTGAATTTGTTTATCTGTTAGTTTTTGCAATTAAAATATATGTTTAATATAAAATGGCCAGCATAAATTTGAATTGTAAGGTGTTAATTATATTCAAATATAAATCAGAATATTAATTACTGTCGTTTCAACATAAATGCCATATAAATAAATATTTTAATGTTAAATACTTAAATGAAATTATAAACCACCTTCATTTAATTTAAAATGTCTTTATTTTCTATTTAGTTGCAAAAAAGATACTTTACTTTTATCATATGATGTGTGAGCCTAATTTCCATTAAAGTTAAACCTGTTATCATGTGTATACTAAACAGTTTTTACTTCCAAAAAATAACAAAAAAACATTTCATGCATGACTGCTTTAAATGGCTGGACTGTTAGTGTATATCTGTAATACTCTTGATGTGACTAGTAATGACAGAATGCGGCTGAAGCTGTGAAACCAGCTCGCAGAGACTGGTAAATCGAGCGCTGAGTAGAAGCAGAAAATTTACGCGTGAGAATTTGTTTATTTTTTTTTATTTTGTCGTCATTTTGTATGCGTGCATATAAAATATTTTTTTCAAAGACGACAGAATGAGTTGTAGTCAACTCCAATAAATGATTCAAGAGCCAAGTTCATTATGAAGGAGGTAGCTCCTAGGTGTTCTGCTTTCATTGCATGTTAAATTCGCAAACTTTTATAATTAAACAATATATACATATAATTACCTAATTGACTGTTTCGCGAAAATTTTTCTATATTTTGAAAAAAGTGAACATTAGAAAAACACACACACCCACACCCACACCCACACCCACACCCACACCCACACACATACCCACACACACACACATTAATTTAGCGGATGGTAATGATACGTTGGTGTAACACTTAAAACATTTTTGTTAAAAAAGGAATCGTGAACATTCTTTAATAGTTGGTGGTAACGTCTATCATTTTCGAATTGAGACTTGTTGCTGTTAACAAAATTAATTTATATAAAATAATAAAATATTTATGAACTAAATGGTATAAAAGACATCTGTAACAGTGCATATTGCAGTTATCCACCATTGTACATATTATATTAACATTAACTTTCAGTGATTGAAATGCATGTGATGTTAATGCATAATTTGACTTTTATCTTATCCTCTTCGGCTCCACTCTTCGCTAGTTGCTGCTTCCATTGGAATGAGCAGTGTGTAATAGCACTCGGCAACTGCACTTGAAGGCATTCCATAACCTTAGAGGTCTTGCTTAATATATGAGAGAAAATTGAAAGGGTGCCTTTAAAGAACGATACAAGAATTTATTGATTTTAAAATTTCTGAAAGTTAAAACTTACCTTCCGAACAATGGTTCAATCTTTTAAAATAATATATTGGTGGAATTCAAGAGTTTACAGCAAATGCTAGAAGCTACATGGATAAATACGGAATTAAATATTCATCTCATTAAGTGCGGCCGCTATAAAACAAATATATCAGGATAAAACTTTATCCCTATCCAAAGCTAAAAGAATGCATATATAGACAAACATTGCAGACCAAGTTTCTCTAAACTTAATAGTTAATGCTCTGAGATGGAATGAGAAAATGTTCCGATGCTAAAACGAGAGTTAAAAATTTGTATCCCAAAATAGGCTATCTCACGCCTATACGAAGCTAGAGGGAAACTTCCAAGCTTCCACTGAGCAAGTAGTTAAAGCAACCGTCAGGCAAGGTGTACTAGTCTTCCCGTAACTGACTGAAAACCTGTCGAGAGCGCAGTGCAGAAGAAAACATATAACTTAAAAGCGGGAGGCTGTACAAACAACACAGTGGCGCAAACAGCAGTAGTTTGAAATAAAAGTCATGTCTGATTGGCACTGTCACACACTGATTGAGAAAAGCAAATTTATTGTTACTAATGATCTGAAAATTATGCTAATATTTCGCTCTATAGTTGCACATAAGAAAGATAATAATTTCCTTGATTTTCAGTAAGCTGATACAATCAACACACATCGAAAATAATTATTCCTTCTCGTGGATTAAAATTATCATTCCTGGGATGTTACAGATTTAAAAAGATGATTAATGAATTAGAGAAATGGGAAACTTTAAGTGTGCTTAAAAAGAAAGAAACTGTGATGCCTTCAGAATGAATGAAATCAAAGAATTGGTGTATACATTGGGCTTGGCTGCTGGGAACAGAAATAATATCAAATATATGATGCAATAAAAATCATAAAACGTTCACAAGAGTAGGAAAACATAGAAAGGAATTTTATAAACGTCAAAAGCAAATAAATGTTTATATATTATTTCTCAATTTTAATTTTTTTTTTGTACAGGCTCTCATTTCCTAAAGGAATAGTGCTTTATTAGAATAGTTTTGTGTATATAGCCTGTAATAATAATAATAATAATAATAATAATAATAATAATAATAATAATAATAATAATCTTAAGTATATCTTATTTTTAATGTTATTTTTAATAATACCTGAAAGCGTTGTAGCAATTATCCCCTTTATAGCAACAGGTTTTCATATTTTTTATAATTTTAGAATTGCTCCATGACTGTATATAAATTACTCTTCTCAACGCTAGCAAACGTTCATGCTTCTGTATAAAAACACCGGTCTGGAAGTGGAAGTGCTTATATATACCTGTTCAAAGTGTATACACACATTTAATATGTAAAAAAGAGCTGCAGCTTCAATGGGATCTCTCACACTTTACTCCAGTATCCCTTTCACTTTTCAAAACTGTGGGAAAAGTCCTCTTTCGGGATCGCCATCAGCCGTCTCGTCGCGTTCTCCTTAATCTCATCCACGGTATTAAATTTCCTCCGTTTCAACGGCGAAAAGCTTGATGTCGCAAAGCTAGGCTTTGGGGGAGCTGACAGAACTTGATGTTTTGCCAAAACACCCTGCAGGAGACGTGGAAGGAAAAAGAAGTAAGAGCAAGCGTTGGGAATGCGACGTCACGCAGTGTACGTACAACCACACTCAACGATATCTCACCTCCATCTGAAGGCCCCACTGACATGCGCAGTTATGTTATCCTCCCTTCGTGACATCTTACGTGGCACGAATAGGTGTTTAAATTTGCTACAAAATTTACGAATAGACTGTATGTACTCGTTCAGTCAAGTATAGATTGCTAGGTTTTTCGAACATCAAAGGTTTAGAAAACACTTTATATTGTAACAGAGAACCTTAGCTGCCAGATAGATTGCTATTGGATATTAAATGCAGTGTTTAATTACATTTCAAGTAATTATGAGTGCTATGCTTGTTAGTTTTATTAATCAATATATAGATATATGAAATAACATTTTTGTTCCTGGCCTGTATTCTAAGAGAAATTTTATTATTATTATTATTATTATTATTATTATTATTATTATTATTATTATTTTATCATCATCAGTTAATGCTAAACATATTAAAATTTAACACATTAGATAGGGTAGAACGGGATATATGATTGTTTTCTTGTGCTGAGAAAGATCCTGTTATTTTGAGGCCTTTTAGTTTATTAAATGCTGAGATGCGCTTATCATTGAGAAGATGGTAGTTTTATTGTAAATCATCCTAAAACCCATAAATTCAGTTCTTAGCTTTCGCAGTTGCCACAACTACTAATGATAAATGCATAAACATCAGCTCTGTATATACAGTAGGGACAGCTTGTGTCGGTACTATAGATATTCTTGCTCCGAAAATCCGCTCCAAGTTGGGTATACTTTTCAATGAATCAACCTGATGTCGCTGATATCGCTGTAGCTACATATTGGTTTAACGAACAGCTGTTAAAGTTAGAGGTTACATTTCTATTAATTAAAATGTGACTGTATTGAAAATATACCTTTTCTTTTCCAAATTCACACAAAAACATGATCTGCGATGCTTAGTTAATGATCATAATGTATTAATTGAATAAAAAATTCTAAAGTTAAGGAAACATTTTTCCCACACACTTTTAATTGTGCTTTGTTTCTTTGGACGAAACGAAAGACATCTACATAAGATCCCAAATAAAGTGCGTTCTGGTACTTTAAGTATTGGGGAAATGTCATCCTTATTAAAGCTATACCTAAACCTATATCATACATTAGTAAACTAATATCTCAGCTGTGCGCTGAGACACAGAGACACTAGGACTTCCTAGCGGGCTGTTAGTCTCTTTGAGTGTTGAAAAAATGGAATAATAATTTAATTGTATTTTTAAATTATTTTAGTACTTAAGTATTAATTTCGTTCACTGCAGGATTACCGTGAAAAGATTTTTTAAAAATTTTGTTTTAAAAATTAGTGTTAATGCTAAAAATTGGAAAATTTTGTATCCGCCATTGGTGAATATTGGATAGGGAAATGATAAAACAAAAAAAAAAAAAGTTCTTTTTAGCTTATGATACCTACATTGTTAAAAACATAAGTAAAAGATGATGAAAACATATTTTGAAGAAATCCCTTATAACTTATAACATAAATAAATGCATTATAAGTTGCTCTGCATGCCAGAGAAATAAATTGCGTGATTTTAGAATCTTTATATCTCAGGAATATAATGCAACGTTGCGAGAGAATTATTAAAGAGCAGTAAAGACCATTTGTAACAATTATACTGGTATGGAAGTATGTTTCTATTGATTGAGGAACGATAAAATACGGCATAATAATCGTAAATGATCTTCTCACGGCACCGAGATATACAACTTATTCTTGAGACAGCAAATCGATAAGAGCCTTCGGCTGCAGTGGCAGTGTCTGAACGAAACACCGCAGGATATTTTACAGAGTGGTACAAAAGTCAGGTGCTGCAACTGAGAAGAAACGTTTCGGTCTGTTTGTTTGGAAAACAAGTATAGACGTCATTACTTTGTTGAAGGATGACAGCTTTGCATTAATAATACTAAATTTGTATAATTACTTGGAACAAAATTTGCTGGTATGCCATACTCATTCTTCAATAAAACTTCAAGAAAGGTATGACTTTGCTAGAATGAATACGGGCTTTTCCATAAGATTTTAATATATCTGCTAAAGGAACCGAAATGTTTGAAAATATTGTTATTCTATACCTAGCAAATTAATAAAATATTAAAACGTTTTCACACAACGTTTAAAAACAGCAATGTTTGCACATTATTAAGTCATATAAATAACACTGTAAATTAAAGTATTTAACCACATACATTAGGAAAACAAAAGGATGTGACAAGATCTCTAGAATGATGAAAAAAAATATTTTTGAAAATTTAGCATTGGAATATTTTGTTAACGTAAAGTATTGTGAAGAAAAATGACATATGGAATAGCTTAAGACATCTTTGTAGGTATAACAATAGAAAAGAAATTTCAAGAAGACACACAGAGAAACCCTTAAAATAATGCCTTTTCTGCTCATCTTCTACACTCCTAATATATGTACCTTAACGAAAGCGAAGAATGAGAAATTAGTTTCTTAAGAAGCGTCGCTGAAAACATACTTCTAGCTTTAAAAAGAAGAAAATTGAAGACATTACAAATGTGCTATCTTTAAATAAAACGGCGGAATATAAGAATGCCGAAATAAAATTTTGCACAAGTTTAAACGTTGAACCGTGATCAAAGAGCTAATACTTAAATATAAGAAATATTGGCCGACCAAGGAAATGACTGTGGAGTCCATTTATATTCTAATAAAACCGAAACGAATTACTTTTAGGTTACTTTTGTTTAAGAAACCGCTAAGCATACCCATGAAATCAAAAGAAACAACGAGAGTATTTATAGAAGACTAAATTAATTTTTTTTTCAGTTTTTTTTTTTTTTTTTGTTTTGTTTCATTGTGACTAAAAGTTACTTGGCGGGAACCCGATAGCCAATTGCACAGAGCGAAAATGTCTTGGCTTCGGTGCGAGAGTCAAAAGAACGAAATGTGCTCATTGTTGATTTTCTCGCTTGCGCAGTCAGTAAAGTAAATTTTTAGAGCGTATGCTAACAAGATTTCCGACAGTGAAAAGAAGGTTTAACATAGATATATTCATTACAATATCCTGCATCATAAAATATTATATTATTTATGTTCATAACAATATGAAATAACATTTTATTTCAAAATCTGAAAGAGATTAGATGTACATTACTTTCTGTTACAGGAATGAACGTTTCCAATTATTTTGTATATAATATACTTCCTTTCATTATATCTTAATTATATGTTGTTTTAAACTGAACTTATAGGGATCTAATAAAATATGTTTACTCCTCGGATTGTGCGAATACCATGTGTAGACCTGGCAGCTGTGGAGGGAAGAGAAAGAAAATTGACAGCTAAAAACCACAAAACAATTGCATATAATAATAATAATAATAATAATAATAATAATAATAATAATAATATTCTTCGCTTTCTTAATACGGAATGCCAAGCAGAAGTTTCTCTTCGACCATTTCATGAAAGCTTATTAATTGGAAAACATTCCATTATCCAGGTAGAATATATGGAGAAACTGTATGTATATATTTGTCATGTAGAAATCATTATATTGTAAATGTAAAGCTTTTCCCTTAGTATAACCTCGTAGAGGACGGAATTGACTTTCGACACACTCTATATCGTAATTAAAAAGTTATCTGGTCCTCTTAACACAGTTTCTGTGCTTCAACTTTTATATGGGATAGAGGCAGTGGAGCATGAAAATTGCAGTCGATATTGGATGAGAATAGTCGAACAGGTTTTAAAAGAGATGGGGTTGGCAAGGAAATGTGTTATCCAGTTGGACAGTGTAATACAGTTATCGGCAGAAAATATCAAGATATTATATAATGTGTGTGACATAAAGAGAGATTGGGAAAATGGCACAGTCATAAAAATGAAAGGAAATAAATGCATGGAATTCGAAAAATAAAGGTTGAAAAGGGAAGAAATCTATTTTTAAACAAAATAATATTTATGGAAAATTGAAAATTCGTAAAATATATGCAGCATGAAATTAAATTACAAGTAGGTACTTTCTGATTTTGTATTTTTATGCAATAATGTTTTATATAGCCAGACTTTAGACTATTTATTGCTATTAAAAGTTCACATTTTGTTTTTGGTTTTTGTTAATATTTAATGCCCAAATCTCATTTCTTGCAGTTTATGCAATGGGATAAGTATAAAGTTGAAATAATAAAGTGTTGTAATTTTTAATAAAGAACAAATGCACTTATAATAATGTAAATGCTTTATTTATTATAAAACTGAACGATTGACATAAATGTAAATTTAACTATATTTAATCAGCAATTTTATGCATTTCCAAATTTTTTATATTGCTAACATTTTTTTGAGGAAAATACTAATGCACTCCAAATGTATTACTGTTTGCACTATTTATCCGCAGCTCAGATTATATAATCACGTGTTTTCAATATTGTGTAGTGCAATAGTATTTTGATAATAACATAGTCAACGTTCCAGTTACATTACTGGGAGGGTTTATGCACCATCACATAGACTTGGAAAATTGAGGTCATTGGTAATCGTTTGTATTACTTTCATTAATTCATAAATAATTTGGCATGTTGATTTAAAATATGACGGTTATTTTTGACAAGGATTTTTACAAAATAATATGAAAATGGGGGAACGGAATTAATATTACTAAAAACCGTTCCCTGTCCAACTTTATTGCTGAAACTCCTAATTAACTTTACAAATAAAGAAGAAATTTTTGCTTTCGCTCAAAGAACCTCCTGACACTTTTCTGCTTGTAAGTAGCCTGTGGTTGTTCTCTGTGCAGCATCGAACAATAGTCCTCAGTCGTGTGGACCTTCCCTGGTATTTGACATCTTAGTGAAATCTTTCAACCTGTTCTCACTGACAGCATCAATATTTTGGGGAAAAAGTTCAAATGAGAACGCGCATAATGAAATATATTATGCTTCTTTGTTGTTTCTTCAGCATAGGAAATGTTATCAAATTAGTTACGACAACATTTTGTAATAACGCTGAAAACAAGGGAAATGTGTAAACTTTTGCATAAATTACAGTACATTGGAATAACCACTGTCTCATAAGGTCTACAAATAATTGCGTTCAAAATAGAAAGGCAATGCAGTTCTGGATGTAAAGCAAAAAATGTATTATTCAGTTAGAAAAGCAGAATACGGATTTATATCTATAAGTATAAAATCTTTTATTCATATAATTTAAATTAAAGGTCCCTGGGAAAAATTGCCAGCCAATTCTAATCTGTCATACCTTAGCGTCACACTAGATGACAGTTGTTGAATCGATGGCTGACCTATCTATCTGATATCTGTAGATGCTAAGTGTAACTAAATAGTATGTTAGGATGAGGAACAAGGTTTAGGCTTAATCCTTTTAAATCGATGTTGATAATTAAACATTTGCTTTGTTTAAATTATTTAGACAATTTCTAAACAATAAAATTAAAAAGATGAGTTCCCATAAAAATAGTGCTTTTGTTTACTTTTACTGAATAGAATTATGTATGCCATTATCTGTAAAAATGAACGTTTATTTTCATTTAATTTTTCTGTATTATAATGTGTTGACAGTTTTTGTCCATGAATTGGATACATGGTTTTATGATTTCAACGCATGGACATTAGGCTCCATTTTCTATTTTTGGGGGAGGATAACTTTTTATGCCCAAATGATTTTTTTTTTCCATTTATTTTTGGCGAGTTAGTGGAGCGCTCACTAATGCCTTTCCTGGTAAAAGGCTTACTATTGTATCAGTGAACTATCGAATATTCCAGAAGAGAATTATAAATATGACAGTGTGGCTCATTTCTGGCGAATGTTAAACCAATGATCTATAAAATAATTCTATATTTTAAAGGAACGGAAAAATACTTTGTGAAAAAATACTATTTCAATTTCTTAAGGATAATTTCAGGATGCGATGTGTTTTTGAAACTAAATGGCTGACAGCATTAGTATTTCCTCCCTACCTCTACTACTACAATGCTTCTCTACCTCTCTCGCTCCAGACACTTTCAGTCCACTGAGGATGCTGACATAGCGTCAGCGAAAGCTTTGTAAGACTAACGCCAGCCGGTCTTGAAAGCCTAAAGAATGCTGATAGTATTACCATCTTCCTTCGTTCTAGGATGATTGAATGATATTTTAACATGAAATATATTTAATATCTTATATAAATTATATGCTATTTCTTGCGTTTCTTTTGCTACCGGCTAATTAGAGCAACCGTGCAGATATTTTGCTGCTTTGCAGGAGGAGCTTATTTGAAAGTTTAAGCATTTTCAATTCAATTTACTCAAAAAAAAAAAACATTGTCACATAGATAATTTATACCAACCAAGTTTCTTTGAAGAGTAAAGCAATAACTAAATTAGATTGTATTTGCACCGCTATTATTTTATTTCAGTGTTATGGTGAAAATTTTCATTCAACGCTGATCGATAAACGCCAATTGTTTTTTTATTATTATTATTATTATTATTATTATTATTATATATATATCTTTTACTTGTCTAGTGTTCTGCTGTGTTACATATCTCTTGCATTGTTCACCAGAGGTATAAAGAGGTATAAATGGTAGAATAACTCACCACAAAATGTCTTTGTAACCTTCGTTTGTTTAATATGCGGTTAGAAAGCTGTGAATCTTCAGCCGAGTATGACGCTTGATTTTATGAAGGTCCCCTGTATTCTCCGTACCAGCCTCCAACATGACTGGTGACGTCAGAGGTAGATGAGAGCCGGATAGGTTTTATATATACGTATATATCTAGAAGTTTGCGTGTAAATTTTTATACAGCGATTGCCACAAAAATTCGCATAAAATAAGTTTATAGAAAGAAACTTGAAGTTGGTACAAAAAATACAGCTCAGAAAGAATAGCACTGAACAAAATATTTTTTGAGGTAAACAAAAGTTCTGTTATGCTTATTAAACGTACATAAATTACTTTTATTTTAGAAGTGCGTATATATTTTAAATCATTGTTCATTGCTTATAGTCGTGTTTAAAAGAAAAGATAAAATCGGTGCACTTTATTCAAGTAAGGAATGTCCTAATGCGGTTTATTCATATAGACTACAGTATTTAGATGATTTGGAGTTTAATTTATTCCTGGTTTCTTACGCAATTGTCTTTTATCTGTAATAGAATTTGATAGTTAGTAAATGGCAAAATACTAGCACACGAAATAAGATGCTTTTAAAGTCTTATAAAGTTATTAGATGCTGAATCAAAACCTAAACGAAGAAAAGCATTTATATTTCAACGCAAACTAAAAACAAAACTCTGACGCTTTTGAAGGCATCAAATGTTTTCAGATTTTAGTAGCACCTTTTTCTTCTAGTCCTAAAGAAATGTTTTCGTTTTACTTTTATTATTCGCACCTTTATAATTGCTTTTTCAAATATATAAAATGACACATAAAATATTATTTTTCTTCTATTTATGGTCTTTTGAATATATGTATAAATGTATTAAATGCTGTGGAGATGAAACGAGTATTCTATTTTATGATTTGTTACACCAATTTAAAATTTTGTGTATCTTATCAGTTATAAAACACAACGTCAATAGGTTATTGAGCATTGGCCCGAAAGTTGAAATATTTAACATTTTAATAAATTTAGATGATTAATCGGAAACAAGCGACACTACAGATATGGAGTATGTCAAGTTGTGATTAATATCATTATGCACTTAAGTATAAAACATTTGAAGTGTATGATGTAATATTGTATTTGTAAATAGCATGTTTAATACTTACTAAACATGGCTTAGATTACTGTTCAAATGGAAACTTTTATGCATTTTTCAAAACATGTTTCGGTGGAATGTTAGGTTTGGATGTGAAATTTTGTTGTTTTTTACAAACTTCCTGTTACTGAACAGATTAAAATCTCTTTTGATATCGATCAATATAAATTTAGCACTTTTTGCATTGCTGATGAGTAATACTAAGCAGATTTATTATTACTTTCCTGTGATGTTCAACAAACATCCGAGAAGATTTGCTAAGATACAAGTAGCATATTGTTCTTTATAATGTCAATTAATATGCCTCAATTTGATTTTTAGACACAGATAATAAACTTATCGCAAATTAAGCATTTTATCAAAAATTTACAAGTAAACATATGACTATCCCTACCTTATATATCACGCTGTTATGCATTTGGGCCAAAAAGTCTGTATTTATAAGTACAAAAATATTACTGCAGTACTAAAATAATTTTGTCTCTTTAAGTGTAGGGAGTAATTCCTCTTATACAGTATACTAATGTTTCTTTTCTCTGAAGCAGCAAAGGATTGAGCATAAATATCATACGAATACATAAAACATCATTTAAAACGAGATTTCAGAATGATAGGTGTATCTTTATATTTACTTTATCTGTATCAAATTCAGCGGCAAGAGAAACTTTAAGCTATAGCCGCATGGGTTTGGCACGGAGAAATTTGCATCCCTTTAGTATTCACGTACAATATTCATTGATTAAATTACGTACTGCCTACGGTTAAGTCAGCTACACGATATGTTTGCTCATGTGTTATGTTATGTAAACCCATGGATCTTCAGATGAAGAGCACCCACGTATGACCTTTTGTTATTAAGGTACATGAAGCTTTGCAAAGCAAGAATATTGTAATAGTGTTTAATTCCCATTTTCATCACTGAAGCATCACAGAGGTAAACTTGATGAGTAATGATATTAAATGATAAATTGGTAAAGCAATTTTTATGAGGAAAGGAAGCACTCAAAGCCTTAGTTTAGGATACCTCTCGGGGAATTTGCCATTGATGAGAGCAGAGAACGGTTCTGGAGGAAATAAAATCCCAGACTTCCTTTCGTAAATCCGAACCTTTAACATATTAGCCAATAGTATCGTTTAAAGCACGAACACCGTGTTGTTTGAAGCTATTTTAAGTTTTTCTTCTTTGTTCCAATTACTTTGAAATTTTATAAAGTGACCAAAAACCTCTTTCGGTTTCAGAGCACACATTTAAAAACGTCATATTCTGAACAAAATAATATCTTTGGTGTTGAATCTAGTCACTATAAATATCGCGGACTTTTTGGCAACGCAATCGAAGATATCGATACAACTCCTTAGAGCAGAAAGCAGGGGAAAAAAAAATACAGCACAGTTTCGAGGCTCAGAGGCTCAGAATGGCTTTCCAATGGTTATTCAATAAAAGGAATAACAGTGGTAATCCGATAGTACAGTCTTCCAACCAAGATCGATAATACTTTTCACTATCCCCCTTAGCATTATTATGAAAAGAATAATACCTTTGCGATTCACGACTGCAGTTTCCTTAGTTTTCAGATTTTAATGAACACGTTCCAGATTGTTAAAGTAGACACCCAATGGCATTGTTTGTTTAGTCTGCTAGTAGCAATTATCAATGCAAAAGATCCCGTACAATTCACCAAATATAAATTATAATCTTCTATTCTTTTGATGCAGTAGTGGTTTCGGTTGTTTGGGAATGGTTTCATAGGCGCCAACTAGTGATGATTGTTTCTTTGAATCTAGCCACCTTCTGAGTCATGGACAACTGGCCAGTTTATATGACATAGATGTTGAAGTCTCTACCCCAGGGCTGCCCACGTTTGTTTGTACTCGGGCACATTTGCATGATAACTAGGGGTACGCGGGCACCAGGTTACGATTCCACTACTTCGACACTACTGCTACCGATACTACGACCAGGACTTATAATAATAATAATAATAATAATAATAATAATAATAATAATAATAATAATAATATGTTAAATTATGTCTTACTTCAAAAATTTCGCTCTACATTACTTCCTTTAGGAACAGAGACACAATACACGCAAGGGCTTTCCTTTGTTTCCAGTAAAGCAATACTAGTGCTCTCATTCACTCTTAAAGCCATTTTAAAAAGAGTTATGCATAAAACATATCCGATTAATAACTAAATAATTTAAAGTTTAAGAGTAATGAAAAATCACTTAAAACATTTATCACAACACAAGGCACTCAAAACTTATTTCACAAGCTCACAAGTAACACTGAATGTTCGCTTGAAAAGGAAGTTGGAACATTCCTATTGTAAGACTGTTATAAATCTTTGTTCATTGTTTTCGGCACAATTTTGGTGCGATTAAAGTTATTTTGAGAGCGAATTGGATGTTCCATTGTCGTCTTGATCAAACTATGTCATGGTAGATAGTTTATTAATACACTGCAATAAAGTGAATCATAAGGAAGCTGCCTGCTTTGCAGGATAAAAATGCCGCTATAACAAATTTCCTAAGCTTGAGGATGTTGCTTTTAAAAGGAAAAATAATAAACAAAATTTATTCAAATGTCAAAAAAAAAAAAAAAAATTAAGATGGCTATTAAACTTTAATTTGGAAATGAATTGCAAAAAGCACCATAAAAGGACATCGCGTTGGACAGAGCTTCTGTACACTAACGTATAATTTTTGTTCCATTCCTTACAGCATGGCTATTGTTTACCTCAATAGTTGCTAAGAGAGGCTCAAATTAATTGCTGTTCATGGCTCATCCTCGAAGATTTAGTTGCTTTCTCGGAACTTCGGAAACCTTCCTTGCATCGCCCTTTAGTCAACAACATGAGCACCGAAGGATTGACATACTTTCCGCGTCGCTGCAGCTGGCATTGTTCTCCGGGTTAAATTCATAAGCTCATCTTTGACGGTTTTTATTTTGATAGTGTTTCTCGGAATTCTGGCTAACAGATTATTTATAACCTTCCAGTTTAATCTTTCTCTTGGCAGCACCAAGTTTCCTCCTTAACTTAATTTTTTTGCGCATTTAATTTTTGGCAACACTTGAAAATTGGACGTAGCAAAAAAGCCGACATAACTTTGTAATCGGCTCTATACAAAGTTTATGGTTAACAAATAAATAAGAAGAATTTCCTCATTTTCAGTGAAGTATTGCTATAGCATTCTATAATTGAGGTTTTTTTTTAATCATGGTCATAATCAAATCAAATTCAAATCATGGGTGACCAAAGTAAACCGGTTTCAAGAGTTTTGTCCCCAAAATTTTTTGTACTTCGCTCATGTAGTTCGACTTCCTGCAGGGAAACTAAGGATCCTAATAAAAAAGGTGATATTGTTACATGACTAATACAGGTCATGTGAGTTTCCGAGAAGATATTTACATATGAACCAAAAGGATTCCATCTGTTTTTCACGAAGCTGAATTGCAGGATTTCCATGAAAATAAGTATTCAACAAACACAAACAGGTCGACTTATTAAGCTATGAGCCTTTACTTCTCTCAATGCAACAAATTTATTCACAGAGGTGCAGTGATACGTGAGCAACCCAAAGAACATTGCACGCTCATGTGCGTTTGAGTTTAAAGTGAGTAATAACGTCATTATTCGATAGCTGCACGGAAAAAGTATCAGGACTTTGAAATTGATGCTTGAATGTGAAGCAACACTTCTTACGGCTCACCCCTCAGAAATGCAAGTATAATATGTATATACAAATCTAATCGTAAAATTTAATAATCTAGATATGTATAAATGTGTTTCATGAGATGTAACGTTAATATGCCCTTTATATGTAATCAAAAGGGAAAGTCTCTGGTGATTTCTGTCGCGGTAGCTTGGAAAGTCAAACAGGGTTGAGTGTGGTGCCACTTTTTAAAGGACTTCCTTTGAAGGGTTAATAAACCCGAGAGCTTTTAAATTCGTTCGGGTGTTGAACGCGACATACCGTTGTAAAGTTAACCTTTAAACTAGCCAATGTGAACAAGAGTTTTAAACTTTCAAATAAGGAGTGGCATGTGCTGGCAGGTGAATTTAAACCAGTCAATAGTAAACTACATTTTAAACCAAGGCGCAAGGAGACCAGAGCGTGCGTGTGTGACTCCGTGGGTAGTGAAGCTATATACTTCGAATGAAGTATATAAGGAAGAATTTGCTCCCCTGGGGCATCAGTCGAATAGAGCATTATTTCAGTTCACGCGGTAAGCAGTATTTACAATTTGATCAGATAACAAGTTCCACTTCAGTACACGCAATCCCTTCCTATACATCACGTAGTTTCAGTTCAGGCAAATCAGATTAAGTTCTACTTTAGTTCTCATCGACACTTCAGTTTTAATAAAACATTAAATTTCACGTTCTGTAGGCATTTCTCTATAAGTTTTATACCCTTCGAGCTATATGCTGAGACATTCATAATAAATTCAATCTCAGAAGCGGTTTTCAAATTCAGCTCATATTCGTGGAAGTCATGGCAGGTAAGTTTATATTCGTTGTAGATAAATTGTATCGTACGAAAAACACCAGAGGACGCAAGAGATCTTGAGTATAATAAATTACTATACATAATATCTCATTGTATGGTTATTTATACTATTGGTCTCCTCTCCCGGTCCTTTTAGGTACGAATCAAGAAAATAGCAGAATTTCACCGTGAGAAATTGTTGTCATCGAAGCGTAAACATCATCACACCAAACCCGCTTCATAATTTGGCATCATATGTGGGGCCAACAACAGCTATAACAACACCGCCACCGTCAAACAACCTCATAAATTGACAAACAACGTGGCTGCCATTCCAACCCGCTTCAAATGAATGGGCAATTTAAAGATGGTACACGAAATTGCAGGAAGGCAACCGTTGTTCCACATTCAGGTAGATAGCCGCGAATAATGAGGTGCTGCTAACAGTTATTGAGGCGGAAAAAATCCACATGAACGAGGAAGTAGCTAGCATACCATTCATAAATGCAGAAACCTTCCATTAGCCATCAGTTGACGTTGGCTGTTAAGAGGTTCGAGCTGATGACTGTACTTGTCTCATGCACACAAAGATCCGTTTCTGATAAATTCCTAATATTTGGGGAAAGTATGCTTCTGCACAACATTCCAAAATGTCGCCTAATGAACAAGTATCCAAACAGTCAAAAACACCACTGCACCCAAAGAAATTTATACTGAGAACTGTGCATCGCGAACTTGCTACTTGCTTGTTTTCCCAACAAGCAGTGCTATTGTTAACTCCAAAAAGCTGCAACGTGTCCATGAAAAGTGAAAGTTAAATAAGTTGAACTCGTGAACCGCAATAATGTTGTTCTGTTGCATGACAACGAAAACCGTATGTCACTAACTGGACTGTGAGACCATTAACCTGCTTGCTTGTGGAATTGGTGCCATTAATTTTTTTTCTCCCACATATTACACTACCTATTCCTTTGATGACTTGGAAATAACACTGGATTGACCCTTTGCTTCACGTCATGAGGTGTTCTGTCACATTGTAACATATCATATGTTAACAAAAGGTCCCCGATGTTGACAATGACTATATTTAATGTTACAGAGCGTAACTTTGATAACTGTGCGGCATTTTGTATTGACCGTTGTAAGCCCAACAGAGCTTTCCTGGTTAATTAATAGTTCATGTATTTAGCAATGCTTGACACAATGTGGCAATAGTGTCTCTCTTCCTGCCTTTGGTTCGAGCTGGGGCTGTTCTTTGACTTGAAGTTTGGTGAAAACTGCCGGAGTTATCAAAATTTAAATGGAATTTATAAGTAGGCATACCAAGTAACAGTAAAAAAATTGAAAAGAATGGCAGAAACAAATGGTACATCAAGATTAAGTATAACTTTATTATATGTTATGCAAATGGTTGAACTACATCATTGTAAGGTTTGCGGATTTGGGTACGGACTTATTCTGCCTCCATTAATTGAAATTCGGATCCTCTAGCACTTTCTCGGCCTTCATTATTCTTCTTTTTCTTCTTCAGTAATACTGCAATATTTGTGTAGAAGTCGAGTCGAGTGCATCTGTTGTATACGCTCATACATCCGTTTCTCCATTTTATAACTTTATCACTGATATTTGCCAATTGCATATTTGTCCTATTTCCTTGTTTCTTTTATGAAACAGGAGACCATACACTGTAAGAAGTTTAAAAGTAGCATTTCTGCTACCTCAGTACTTCCTCACAGTCTGCATTTTCGAGACATATGTCAGCGCTGGAATGACCAAAGTTTTGTTAAATTTAAGGACTGTATGCTTTCTATGATTTTATGGTACTTATTAATGTCATGAGCTTTGATATTTTGTTTTTATGTTTGTGATATTAAATCCAGGATAATACAAAATGTTCACTTGTTCTAAAAATATGTCTGGTACTATCTTAGATTGCAAGAGTCCTCCTCTAAAACCGTTATTTTATACCTCCAACTTTTTTTTATTTCCTTCAGATCTAACAGAAGCTATAGTCGGTAAAAAAAAGTTGGTTCGTTAAATATGCTAAGCTTGTGCACATTTATATATTAAACCATTAAGAAAAAAGTGTTTTAAATTTTGCTGAAAGTTATATGTATGACTCTAAAACTTACATTTGGTCGTCCTTTATCCATTTTTTTTATTTTTATTGTACGAATAACTATTTTTATGTTTAAATAAACTTGCTTTTCTTTTATTTACATACCTTTTGTCATTTGTTTTTATTTATTGTAAAAGCTGGTTTATCCAACTTAGTAAATTTGATTAAAATTAGATAAAATATAATTTCTTAAAATAGTACACCACTTGTAATCTTCTTTTGTTACATTTGTAGAAATTTCATAAAAGTACCCGAGTGAATCGCCTGTCATGGACATATTTTCTCTGGACTCGTGTAACACTGAGGGACTCTTTGATGGATGGTCAATTCTACGTCAGGTCCCCCTCGATGAAATCACAAACATAGAAGCCGCATGCACAGACAGATATATGGAATTAAGTTGAATAATGAAATGGAAGATGAATTTGAGGTAGAGAAATGCTGTCCTCGCATTTGCTCTTTCTTAAAAAGGACTGAGGAAAACCGCGAAAACTCGCTGAGGTTAGTCAGACCTCTCGAATGCGAGCCACAAGCGTTACCGCCTTAGCCAACTTGCTTGGTTCCTTCTAACCACTGGAGTATTTTCCAAGCTCATATGAAAATTTACTCTATATTTTAAACACGGTATGTATTCAGTTATACAAAAGTCAATGGCATTAACTGATACCTGCTATATTATAATCGTTCTAAAATACCTTGTACATTAGGAAAGAAGGTTTCTTATAGGGCAAAATATAGGATTTGTTCCTTTGCCGAATACAACTATTTTATTTTACTGTACTTATCTTTATTTTTATAGTTCTTTCTTTATAGGTTAACCTACAGCGCTTATGTAAATTTTACATATTGATATATTTGGAATCAACTTTAAAAGGTACAATTGCATCTAAAATTTCAAAATAAATCTAAGTAACTATAAAGTGCTATGCTTATGCCAATATTAATTAATATTCAAAAAAGTTCCTCTTTCTCTATTTTTCTTTTAAGAAGGATGATCACTCCAATATTAACCTATTCGCTAAGCAGTTAAAATTTTACGTTTCTTAACATTCTAGCAACTCCCAACTGTTCAAGAAAAAAACGTATATTCCGCAGGTTATTAAATTTAAAGGTTCGTATAGCTATATTGCATGTTCTATCTGTCATTTAACTCGGCCAAGGAATGTGTTTTTTGGAAGTACTATAGCAAGTGGAAGCATTAAGGTATGGAGAAACCTAACAGCCATATTGAATTTTATTTATTTTTAATTTAATGCTTATAAATAATATTCTACAGTGCGTGTTTGATTTCTATCACAACAAGTAGTACATAAAAATGTAATTTAATTTTATGATTATTTATGAATTATGAGAACGTTTCACAAAATATTAGGAGATTTTCTTTAGTTAATTACAGCAATTTCTTGTGTTCACCAAAGAATAAGGTATATATAATAAAAATTAAAAATAAAGTAATTCCTTGAACAGCGTAACTAAAATAACAAGATCTGTGTCGGTTTGATTTATTTACGGACGCTTTTTAAATCTTAGGTCATCAGCGTCACATTCAATTCAGGTCGTGAAACGACGAGCAAATTTTGCTCAGATGTCTTTTCTTTCAGACTTGAGGTTCTTTTACATGCCGTAAATCTACGACACGGAACCCACGGTTTTTCTTCTCTTCCGAAGGAAGTCACACTTACAATTTTTACGCCCGAAAAAATCCATCGATCCTGGCCGGGATTCAATCCGAGATCTTGGGTTTAGGAGGCAAGTATAGTTACCACTACACTACCAAGACCGACATTAAGACATAGAGAAGCAGAAATAGATAAAATATTTAAATTGTCACATAATTTTTGCTATATTTCGAAATACTCGTGTTCTTCAAAGGCAGAAGAGGAACATGAGTTGTTAGAAAAAAGTATATATTATATATAAGCAACAAGATATAACAATTAAAAACATTTCACATATTAACACAGGTTTCTGTCGTTTATCATTCATTTATTTTATGTATGGTATAAAAAAATGTACGTTAATTTTAAAAGTCTTTTTTTTTTCTATTTCCGATGTCAGGTAATGTAGAAAATATGCTTTAAAACCTGCACACAATACTTTGAAAATTACTAAAACTAATAGTAGTGGCACTTGGGCACATTTCACACAAAATGTGTGATAAGAATAAATCTGTTGAATAAGTAAATAATTACACTATCTGAAAATTAACATCTTGCCAGGAAAATAAATAAATTAAATAAAAATTTGCGAAATGTCAACAGAGCTTAGAAGCTTATGAAAAAGAGATTTGAAAACGGCCGTTGTCAGTTGTTAACGGTGATGGAAGAGAATATTATTAATGTCTAGTTACCTGTTCCTTAATTTCAGATAATTTTTATAGCTCCCTAATAATCTTCTATATGGTTCCATTTTTAAAAATAAAATTCAAGAAGCTCTTAAAGCTCTGAAGAGAGGTGCAAGTTCTATGTGTTAAGTTAAAAAAAATTAAATTTCGGAATGATTTAAAAATATTAAATATTATTAAAATATTAAATTCTCTTGCGCACATCCCATAAACAACGGCGACTTTTATAGCACATTTTCACATCAGTCGGGATATAATTTAAATGAAATATACTTTTCTAGAAGTATTATGCACTCATGAAAATACAGAAACTATACTTTACAACACATGAATATAAGCCATTTGAAAGTTCGCAAATCGCGAGAGTTTTGTTTAAAATAACTTAAAAGTTTTTAGAGATAGTTGACGTAATATGTCATAATTTGAATATTGTTTTCATTTAATTGATGATCTTATTCCCATTTTTAATATTCAATACTAACTGAAATGTTTGCGTTTACTAAAGGTAAACTTCAGTCAACACAAATAAACTATTAACAAAGCAAGTATTGATAGAAATCCCAACGACATTTTATTACTATTAACGACAAATATCTGTGGTAAAAGAGGGGTTACCCATGACAACACATACAAAAAGAGTTTCTTTGGGATAAGAGAAACGTAGAGAATACTTCAAAGAGAAAATTGAAGTATCTTTCGGCTTACGAAACGTTTATGTAGATGTTTTTAAGAGCTCTTTTCTACGATTAGGAACACAAGAGACATCTCTTAAGTAAGAGTCTGGGATTTTGCAAGTAAATCCCATATGCCGAGTTAAAGAGAGGATAAAAATGATAGAAATTCCAGTCGACACAAAGTAGAAAAAAGAAATGGCAAGGCAGTCAAACACTCTTAAGGTTGCTTTACTCTTTTCTAATTTGATTGAAAGATTCATTAGTAATTTAAAGTGATAACGTTTACTTTTGTTATTGATATATTTATTGTGTAAGCCACATTTTAATTGATAAAATTAGTCGCATAAATGATAAAGCTATTTGAGATGTATGAGTTTAACATTTTACCATGAAAAGTAAAAATAGGCTGATTTTGAAATAGCTTGAAGCACTAAGCGTACAATTTATTACGATATGGATTTATAAAAATTCAAAAATTCATTTTGAACTGAAATTATTTAAATAAATACAAGCTATACACATTAGTTGCATCATTACATAATTTTAGTATTTTAAACAAAAAACAAACACGTGGGTGACAATACTACTATTTTAAAACTATTCTACTGCGTTAGCATTACCAACATATCTTCCGTGAGTTCGCTGTTTTAAGGCGAATTGTCATATGAAAACAGGTGTAAATAACTGCATATATTTTAAGCTCAAGTAGAGCCTATATGTCGTAACTGTAATCCTCACCTTTCGAAAGTGTCTCTCCAAGTATAAAAAAAAGTAGAATAAATTCTGAAAACAACGAAATGAAATAAGATACGATAGTATTATCTTCTGTATAACGCTCCTATCAATTTTAATGTTCGACCTAATTGCTTTTAAAATGAGGTTACTTAAAAATGCTTTTTAAGTTCAATTAATGGTGATTCCATATAAGATTACATACGAGAGTATATTATATTTGTCAAATAAAGTCTGAAATCGCGATAATGTTAAAAGTATTTAGAAAATTATTCTAACTTAAAAGTATGACTGATTGTCGATGCTCGTGTTTCTTTCGTCTTTTTGCAAGTTTCTTCATTTCTTAATAGTTGCGGCATCCTGTGATTTCCGTCGCATCTTCCAAAAGAATCCTTCGAATTATTTTCTCAATATTATTTCCTCAGATGTGTGCTCAAAATACTTTTTGATTATTCATTATCAAATTTATTATTCTTATAATGCATAACCCCTGTCTTTTATTTCCTTTCTGTCAAGGAACTTTTTATTCTACCATTTAACTGCATTTCAATCGCTTTTATAATTCGCTTATCATTTTATTATCATTTTTGACCAGCTGAAACATTGAGGGCGTGCTAATGGAATTCTTCCCTTTGTTTTAATTTTAGGTTTATAATAATAATAATAATAATAATAATAATAATAATAATAATAATAATAATGCTTTTTTGCTATTTATCTGGACCATAACATATTTTCTTATATATATGATTACTGTTAATTTATATATATATATATATATTTATATATATATTTATTTATTTATAACTTCTTTGAAATATTTCCAGTGCATTTAATATGCTTTATACATCTTCTTCTTTGATTATCAGTACAAAAATATTAAAATCTCTCTTCAGTGAATCTTTCTTCCATTTAGCTAATTTTCAGTTGAATAGTTTTTAACATATGTCTGAACTTCTAAGAAATATCCTTGTTTGAATTTCTTTCTTGTTGCTACGAGTATATCAACGTTTGATACAAATAATAAGAATGTTGTTCCACTGTTGTTCATTGTCATTGAGGTAGGAAATTCTTTTCGTATTCTTTTCATCTGGACTTTGCTTCAACCTCTAATAAATCATTATTACGGTCGCAGGGTTCGTAAATGCGCGTGCTATGTGGGTATAAAAACACATGTCTCACCAGCAGTATGTGTACCTAGTGCGGTGCGTGTATTCTGACGTATCACCTCGTCAAAAATTAAAACGAACTGTGCCTTTGTTCTCTCTTTCCTCGCACATTTACGTGCTGCTTCCATCCACTTGCTCTAGCTCGCCACTCCTGAATTATTTTCGAGCTCCTACGTTGGGACTGTCAACTACGTGATGACCACATTTATTCCTGTTCTCCGCAGAGATCTCCACATCCTCTGTAATGTGTATCTTGTGAAGCTAACGGGGATCATATCTGATAGCCGATACACCCAATCAGTGCTACTAACGATTCTGCTAGCTAGGGAACTATTAATCTCATGTTGATTGCTCCCCTGAAAAGTCTGGATGTGCGGGTTTCGGAAAGTAGCAGATAATATGAATGAAAATGTGAGGATTTTTTTTTTTGTTTTGTTAAGAAAACGCTTAGGCAACTTAATTATTCTCTGTGTCGTTATGTACAGCTTTGTTTGTACTGTACAACGGCACTGCTCTGTTTATTAGTCTTTGTATTATAAAGAATTTTTATCATTAACATGCACATAAAATAATGTTTTTAAAAATAATTAGGGTGTTAAGATAATATAAAAGGATATGGTGAAAGAAATTGTACATAACTGAAGCATAAATCAAATACTGTCAGTAATTATTGGAAAATATAAAAGTAAGTTTTCGATGGTTTTGGCTATAGACAGATTTAAAAATAAATGCAATGTTTACGCTCACAGAAGATATTTAATTGATTAAAATGCTGATTTACTATGCAGAAGTAAGTTAAATTGGTTACACCACGTTATAAAATGTTACATTTAAAAATATATAAATTTATTTTTTACTTCTGTTCTTTAAAGCTTCTCTTTTCATAATAAAATTTATAAAAAATTTATAAATGAAAAATTAGAATTTTGTCGAAAATGTTCTCATTGAACTAAAAGTTTGTACTACTTGTAAAAATGCTCCTGTTATTTCCTGTAGGACATTTCAGCAGTTTTGTAATTTTCCTTGATCGCGGATCCATATTTACTCCAAAGATTAAACTCTTAAATTTGCATTTTATATATTTAATTTTATTACTGGTTTATAAAATTTAAAGACGTAAACAAAAATAAATGACTTATTTTCAGCATATCCATTTTGTTTAGTTTACATTTATACAAAAGTAATAATCATAGCCACAATATTTCATTCATAAAGCATATAAAAGTATTGTTAAAACATTAACAATAGCTAACAATATATGATGGCACAGCATTACTGATTAATTCCCCATTGAGAGAGGTGATGCCACGTTTCAATCATGGATTTAATAGGAGGAGTCTTTATTCTCTACACTTTTCAAACGATTCATACTTATTTTTTAGAGATAAATGAACGCGGAAATACATTTTCACTAAAATACTTTCATGATCTTCCTTGATAGAAAGGAAGTCTCTCTAACGCCAGGTCTATGCAGTTCGTTGCCGAAAGATACATGCTGTTGCCAGAGAAAGTGACAGTGCGTGTGAAATCTCTCCATGTTTTCGGCTAATCTATTTGAAATTTCTCTCCGAAATAAATGACCACCTTCAATTTTCTTCTAATTTACTTTACCCACAAATACATGTAGTAAATTTGCATTGTATTTCATTTTATCATAATTCATTGTTTATATCTATATAATCAAGAATAAAATGCATTCTTCCAAGAACGTCTAAGAACCAGTACTTTTAATGCTTCTTGGACTCTGGGAAAAGCTAGCAGACAATTTAAGAACAGCTGAATTACTCTAATTATAAAGTTAACCATGTTCTCCTTCAGTTCGAGCTGTATAGAGCCACTTGAGTAGTCAAGTCCTAAGTGTAATAGAAGGTGAGCAATGCTTGACGCAACCGCGGGACCGTCCGGCAGCTCTTTGTCAGCGGAGACGGGGTGGCGGAGAGTATATTTCCCCTCCGCTGCGCGAAGCTTCAATGTGAGTTGAAATCTTGCGTAAGTTGCACACCGCCGTGTGAGTTGCACACAGCAGTTAGCCTCGTCGGCCGGTCGCACGCCCGAAACCGGTTGCGTGAAGGAATATTCACTCTGTATAATAACTGTAGGTCCCGACATGTTTTGCCTTTTCGCCACAACTTAATAAAGGACACTTTCTTGTGTCCACTTTTAATTTCAGGATATAAACACGAGAATTGTCTTTTAAATGGAAGATGTCTACTAATCGGTTCTAAAATATATACATATTTTTTATGAAAAAACTCTTAAACCACGGATCGAATCCGTGTTGAGTCTAAAAAAAAATTTTTTTAAAGACTTTCTTAATTCAAAAAAAAAAAAAAAAAAAAAAAATACAGTGGAGCGAAAACAGGAGGAAATTGAGGGAATTTAAAATAACTTCTTATGCAACAAGTTGTATATGTGGATTATTTACACATAGAGAGTGAATACTTTTCACCAATGTGTGAAATAGAACATTCTATTTAACGCAATTATTATTAATTAATGCCTTATTGAAAATGAAGCTGATACGCAGAAAAAATGATCAAGATTGTCTTGAAAAATTAACAAATCGCTGGAGAAGCTGCCCTCCCTACGCTGATACCACAGAAGTCCAAAGAGTTCTATGAGAAAATGCACGAAAAATTTGAAAATTTGAAGAGAAGTGTGCACTATTACAGAAGTGTTTTAAGAACATTAATCGGATTTATCTTTCACATCTGGCTCTTTGACTATATGAAGGACTTGTTCGAAATTTTAAATCACATTTATTTAATAAGGGTTTGGCTGTTAGTAATATATCATCGTGATTGTATTCTTGAGAAGAACATGAATGATTATAGGCCAAAAATTCCAGAGTATTTTCGACGAAAAGTTAAAGGTGATGGAGGGTATTTATAAATAGAATTGGGCTGATTATTGATATTTATTTTTGAAGCCTGTAAGAGGAAAGAGCTTACCCGTTTGTGTGTGAAAGACAGCGAAGTATGCAAACCTACATCCTCCCAACATTGACTAGTGCAGGCTTTTCATTATGTACTGAAATTCTAAATGTTTTTTTTTTCCAACCTGTGAGAATAAATACAATTTATTTGAACCT
>CM060832.1:121247500-121572500 GCA_030762175.1 Metallyticus violacea
TTCAAAGCTTCATTGGAATTGATTAGATACACTCAGGCTAAAACAAAGCAAGTTATAAGCCACCGTCCGGCATGTAAAGGGACAGGCGTAAAGGAAAAGTACGGTTTGTATCTCGTGACCAATTGTACCCCTATATAGTTCAACATAACTTCGTACCACCCCATTCTAGTTTTAGTGTCTAGAAATCCAAATGCCCAGTCATTACTACGGCTCGATGTTCCTACACACAACAAGCTGTCCTTCAATCCCTGCTAGGTTCCTTTGATTACTGATGTACTGAATCAACTTAATCATGTGTACACAACTAGAATCGAAACCTCCGAGTCCTAGTCACGACTAGACTCCTGCGTTTGGGCACGGAGCAGTCTGCAACAGGGTAGCTCTGCATGGAGTATTGCTTGGCGGCACCCCACTTTACTTGCACTATTATGGACTGCAGTTCAGCGAAATGCCCAAGCAATGTAATTTTATATATGTGGAGATCTATGCTCTAATAATGCAGACGCTAAATACTTAATGACATACGCCGCGTACTGCGTCCAACCATGTGTAAACTCCGCCCCGCTGAATTGTCAATTACGACACGTGTTTGTTACCCGTAATAAGTTACTGGGCGGTATTTCTATTTTACGCTCGAAAAAAAATTCAGTATATAATTTTGAAACATTGCAGTCAGAAAGGGCTTAACATTTTCAGCATGTCTACACAAGTCTCTGGTTTGCACGATGCGTAATTAGTGAAATATTTGTCGTTGAATCACTTTGGTTTTTTACTACTAAACAATGTATTAAATACAATAGACCAAAGAGGGATAAATGCACTTTCAAGATGCATGTTTAAAAAAATTGCAGTCCTGAATTACGATGAAGTTTAGTCTGTGTACGCTTGTTCTTAAAATGCCAAAAGAAGCTAGTACAAGTGGTTTATATATAAACGAGTTTAGTCTAGTCAAAGTGAAAAAAGTATATATAATGAGTATAATTTTGTAAACAAAAACATTGTTCCAAGTATAGAACAATTCTCGACTTCTCAAAAACTCATGAATTGGTCATTGAGGCTTGATCGGATGTATAGAGTGATCTTCGGCACACACCCACCTTGCTTGGCTATGTCACTAATATTTGCATCTAGTTGAGAAGAGTATGGCTGTGATCATTTCATTAGAAAAGAAGATGACATGTTTTTATGGTTTGCCAAACTGAAATAAAAACAAGTAATATGCTTTGTACAGAATTGGTGCAATAGGAAAGCACCATTGTATTAGAATTCTCTATAAAGTGTAGAAACAAACCTTCACTTCTGGTGTTTCCGCTGATCAGGAAAAATTTACAATGATTTATGTAAAATATTAAAATTAGCTGGAAGATTTCGAAAATTCACATTGTCAGAACTTCATGGGAAAATACATAAAAAGAAAATTCCTTGTGAAACTACACTACATAGACATTATTTACTTCTCTACCGTGAGAATATATTGCCTTACATACGAGAAGCTATAGTAGAAAAGAAAGTTTGATGGAACAACTTATCTTTTAATACATAGATCATTTTTGTATTTTATTCAGAAACATCTTAATAGCAATGATATAATCTTTATCTCACATTGTCCACAGCGTTTCGCTTAACACAGTTTACTTTTTATAATTTATAATTTTTGTTGCAAGTTCAAGCGGACTTTTCTTTGGATATTTGCACTGAGTGTATTCTTTTAAGGCAGGATGGTTAATTCCTATAGAGAGCACAATACGCCACTAGAGGACGGAGAGAGTTACTGTACAAATGAGCACAGAAACGCATTGTTTAAACTCAACGCTTTAGTATATAAAGAAGCTTGCAGTAGCGGAGAAAGTGTTTCGCCACACCAGGCTTTCCGTTCAAAGCGAAAATTTTATAATTGAGAAACACTTAACGTATGTCTAAAATGTGGCCAGACGCTTGATTTATTTAAGGACGCTCTTTAAGTGGCCAGACGCGGCACCTTATACATGACTCATGCTGCATCACACCAAGCTTATACTCGCGACCCGTAAATATTTAGCGTAGTTGTCTTAGGAGTAGAAATCGGACAACAAACCTGTGTAGTTTTTCTGTTTTAAGTAATATAGGGCAAATAAAAGGGACGCTTTGGAAAAGAATGGTTAAGGAACCGACGAAGAAAACACCTAAGAGAAGACGCAGTCAATTAAAACGTATGACTGTATTCTATGCAGTATTGTTTTGGATAGATTTATAGATTTGAAAATAGCTGGGCTAGGTAAATTGAGGCCGGTAAATGATGAAAAATCTGACAGAAAGTGGGGAATTTTAAGGGGAATTGTGTTTCTTGATATATTACTTAACTTAACAATTGTTTAGTGTACTGAGAATAGTGTGCAGACCAAACCAATTATTTCAAGGATTTAATTCATGTTTCCTTAGCATTTAGGATGTAATCCTCCGGAAATGCCATTAATAGGACAGGAGAAAGTTTTGGAATTGATGCTGACATTCAAAGAGATAGGAACAGATGTATGTAACTTTTTAAATTTGGTAAAAAAAAATTTCTTGCTTGGACATTGCCAACTGGGCACTTAGGTCAACTACACAAAGACTATTTGTCGCAGTTGTTATATAGCAAATGAAATAGCTATACTTATGTGAAAAAAGCTAAATGTCTCATTTACAAAAGGAAAAATAGCATAAACAACCAGAAAGCCAAAGAATCTACATAAAGCCGCTATCAATTCCAATTTTTAAGGGATTTTTAATTGGAGGCTTTGAAAATAAAATAAAAAGCTCAATGAAAGTATTTCTGGATTAATTTTTCATCAGAGACACAGAACAACATCGTAGTTATGTTGAATTAATGCATCTTGACATATGAGAACATATATTGTGAGCAGTTCTCTTAAGGCAAATGAAATATTTTGTTCTCTTTAAGATATGGTCTTGTTCAATATATAGATGGCGCATGTAAAGTCATACATTGAAAATTATTTAAATATTTAATATGATCAAGCATGACATGTTCAATATGTCCGCCCAGTTGACGAATCACCTTTACCAGACGAGCCTGTGCCATTATGATACCGTATGTCACAAAACCTCTTGTTAATTTATAGAAAAATGTCGTAACTTTGCACAATATTAGGAACTTCCCTCGCCCAGATTCTGACATTCTGGTTGTTCACACAACCGTTCAGAATAGCACCTGTTATGTTATAATGGCATCTTTCAATAGATGAACAGCTAATTATATTCGCCGTTTTTTGTCACACGCAGTTTGTTCAGCACTGATTTCTATAAGGAAATAAGAGCAAGTCTACGATAAGTGAGAGGAAGATCTTAAAAAATCTGCACCATAAGTGAACATCCATTTGGCAGTATAATTGTTAAGTTCATGAATATGTTATAATTATTCATATGAAATATTAAATATTTTTTCTAATGGTTTAATACAGCTTTCTAAAATGCCTTGTATGCATTTCGTAAAAAATGAGTATGGTATAAGGTTCACTTTCTTTGTAAAGTTGGTTTAACGTCAAAGAAAAGTTATTCCAAATTTATTTAAGTTTATGTAGACTCTTCTATTTAACTTTAAACGATTGAAAATAGACTGCTAAATGCAAACATGGCCGTATTTTTCTATCATTTGAAGATAGTCCACTGAAGAACGTCTAAAAATACAACATTGCACAAATACTTGTTATGCTATTATAGAGAGTGGAGATTTACAGTGCGTGAAATTGCTGAGGTTGTAGGAATGCCAAAGGGAACGGTTTAACGATGTGAATTACATTAAAAAGATATGCGCAAGATGGGTGTCGTGCGTCCTAAAGCCATTAAATTCGTATTAAATATCGCAATGGTGATTGGAATATTTTCATAGCAACAAAACTGATTTTTAACGTTGATTTATAACTGTGGATGGGACTTGGATCCAGCATCACCCATAAAAATTGAAGCAGCAATCGAAACAATGGACAGAGGTCGAAGATGACAAAATCGATTCCGTCTACAGGAAAGATTATGATTTCAGTCCTTTGGAAAGCTAAATTAATTTTACTAATTGTTTATCTTCAAAAGGATAAAACTGCAGCAGGAGAGTACTATTCCAATCTTTTATATTCATTAGATGAAACATTTCATGAGAAAAAATTTCCGGTTTGCAGAACATTTTCATCTGGCCTATCAGATTATCTGTTTCCAAAGCACAAAGATTTACTCGCTGGTCAACGCTTTTTATTAAATCAAGTGGCGATGACAACTTTAGTGGAGACCGCTCTCGCATTCTCTGAAGAGATCAAAGTGTGATGCCTATCTCGGTAGAAGCTCCTCTGGTGGATTTAGTGGGACCTCGTATCACTGTCTCAACATTCTCTGGGGTACTCTCTGTGGCGTCACAAGAGTTGTTTTCTCTCTTAAATAGTGTCATCAGATTAAAATTGGACAGCTAGTTTACACCTCTGTCAGTAGATAACTCGCCTTGTAGGGAAATAAATGCGAAAAAGTTTCTGAGCACGTATCTTTGTTTAGCAACACCATTTTCAATTTCTGTTTAAGTATCAAACACCTTGCCCACCATGCTTAATGACAAATGATCCCTTCTACTGTGCCTGTCACAAAACTTGAACTTTCTGAAGAAAAAAAAACGGTTACTGTAATTTTAAATATTTTAAAATAAGTGGATCTCAAAGTAAAAGTTTTAAGAACAATATTATGAAATATCCGGGAAAAGGCTTCCAAAATTCCAGGTGCTAACACTAAATTTTGTTTACAGTTTTCATTCTTCTTCGGTCGGTCCACACGTGTCTTCTAAACCCAAGATCGCGGGTTTAAACCCGGTCAGGATCGATGGATATTATCGGGCGTAAAATGGCGTAAGTATGGCTTTCTTCGGAAGGGAAGTAAAGCCGTGGGTGCCGTTTTGCATATTTACGGCACGGAAAAGAACCTCAAGTCTGAAAAAAAAAAAAAAAAGGCCTCTGAGCAAAATTTGTCGGCCGTTTCACGCACGGAATAGAAGACGTTGATGACCTGGGATGTTAAAGAGCGTCTGTGAATAAATCAAGTCAAACAACAAACAATTTTCGTTCTGATTTAAAATCATATTGCCATATAGCACTATCAATGAACATTTGCTTTATTGAATGTTTAATGACATTTTCTAATCAGCAAAGCCCATATTGGAGCAAAATTACTTTTCTTCAGGTAGAAATGAACATGTTTTCGTACACTTGGTGTCGGTAGGGTCAGTTTTTGTTTTGCCTTTATTTCTCTTCTCTATTTTGGCCTCTGTGGCCTATTTTAAGGTTTAAAACCTTTTGTACCTGTTTTGGATCATTAATAAATTTTTCTGCGATTATTTGCACATTTTAAAAATCACATATTAATTACAATATATTGAAGCGAAACATAACTAAAAAAAATTAAATGGCATGTTCTCCTCACAATAATTTATATATATATATTGAGAATCTTATTATATATTTATTTCTTTTCAAGCAGTCAAAAGCTTTCTCCTCGACCCATTCACTTATGCTGTTTAAATAGCAGAACCTTTATTAGTGACGCAATGCATAGTTAATTGGGATATATGAATATCAGGAAGTAGAGAGGATGAGGGAAGTCTATAGTTTGAACATCTTGGTGAATGACCTTGTATCAATGTGCGCAGGACAATTCTAGGAATTTTGTGGTGGGAGTAACTCCTCAGCTGCACAATTGCAAGCTAGAAAGATGAGACCGGTACAACTGTGCAACAACAGTCCCTACAATGTGTTGTGTACGGAAGTAAGAGAGATACTAAATTTATCCCCTTTTAAAAGCGTAAACACAAATAATTGAGCATTTTTTGCTCATTCGCTAGGGCTGTCTAAACTACTTTACTTTGTCTTGTTCAAAGTTTCCAGGATGTCTTGATAGGTGAATGTTCTGTTGTAACTAGTATAAGTTCTCCTGATATATCTTGTTTTAAAAATGCTCGTCACTTCAGCGCAAGTAGAACGTTTGATGAAAAATGTTCTCTTTGACAAGTGGCTGACTATGACAGTTAATACCTTGAAATAAAAATCGTTTTGTTGACTGTAACCAAGAAAAGGAAGCTTAAGCACTTTAATTGTGTGATAAAGAAATTATTAAGTGTCTTAAATACATGTTTTCATTAATATAAAGGAATATCACTCTCTATTTCCACTTTTAATAAATGCCTATTTTAATTATATTACTGCACATTTTCAGTGTTTTTAAGTGCCTTTTTGCCTGCCTATTTTAACCAAAATAAATGCCTAAACTTCCAGTGTCTGATAATCAGTAATTAAATCAATTTAGAAACCATTAATAAAATTAATTACAATATGCAGTATCCTTTACATAACTGCAAAATATTCCACTTTCCACCCATTATTTCTGTTCTACGAAATTCACTTTATTCGATTATTGTTTCCATCCCCCCCTTCTATCTATATGTCATAATAGTCAGGTTAAAGTAACAGGTACAGAGTGCTATTTTTGACCTTTATCCGCAGTTGAACAAAAGCCACAAGGAGCCAAGGTTGTACCAATCCTCAGTTCCTTCAATAAATAAATTTCTCTCGCATTTATACTCGCACAACTTTTATCAATAATAGTACGCATAGTACGCGCATAAAATTAAGCACTTGCCTGTGCAATAGAATTTGTTCTAAATGGAGTCCGTTTGCAGTCGCACATTTTTGACTTTTTAATGAAATATATATTACCTGGCAAACGCTTTGTTTATTCAGTTCTCCAGCTCTTCTTTAGTATGAGGACACGTCTCTGTTCTAGTGGTAACATTATTATACAAAACAATATACTAAATTTTACTTCATTATCGCACTGCAATTAAAAGCATTGGCACACAAGTAGCCTGTTATGACACAAAAACTTGGATTATACAATCTCTTATAAGAGCACAGTAAGTTATGATAACTCAAAGACAGAAATAATACTTGCTCTCCTGATATCAAACTGCTATATCCAAGTGTAGCAACCATTGGTGCGAGCAGTGGGTTATCATGACGGCAACTGTCGTGACCTTGACCAACGCACTCTGTCCCCAGCAGCTAATTCTTGCATTAATAATAATAATTATAATAATAATACTGAAACAGTAAATATTGAATTTCCGGTAACCAATTTTTTTTTTTTTTTTTTTTTTTTTTGCCTTTTGTTTGTAATTTTAAGGTGTTATTTGACATATTTAGAGCTTATACTATTTGTGCAATACCAATATTTTCATGTATGCATAATACACAATTATTTATACAAGAAAACATTTAAATGTTATAAATTAAAAGAAAAAATTATTAAAAATAGGTTTAAGAGAGTTTGCATAATATAGTCAGATGGCATCTGTATGCAGTGCTATATAGAACGCACATTTCTTATTTTTCCAAAACCATATGAGTAATAACTCCAAGGCGAGAACTATTATTTTGAAGGGAATTATTTTTAACTCTCTTACAAAAATACAAACACCACAACCAAAACCAATCAAACAACTAAATGCAGAAGTTTCCAAAAAGCTTTTTTTTTTTTTTTCCCCTCCCTTTCTTGATTTTAAATTAGATTTATATGCCTTGTATTCCTAGTTGCATCACATCCTTGAGCGCTTTCATGTTTGTTTTGTTTTGCAGGTCCTCCAGTAGAAGTGCAGGCTGTGGTGAAAGGAACGGCTTTACTCCCATGCGATATTGTACCACCTATTGCCAACGATAGTGTCATTCTCGTCATCTGGTACAAGAATGACATGACTCCCATATACAGGTAAGATTTTTGCTTCATTACGTACATGATTACCTTTGTATATTTTGCAAAGAAGGTCCGTTGAACCTCTTGAAGTAAGTGGGAAGTTAACTGATGTAAAAAGTAGGGAATGTGGTCCAATTAGCTGAGATTTCAGTTTCTCAGTTACTCTTATTGGATCGCGTGACTCCTCAGTGGGAGTCTTTATACATCAGAACTAGAAAAAAAAACTCTAAATTATAGTTATAATTTAGTGGTTTTAGTGATTATCATCATCATTGAACTTCCTTAAGCACATATTATAAAAATACAAATCTTGCAGCATACACTGATTTTCAGTATGTAAACTTTACCTATGTTTAAAGGCATTGATCTCTAAATTTAGAAACACCGCAATTTATATCAATATTTTGGAGTATTAGTTTATAATTGATCCAACACGAAGATTAAAAATATGTTGTCCTTTTGACATTCTAGAAAATATAATATTATAATGTAATTTCAATTCTAAATCTTCTATATGCAGTGAAATAATAAACTTACATTTTGATAATAGTTTCTTCAAAATGTAAAGAAATACAGTATTACACTAGCTTTGTAATTTCAGCATGCAATTCAAAGGGTGTTAACAAATTAAAACTTCATAAAATGTTTTTTTTATATTATATAACACTATTAAAGTCTCTATCGAAATGTGTAATTAAAATTAAATTCATAAAGTATAACGCTTATTTAATAAAATATATTCGAAATGTGCACTGATAATTTATTTTCAAGTTTAATTTATAAACTCTTTTATTTGTGACATGAACCTTCCAGAGATTGTCTTTTAATAAATTATTCCCAAGCAATAGAAAATGGTGTTGTATACAAAATGAAATGTTATTAAGAAACTAGCTCTGTGTACAAGAGTCTCTCCTAAAGATTGGAAACCTCTTAGTCTCTAAACCTTGAATGATTCAGAAATTATTGTAATTATTAAACGTTGTAGAAATATTTAGCAAAAACTTTTCTTCTGCATGCACTTTGTAACTGAGATTTAATATTAACATAATAAAATTTCCCTACTCATTTTTAGAGGATTGTTTATAGTTCGATTTGAGTAATAGTAAAGAATTATTTTATGCATTTTTATGACAAAGTGCAATGTATTTTACTACATTTTAATGGTTTCATTAGCTATGTTTTATAATATAGAGATATCATGCAAAATTAAACGTTTAAATGTAATAAAATGTTTAAACATTTTAAAATGGTTTTAAAAGTATATCAATTTTAGCTTTTCAATTAAAATATATAACGAATTTTAAAATATGTTCAAGTAACAATTTAGTTGTTAAACATTTTTTATCTCCCGTAAAATAGCATTTTTAGCCATGACGTTGATATTATATGAAGGAATTATATTTGAGTTGAAATCTCAGGAGATTAATAGGAAGAGAATAGAAGTGAAAATTACTGAAAGTTAACAACCACTTGTAAGTGCAAAGCAAAATTCGTTAGAATGTCCTTTTGTGCTTGACTTTATTCTGATTTAAACGAAAAGGTTAGTGATCAACTAATTAGTAAGCAGTCATGTTGGGATTTGTGCAACAAACTCTAATTAGCTTATATTAAATTTCAAATAAGCTTTTACTTTTCAGTTTTTGCGCCTACGTTTACTTTTACGCCCTCTGAGCCGCATGAATAATGAAGTTACATGGGTAGGTGCATATGACTGTGCCCTTTAATATAGTCCCCTTTTACAGCCCTGATCTTCATACCAGCCACCCCACTCTGGCCGTACAACTTCCAATAATCCAATAACCTATACGGTACGCAGTACAAAACCTCAGTGACCTTTCTCTCTTGTGTACCTTATGTATCCAGCTGTAAAAACCCTAGGAAGGAAAAAAAAAATTACTTCATCCACACGCTATTGCTAACGAAATGTCATTAATTAAAAGGTTGTTGGGGCAATAGCAAAGTTGAGCAGATTAAAATAATCTGGTTTGTTTGCTGTTATAAACAGTTTATCAGGTAATTCTCTGAGAAATGAATATCTGCAGCTCTTTCTTCTTTAGTTCCCTTTACTCTGAATGCTTCTTCTTCGTTTCAAAAAAGGTCATGCTTTCTTTGTTCAACTTTCGTTTTGTCTCATTCCCCGAACACCTTTGAAATGTTTAGTATGTTACATATAAGATTAGTTTGTTACATTTAAGTCATTTATAAAATAATAATAAAAAGAGTCGCAGGGGGTGGTGGGGAACATTGAACTATGGTATACTACGAGAGCTGGGATGTTGGGAAGATGCAGTCTACAGAAAAATAAATGTAAATAGATACTAGCTAAGAATAATTAAAGGACAACAAACAATTCTGTGGGCAAATGCTACCGGCACCAATTAAACACCATGCATTATCTAAAATGGTGGGCGGCGGTAGTACAGCGGGAATGATCAAAAATCGATTTAAACGGTATTTGGCAGAGGGGTATTGAAAACAAGTATTGCGTAATGATGTCTGTCTGACATAAACCGGCAGGAAATGGAAGGATGAATCATGCAGATGTCATCTCTGAACCTGCAGAGCGAAATTAAAACTAGATGGGGTAAAGAGGCCTGTATCGTGGAGCTAAGCTTGAAACAAAGGTCGGATAGCATGGCTTAGACCGAGAGGCTGGAAGGCACATAAGGTTGTTGAGGAAGACAGAAAAATTTACCCATTATGCTCGGAACCGGAAGACTGGGTGCACAGTTTTACTAAGTGTGCACAGACAGAAGATGCTGGGATAAAATTTCTCCCGAATTTGACTTCAAGTAGGGGGAGGCTGTCATTTTGCAACTGAATTGTATATATACAAAACTGGCTAAACCTGGGAATTTTCCTAAGCATCAGTTTTCTCTTTTTGTTGTATTTGAAGCACTATTAATACTAGTAGCATTTATTATTCCACTTAAACTGAGTATACATATGCCAATAGCACATCATAGTCTCATGGGTCGCAAGATTATTTATTCATGCTTTTCTAAAATACTTCATTTCTGAAATTAATTCCAACAAAAGAAAACAACAATATTAATAAGAACGCTCACACATACACACACCACTAGAAGCAGAGACACACATACATTAATTTGGATATTTATATCAAATTTCGTATTACTTATGTACAATGTTTAGACAGTTTTCTTGTCTCTAAAACCACGTCTTTCATTTAATATAACTAAGTATCCTTTGAATTTAGCTTTTTACCGTTAGCCAGCTCATCTGTGGAGCATATTTAGAACTATTTCGGTACTTCAACCTTACTAAACGGCTAGTCGTTTGTGCCTATACTCCCATTAAAAACACCTGGGAGACACAGATTGGCCGGAATCCAAGAGCGGGGAAGCATGGATGCGAGGTTCCTAACAGCCTTTCTAGTTTGAACACTCCGAATCCGGCAGGTCCCCCCCCTTAAGTAGTTCCAGCCTCTCGGAAGGCCTTGTATCGTACCAGACGCCGGGGCTGAAAGCTTTCCAAAACGCAAGCCACCGTCACACCGCACCAGCCCACCTCGCCCTGCCATTTATGTCCCTGTAACAGAAACAACGGAATGAAAGTATATAAGATGGAAAACCGGAAACTTGGTGAATTCGCCTAATCGAGAAGCGGAAAAAAAAAAAAAAGACCGGGCTCATGGGATTTGGACTTGGTATCCCACCACTGTGAATTCCAAGCGTTAACAGCTGAGACACCGCGCTCGGTATATAATACAGTCGGAAGAATGTGGAAAACAGATCTTACGGCTCAAGTAGCCGTTTCTTTTATGAAGCTAATGCATGAACAATATTCAGAAGCGACACAATTTTCATTGGTTTAAGTTGCTCTTATTTATACAATGATGAAATAAATGCGAGATACTTTTCAAGCATTGATCCAGTTTTAAAGTCTCTAATCCTCAGAAAAGGAGAATTAAAAGTGATAAGCGGATAAAAAGTGCACCAGCTGTAGACACAGGTGACGTTTTCTGCATTATATAACTAGAGATGTCCAAAATGTGACATCCTGCCTGGAGTGGCTGCATGAATATTGTGGTAAGGGTGTTGATTAATGCGATAATACCACGTCTGAATAACAGTCGTTATCATAATTAGCTTACCCAATATTAACACTTTAGTAGCAGCTTTAGGTATTACCTACCAATCGTTAATAGTAAGTTAAACTAATAGTTCTATATTTAAACCTTGCACATTCTTTACACTATTTGTATATTCCTAATAAGGGATGGCATCTTACCTACTCATGTTGAGATATAACAATTTTGTATGATTCAGTAAATATATAAACATTTTATGAAGGCGTTAAATGCAATTATTTCTATCAAAGCTATGTAAATGCTTAACTGTCATAAAACTTTAGAAGAATAGCCATTTTTTTTTTATTTTTCCTGTGTTTCTGCAGTATTACTTACACATTTCTCTTATTGTTTTATACAGTTTAATTTTATTTACGTTATTAAATTACTTCCTATGCATTTCATTTGTTAGAATACAGTATTCCAGAAAAAATGGAAATAAAATACCTAATTTGTTTTTAGCTACTTGACAGTATTTTTCACACAGTGGAAAAGAAATAATGAATCCATTTAGTTTTATGATTATTTTACCAGATAAGATTAGATTGGAGGTAGAGATGAGGTTTTTGCATTTTCTTTAGATTAAAACAGGAATTAGCTATATATCAAAGAATATAACGGTTTAAATATCATACACTCGTTCTGCTATGCAATTGGAGTTCGTATGCACTTGTAAAAACCTGCTGACCTTTAGTGGACGCGTTATTCTCAGTAAGACTGAAGGTTAAATTCCGGTGAGAGGTAACAGAGCTTAATCAATTTTGTTTATCACGTCAATTAATATGGTAGCATTCCTGTGGGAAGTCCACGTTAGACATTCTATTGTATATTTGACATTGTGGAGCATGCCAAGTGTGAGATATGCGCCAGAACAAAGATTTTTTATGATTATGTGTAAAAAAAAAACATCGCACTACCGCTGTGTGAGAAACTCCCATGTTCAGTTTCTAGGGGTAGCTTATTCGAAAGGTGCAAATTTCAGATTTATGAACAAAGTTGAACCCAGTGCGATTTCATTTAAAAAAAAAATTGGGATTAATCTCTATAGTAGAATTGGGGAACAAGTTAATACATTTTAATATTTGACATGACGTGGACAAAATGTGAAACAAATAATTGTTTGTAGAAAAGGAATTAATCCTTTGGTTATAGGGTAATTAATTATTAAGAAAAGTATTCCTAAAGTTATTTCTTATTTTTAATATGAAAAATTGGTAAATTTTAATTATTACTGTGGAACAATTCCACGGGCATTGGTAAAAAGAGAGAAAATAAAACATCATTGAAATTTTATAAAGTTATGGCAGTTCCATAATATGACAGTGAATCTTGGGTCTTAACAAAAGACCAAGAAAATAAAATTGAAGCACGATAAATGAGGTTCCTCAGAAAGTTTTATTAGATAAAAATATATTATTAATAATTGAAAAGTTCATAGATAGATTGCGAGCTAGACGAACAATAGAGCGGCATATCCAGAAAGTAAGTCCTAATCGCGCCTGGAGATGGAACCACTTGTCGGTTAGGAATGCGCATGCGCAGGAGTAGAGAGGAAGTATGTGGGAATAATGCAGTAAAGTTTCAGCCTTGTGACGGCCGTGGTTACCGCGCTGTGCTAGGAGAAAATGGCTGATCTGATATTGTCTCCCGCCAACTGCGAGGTTCGTGCAGTCATCCGAGGATTGCTCGTTCAAAAGAAAAGTCCAGCAGAGATCCATCGCCAATTGTGTCAAGTGTATGGACACGACATAATGGTAAGACGATGGTGCAGGCAGTTCACTGAAGGACGAACCAATATTCACGACGACGACCGTAGTGGCCGACCGTCCCTGGTGACGGCAGAAGTGTTGGAAAGTGTGCGGCAAGCAATTGAGCAGAACCGGCGCTTCACAATTTCAGAACTCTCTTGTCAATTCCCCAGATGTCTCGCTCCTTTGTGCACGAAATTGTCTCCCGGAAGCTTGACACATTTGGCGATGGATCTCTGCTGGACTTTGCTTTTGAGCGTGCAAACCTCGGATGACTGCACGAACTTCGCAGTTGGCGGGAGACAATATCAGAGCATCCATTTTCTCCTAGCACAGCGCGGTAACCACAGCCGTTACAAGGTTGAAATTTTACTGCATTATTACCACATACTTCTTCCCTATTCCTGAGCATGCGCATTCCGATCCGACTAGCGGTGCCATCTCTAGGCGCGATTGGGACTTACTTTCTGGATGCAGTAATATTATCCAAAAGAAGGAGGTCCCTGGGAAGACCAGTAAAAATGGGGAAATCAGTTTGGATGGAGGTGGCACTGATTAAAAGGTCTTAACTTTAGAGATGATTGTGTTCAATTGTAATGCTATTTAATTTGAATACACCTTTCGGTCAATATTTTACTTGTAATATTATTTTCCCCACTGGGTAATATGGTTATTAAATATTCCAGTCTATGTTATATCTCAATGTAAAATAATGAAGGAATAACTCATATTTTTCATTTCATAAGTCGGTCCGTAGAAGAAGAGTTTCATTTGTCTCTATCTTCCACTTCTTTGCGAGCATCACTTCTTGTTGAGATTTGTAAAAAGTAATACTAGAATGTAACATTATTTTAACAGTTGTCATAAACTTTGCTATCTGTCCCAGTCTCAAGCTATTCTAGTTCATATTTTATAGAAAGTTTCTTTGAAGATATTGAATGGCCCCTGTTACTCGTTTAGTCTGCATTTATCAAGATGTAACCAATCGCTTGCTCTATCTTAAATTTATGGATTAAATTATGCCGATGAAGCAATACATTCTTGTCTCAGATCAATTTTAATATACAAACATGTGTACCTGTATAAACCTTTGGTGTTTTAATATTTTAGCATGTATGGAAAATTTAAATATTTTATATCTTGAAATCTGAAAACCGTTGAGAGGTTTTCAGTGGTATCTGTTCGACTGGGAAGGAAATAGGCTTGCTTTCCATTTCCTCTAACTTTATAAGTTCCTAATAGCCTGCTTGGGCTGTCGGTGAGCTATTTCACATTTTTCCTCTTAAAGTTGCTATGCTCTTCTTAGTTGGACAAGTCAAATACATTTCGCATGTTTCCATTTTGCGGGGTTCTGTTCTGCATTAGTACTGTCTTCTCCGACATATCCAAAGCAGAGATTTTCTCGACTCTACCAGCAGCAGCTCTTAGCTCTCTGTCTGTCTTTCTCTCTCTCGGTCCGCTTCTCACCCTTTCCTTCTTCTGGCTATGTCACATACATATCAGAATTCATGACAGCCTAAAGGAAAATCATCCCTTCTTGCACAACTACTCACGTCATATCAGGGTAAGGCTAGGGTTGGAAGGGATAGGAAGCAGAAATTTATTTTTTCCCCTCCACCAGCACACCACCAACACCACCACCATCGCTACCACAACAGGCTCTTCCTCTTCTACTGGATAAAACGTCTGCAATTTCAAGCGTAAACATCCATCTCTTCTTGAGCCCCGTACCCCCCCTCCAAAAAAAATCCTCCGCCTCTACACTCGAAATCTCATGCAACTGCTTTTTCATCCGAAGGAAAACGAATTTAGCTTATGCTTGCGACCATGTCAAGGTAAAGTCCTTATACTCAGAAGTCACAGATAAAAGATTAAGTTTCAGATGACCTAGATATTTATTCCCTGATGTTGTACCAAAACTCAGAAATGAAATATTCAACACGCTGAAGTATGTCCTGGTCACTGTATTAAAATACGAATATTTTTTTACTTTATTCGTTCCAATACTAAGTCGTCATACACTTCATAACTTAGGAATTAGAGAAATTGAACCACATAATCTCAATTTGAGGATTGACGACAGGCGTTTATTAAGTAATGCAGAGCACTTCACTATTTATGTTAAACTCTTACAATCTTAGCACACTATCTCATAAATATTTTTTCCCTAGGTAAAGTGATACCACTATATTTCAAGGAAGTCTCTAAATGGTAGGAGTTATGAGTAGCATAAATATATTAATTTATTTACAGTCCTCTTAATTTCAATAATAACCACACATGAGCTTTGAGACTTTCCTAACCACAAGTAAAAAAAAAAAATAATAATTCTTTCTTTCTTTCAATTACTTCACAAAGAGGGCAGCTCAATTCCTCAGTATTTGTTTTAACTTCATCTTTATCTCTACTTCATGGTGTGCTTTCTTTTAATACTGTGCGTTGCCATTTTTGTTATTATCTCTGCTATTTTTCCTGTTAAAAATAAAAGTTCCTAGTTTTCACATATCGTAGGATTATGTGTGTGCGTGCGTATTCTGCTAACATTCTTCTTTATATTTCTTACCATTGCAGAAGAATGTTGTGTGTAATTTTTGACATTTTATGCATTTAACATTGAAAAGAATGCAGTTGTTAATAAATCGCTCAATTGGAAATGTTCTTGTTTGTGGCGTTAATAAATCAAATATAACCTTAAATGAAAGAATAAAAATGCATTTGGAGCATTGTACTTATAATTTCAGTTTAAAGTTCTCAACTGCAGAAAATTATGCATTTAGTTTGTTAATCTTCTATGATAGCGCCATGGTCCATTTTGAATCTTGGTCCATATCAAGCAGATTTTAGTTACGCTTACGCTTTTCCTACAAGAGATGAGTGTGATAAATGGTCAGCCCATCACTTATATCGCTATTTCTTAGGGAACTAAGATATTAGGTGTACATGAAACGGACATTAAGTTTATTCAGGGGCCTTCATTTAGATATAGAGTTCTTTAACGTGCCGTAAATCAACCGACGGCTTAACACTACGACGCCCGGAGTTTCGTATTACCTATAGCGCCCAAGTGGATCATTAAATGCTATATTTTGCAGTCTAAAATTGAAATTTTATATAATTTTCTTTAAAAAACATCATTAATATATTACTGATAAAATGATAAAGTATTAAAATGTTTTTCAATATATATTCGCACGTATATGCATATATTATACTTACGAGTACTTTCGAGCATGATAGGAATCTTCAGCATGTGCTTAGAAATAAACAAACGCCAAGCACAACATTTTCATCATTCACATTACTCTTGGAATAGAGTGTTAGACCTACTGCTGCTCTCAAAATATTTTCATTTGGCAGTCGCCCACGCAGGTTTAGGTTTGATCTTATTTCTTTCCAAACTGTATCAACGGATCAGAGTAGCGAGGAGAAGAATCTAAGTCATCGATGATAGGGCGCCTGGAATGGACATCATTACTGCTAGATCCAGCTCCTGTGTTTGTGCAATTATAGCACTGTAATATAATTATAAAGAAACCAAAAGTAGCAAACAACAATAAAACAACCGAGTTGATTTGCTAATTTGCGATCTCTACAAAATCTTCGTTTGTAAATTTTGTCAATTCATCAGAGGGATCATTGATAGAGGCATAAATCATCCCCTTCATCATCATAAAATGTCTCTTTTTTCTAAATTCTTGTCAAGAAATTTCTGGAGCTTAACTAGAAGATAATCTTTGCTTAAATATCTTGAAGACGTTGTGTCCATCACACACAAGTTGAAGACTGTACTGCTGCTCTTGAATATATGATGTCAAATTACATTCAGTGTTGCATCAACTAATACCACTGTCGCTTGTGTCTTGACCGCAATATAAAACACAACTTTTATTTTAGGATCAGATTTATATGTTTGGGTGTTTGAAGTAAATCCACAGTATTTATAACATTTCTCTTTTATATGCATAAAGTACATAAAATGAGTTTTGAATATAATCTATATTCATTTTAAATGTTTGAAACATTCCATTGGGTCCCATTGATCTGCTTGAGCATTCTAGAGTCTAAGTCTCTTTTAATGGATTTGCGCTATGGACAATTATGCCCTGATAAATTCATCTGCCTAAGCCGAATTTGAGTTCGCGGACTTTTAACTTGCTTATTGTTTATTCTGGAGCCTGTTAATAGTGCAGACGTTTGTGTCTTAGGTACCATACTTCATGTAATTTCTGAACTCAACAATCAGCAAGTTGACTCATTCATCTTCTTTAAATATGAAATGATCATAATCCTGTTATTCCTTTTTCAGAAACTATGAGCTGGAAAATCAAAAGCGCACAAAAATTGGAACTAGAGCTAAGATTGCAAAAGAAAGTGTTGGGAAATATAGAGTGTGCAGTATAAACAAAAATCCACTTATATCAGTGGATATGAATTGCAATGCAAAAAAAAATGTATTTATACTGCTTGTTTAGTTACCATTCTTAAAAATGTAAAGCTTTTGCAGTGTGTGTGAAAGACAAACATTACGAAACCTTTAAACATTTTGAGATACTAACAATTTACTAAATTTAATTTTTCTTAAGAATTCTTAAGTTATGTTTGAACTAAGAATATTTTAAAAATCCAGCGCAAAACTAACTATTCCATTTACACAAATATTTATTTTCATTTTTATATATTTTTCTGTTTGAAAATCGAAAAGGAAAATATGAAGAATACACCATGTCGCGAGGGTAAAGGAAGACACCCAATTAATAGCGTTAGGTAACTGGTGTACCTGTATATTTCAAAGAGGTCAGCTACAATTATGTCTTCAGTAGGTACTATTGGTGATCTTTTTAATTTGTCCCTTGTGTTACCTAGTTTACACTGGTAGGTGCATGAAAAATTCCATGTTAATCTTCTTATCACTAAAGCATTTTCATTTATGCAATTAAAATAATGTGTGAGTGTCATTACCTTATAGACATATACTACTAACAACAGAGCTTCATCGAAAAAATTTCAAGATCAAGAATCGTTTTTGTTAAGAAACATGTTCACGGAAAGGAACTGTTCATCCAAAAAGTCAAAACCTTGATAAAACATTTTACAGAAATGAAGTTAAATTTTCCATACACTTTGTGAAAATTTGATGCATTATTTTTTCCAATTTGAAAATGTACAATTAATCTTTTAGTCGGCCAATCAGTTCCGCTTTTTGTCAACTGGATGGACGTACCAGACACACTTAACATGCCCCCAAAGAAAAATTCAAGGATGTATCGAGTGATTGCGTTCGTCGGTGCTGGTGTTAGTAGTAACCATACTACCTCGTGGACCCAAAAGAGCGGGTTCAATCCAGGCCAGGGCCGATGTTTTTATGGGCATAAAAATCCTAAGTATGGTTTCCTTCGGAAGGGAAGTAAAGCCGTGGGTCCCGGTCTTAGATTTATGGCACGATAAAGAACTTCAAACCTGAAAGAAGAGGCCTCTGAGCAAAATTTATCTGCCAGTTCACGCCCTGAATCCAGTGGGACGCTGATGACCTGAAATGTTAAAGAGCATCCGTAATTAAACCAAATCAACAAAGGAAATTGCGCTGGTCGAACAACGAGTCCTGTTCTTTCTATAAAATTCTGCGATTAAATACGCGCACACATCACTGGGGCTCCGTATGTTCCTGCGCAAGTAAGTGATGCACCATCTATCAACTCCGGAAGTGTGTTCTGCATTAACATACGACTGTAAGTGTGACAGGAATGAAAGACGGCCAAATTTGCAAAACATACACAGGCAATAAAACTGCTACACCAACATAAGAACTTTGCGCGGAATGCATCTGTAAAAACCAATGCATAGCTCAAGAGGCATCTCTTAGCAAATATATGTTCCTTAACAAAATAAAAAAGTCTCTCCCTGTTGCGATTCCACCATTCCTTTAAGTTTGTTTATGAGATCTTTACATATTGAGTTTTAAAAGAATAAAATGTGCTGAAAAGGAATGTTACAACATTTAAGATTTGAAAGAGTTGGCTGAATAGTTTTGAAATATACTTATGTGCAAAGAATAAGCTGAGAAATATGAAAAATGGGGGATAAATACCAGGAAGAGTGGAACAAGAATGGCCTACATTTGGAAGTTATTTTTTTATAGTTTGCAACAGATATATTTTATTTATTTTTATATTTATTTTTAAAGAGCTAAGAAGATGAAACTGCTTGTAAATATCCTAGAATTATTGTTAACGTAAATCGTTACCTTCTGTACTTTGCGCAGATAATTTTGGAGGATTTTGGAGCAGAAGCATTATTCTACCATAAATATTATACATTTTTTTTCTCAGTTGCTATTAATAATTTGCACAAAAAGAAAAGAGAACGTCTACATTAGTTATATAAAAAAGAACTAAATCAACTGAAGAATGATCTATAGAAATCAAAGAAAAATGAAAACGTATAACATAAACGCGTATACACAGAGCAGATTAAATTGCTCGGTTTATATTTACACATGCTCGTTTGCATTCAGTAAATTTAAAATGGCAAGGTAAACGTGTATAGTATTAATAAAACTCTCGTGGTGGTTGGAAGGGAATCCTAAAACACTGGTACAGCTGTATAAATAAGGATTAACGTATTCAAAAAGTCTCGTTAAAACCTTATTCACTTGCAAGATGACTAGGAAATACCTGTAATGGTACTTTTAAACCTCAACCCCAACTCGGCGTTAATTGGAATCCCAAAACAATTTCTGAGCATCCCAAACAGCAGAGGTTAGAGACGGTTCTTGACTTTTCAGCTTCGCTCAATACTGCGCTGACGATGCTTGTAAACTGCAAAAATAATAATAAAAAATCCTTTCTGAAAACATCCTCACCAATGCAAGAGACAGTTGCGTTGCGTCCTGGGACTTAGCCTAGTGTATCCTGACAGGATGCAAATTGCTGGAGGCTTGACAGTTTTTGTAAAACATAAAAACCAAGGGTGAGTGAATGCGCTTTCTAAATATGTACAGGTTATCACTTCAGAGATCTTTTTCTTGCGTGGGAAAATTTGTCAATTTTTTGTACAGTGTAGAAACTGTAACGACGGGGAGTCTGAGTTTCCCTGAGTGCACATTTTTTTGTTTCTTCTCTGTCGCTTAGCTAGAATCGTCCATTCATTAATTGGGAAGATACACGAAAGAGGAAGGGATGAGAGGGTGTGGAAATTGACGTATTTTAAAGTCGGAGGAGGAAGAGGGCGCCAGTACCTCTGCCGCCCTCCCAGCATGCTCCACGCACTGTGTCTGACAGCCATGACACCCTTCCACAGCATTTTCCCCTACTACATCCACACTACCCTTTAGACAGCGTAAGGGTGTTTTGTTATTCTTTCTCCTCTGGTATTTGCACAGTAGCCTTTGCATTTCGCTCGGGATAAAAACTGTTTTGCACAAAATTACCAGGGTGCTGAGCTTTTCACGCTGGATAGTCACTACTTGATTTAAATAAAGAGCAACAAAATTAGTGCAACATTTAAAATGCAACTTTTCTGCAGTTAAATGTAAATATAGGTTATTGCATTAATGGCTAAACACAAGCACACTTCTGCTAATTTAAGTGTTTTGGAATTTTTATACACATTTAGATATTCAGTTTCAAATTATGCAATCAAGATCTTACTTACAGGTGTTAGAAACTTCTGGGAAATGTTTAGTGTATTTGTCATTCTTTTAAAGAATTCATATAATACTTAAAGATATATTACGACATACGAAAGTGCAGACATATTAATGGCTCTAGATAAATAACTGCGAATGCAAAATTTGTGGCATATAATGTAGAGGAAGCAAACAACAACAAACGGGATAACGTTTCAGCACTGTATCGTAATCTAATGTTAACATAGGTGAATTTTGCGAGTCCCTGCTAGCAGAAACTATGAGACTCTAGCAGTCTGAGGATTAATTGACACTTTTTATACTGTCCTAGTCTAGCATCAGTATTTCTTGTTTAAAGTATTGCTATATACTTGGCAAGCATTGTTCTCTCTTACTTAAAAAAAGAAGAAAAAAAAACATATTAACTAAAACCTCACAGATTTTAGAACTAGGTTTAAATTTGATAAACAGATGTTTTAACGCTATTGTACTTTACCATTTTCGTTTATTTTAAATTTTATAAATTTATTTTATTACTTTTTTAGTTCCTTTCCATCAATATAAGTGAGTTTAAAGTACAGACTCTAGAGATCTAAGAAGAGTTTAATGGAGTTTTGTCAATAGCTATTCTCTTGAAAATTGTGCTCCTTAGTAAACGTATCAGACCACGTGGTTGTAACTTTATATCGATAAAAACGAGGCCTTGATATTAAAAATGTAAACCAAAACTTATGAATAAAGAAAAACATGCATTAATAAAGTGTGTTTACAAGGGTTGGCAGAAAAATAAGAAGTGAAACTTATAAATGAAGGGGATGAAATGATATAAACATTTAATATATTTCACATTTTGAGGATTTTTTTCCTGAACTATAAAAGTTAAATCTTGGCGTTTTCCTTCGTTGTTTCTTTTATATAATCTCAATTTCTTCCCTCGGTGAAAATTTTTCAGACCAATACTTTTCACAATTTCATAATAATTAACAAATTGAAATATAGACAGTTTCATAAAAGAAGTTTTATTTATATCTATAAATTGTATCTCCTGTAAATGTTGTGCACATATATAATAATTATTCTTCAGAAAATTTATGTTCTAAAGAAACCCTATTCTTAACAATGACCTATTTCTTACATCTGCAAGAAATGACATGAAGAATACCTCCTAAACTTTTGTGACTGAAACATTTAGTATATTAAATGCTTAAACTACATCCGCATATTAATTAATGAAATAGTCGGTTTTCTTACTTGCCTTTTAAATAATTTTAGTAAAAGCTACAAAACGCAATTCAGGAGACTTATTTTTCTTTTTGTGCTACATTTTAGAAAAGAGCAGTGTACCGTTTTTGTCATCGAATTGCTTTAGTTACCAAGTACTTTAACTAAATGCAGCATATTCCTTAAACGCCACGTGGATAGCGTCAGATCTGTAATGTAACCATATCTCTACTAATACCACTGTATGTATTAACGTGTACTTTCACCCAATCAGAAGAAAGGTTTTGCAGCCAATTTCACTGTTTATCTAGCTCAGCCACTTGACGCGTTAGAATCCAATGGAAGTCAATAACAACGAATGTAAGTAACGAAAATATTTAAATAAACGCCTTTTGTAGAAGAAATGTATGTCTAATGATTCCGAAACAAAATGTTTTGTTTGATATTGTATTTCTCTTTTATATCGTCTATTAATGCCTTTTAGTGTTTGCAATGGTGCATGTACTTACTGAAAATGACTTATATAAACATAGAAAAGTAAAAATCATTATACTGGTGTAATTGAAAATTGTTTTAAACGAATATATAATAACAATTCGTTTTCAGCAAGCAATAGAGTATTAAGAATACTAAATTCTTTACTGGAGAGCTATAAGAATGGCATTGGAGCTGAGACTAAAATGTAGAGCACAATTTAAGACGTTAATCATTGTGAAAGTACGAATATCTAATAGAGAAACGGCATACTCCCCGGAAGTAAATGGATATAAATAAAATGAATAAGGCAAATCCAAAAACTTCTTTAGCGACAATTTACTCTTATTCACAGACCGTTATTTTTCTAGCCGCATTACTCCTTTATGACTTAATAACTTAAGATTATATGCGATATAAAAAATAATAATTTTTTGTATAAATAGGGAGTACATGCCATTTGTTCACATATCTCTGGGGGGATTTGGGGAATAAAATATTAGGGATAAAGCTAAAATATTTATGGAGTAGGTGATCAAATTGATTGAATCTGAATATAGTTCAAACAAAATACACCCATAACAGAGTTACAGGTCTAAACAAGACCTAATGTTAGTAACGTATTTCAAACTAACATTCTGGGTAGCAAAATTGAATGTAGGTTAGGGCATAGAAAAAATTAAAATCTACTGAGGTATATGCAGCGGTGATGGCTGTTGTGTTTTTTAAAAAAAGAGAGTTGCATACAAAATTATTCTTACGTTGCCTGTGTTGTTTGTAGATGAGCTCACTTTAGACTTTTGGGTTTGCAGATTTCAATTTCAGAAAGTGCATCAAGCAATAATTCATGTTATACTTATCAACAACATAAAATAACTGTTTTAATTATTATAAATAATAAATTAGTTTCCACACAAGTCAGTTCCGATGCAGAGAAAATAATGAATACATTTTCGTCAAGAAATGGCATGTTTAGAAGTTCTGCCTAGCTGTACTGGTTACATCTTGCAAGGAAAATGTTGGTTCCATTTTTTGATATTTTGTGATTTTTTATTTGTGTTCTAAAAGAAAACGATACAAATTACAGTTAAATATTGTTAATTTTTGTATAACTTTAGAATTCTACTTTAATCTTTTTACGCGACATTTTTCTATACGATATAAAAATCGATCGAAAGTTGATAAACTACATTTTCCAGAGGTTGGTAATATTGCACAGGCTACCATTACGAAAGCTCAAGGTGAGTAAGCTAAAGTTGTAGTCCATTGATGTCCCTAGCGAATACTACAGAGAGAAGGCGAAATTGAATGTTCCAAACGGTTTCTTGCATAGATTCCAAAGGATAGTTGGAGTCAATATCAATTTGCTCTTGTGATTTCTAAACGTTTGTCATTCAAATGTCATGTTTGATTGCGTGGCTTTTTAACCATGCAGACTAATCTTACCTGTGAAACAGATCGTTATGAATTTTCTTCTTAATTTGTAAACAAGAATGATATCGCTTCCAAATTTGTATGAAAGGTTTGTGCTAATACAAGCAAATAATTATCCCCATATACCAACTCAGCAGTATTTGTGGTTCAAAGCTTAGAAGCAAAAGTATAGTATTGTTATCTACGTCACTAAAATGTCCCTTGCAAGAAAAGATCACTTTTGTTCCACAGATTAGCAAACGTACACTTTAATTTGCACAGGATTTTAATTTTTATATTACACATTGATCACGAAATGTTTTTGAATTAAACTATCTATTTCATCAAACAAAAATTGCAAACGTTGCCATTACATGCATGTTATAATAAAACCCAGAATAGTTTTAGTTCATCGTTTACCTGTGAGTTTGTGTGCTTCATTTCTTTATTCTATCGCATAAACTGCTAAAGCAAAGAGAATTTTGTATGATGAAAGATGCTGAACATTCAAATAAGAGTAAACAACAACTTTAGATATACATGATCAACTCACGACTACATCATGTCTGGTTCACAGTTTAAGCTTGCAGATTTATTTTCCTACAAGTATGCCTTTCCAGAGTCTACAACTGTTTTCTTCTAAAATTTAGCTGAAGCTCTAGTAAATTCATGCTTTCTGTATTTGACAACTGCTAAAATCACTTTACTTTTTAAAAACAATACGGAGCACATTATAGGATAAGAAACTTGGCTGCATTTTGGCTTTTACCTATAGTGCACTTTCCAGGAGTGCGTTAGAGGTCACTCTCTAGTACATGAGCATAATTTTTTTACTACAAGGTTTTTCAGAGAGTTTAACTTACTTTTTATGTAGGTATCTACACAGCTCTGTACATACATCACGAACTCATATATTTACTGAAAGTTTTTATATCTTTGTAAATTTAGACATGCTTGAAACGGGTTTATGTGTAAGAACATTTAAACTCCATATAAGCTTTAAAAATAATGGTTGGAAGCCGATAGTGGACTTTTTTACATATAGGAATGTTTAAACTAGTTTAAAATTTAAAATATAAAAATTGAAAGTTTCACTGAATTTATTGATATTCTCAAAATTATTCTAGAAAAATGTTAATGGTCTTGTTGAGAAGCCAAGGCTAAACTGAAAGAACTTTAGATGCAAAACGAGGAACAAAAACTTAATAAGATAATTTTTTAAATAATAAGCTGGTGTCAAAAAATAATCATTTTTGGTTGAATTGAGGTTGATTTTTTGTTTATATCAGTCAATGAAGGTGTACTTCATGATAAAATCTTAAGCAATATTATGCTTATAATTTATTTAATTTTCATATTTTGTTTTTAGAATTATATTCAATACTAAACATTTTTAAGATTGCACTAAATTATTGCATAATTAACAATTCATGGAATGTAAATATCAGCTAACAAGAATCACGAATTGCAACAAGAATATATGGATATACTACAATAAATATATCAATAGCTTAGTAATAAAACCCCAGCAGTGTATTTTTTCTCTCGGTCGCTGACGTACTCATAGAGTTTGAAGGAATTATTTCTATCTTCCTGACTGCAGCAGCTGCGCTTGAGATTACCATGCCAAATCTAAAAAAAAATTAGATCCCATTATCAAGTCATGCTCACAAAAAGTCACTGTAAGCAATTAAATTATACTACAGCACACAACGGGCTTTACGGTTTAATCCAGTCCCAATAAAGAATGACTTTGAACCCCGAACGAGATATATTTGATCTCTTCCTGGCTAGGGACATTACAGAGCTCAAAAGCGTGAGTATAGTGTGAAGTAATCAGAGTGGACACGGCAGTTGCACTTGTCGAGCCAAATTAAAGTGTAACGACGCACAAATTGCTCCCGATTGATACAGCATCGTTACCGCCTACTGCTCTTTTCGGTTTGACCATCATTCTGACTATAACCGCGGTGTATTTTTCTCCCCATCGCTAACCTTCTATGTGCCGCTTGCTCCTCTTTTTATCCTCTCTCTGATCTCGTACCAGCCTTTTCGTTTCGAACCAGTGAACATTTTATGCACGATGCTGCGTTCTCGACTATGGCGAGTTCTGAAAATGTGCTCGGCAAAACACTTACCATTACGCAAATTTGCAGCAAACTAGCGTAACAAAAATAGAATCTACTTCTTTCACCTTTGCACATGAGCGTTCTTGGTTCGTCTCGCTTCAAATCTCTACGGTTCTCATTAGTACGAGAAGGGTATTTTCTCCCGTGTATGTGTATCATATGCTCATTAAGTCTGGAGTTTTGCTTCGTAACCTCACATCGCAGCTTATGAAATGGCTACTTTAGACAGCAGATTAGAAGTTTCGAAACTAGAAAGTCGGTCTAAACGAGCATATTGTTGTACTGCACAAGCCTCAAACTAAAGATAATAGAGGGAATTCTCCAAAATTTAATTTATTATTCCTAAACACAGCAAATTTACTGCTAAAAGTATTACCTGATATAATTCATACAATGAAAGAAACAAATAGTGTAAGTTGTCAATAAAAGATAATTGAAACAATGCGACCAATAAATAATGAAGTCTCTCAAGGCCATATTATCTTACCGAATGTTAATCAAAATGTGAAAAATCTCTAGGGAATTGATAGAGGAATTAAAACAAGCAAAACATTTCGTATAGTCAGTTTTGCTTAATTTTTATTTATAATCATTTTAAGTGTACTGATGAAAACACAGCTTATTTATAAATTACTGCTCTTTTGTGGTTTGTTACCAAAGGCATAACTGGGCCCATTTATTAATATAAACCAACTACAAACCAAACACAAAGGAAGCAGCAATATTTAAGGAATTAAAATGAGGTATTTTAGGAAAATAAATCATCTTGGGCAATCATACCGGCATATCACTGCTGCAAGCGTCGAATAACCTTCGAGATGAAGGATTGTGATTGCTGCGTGGACCAGTTTTTTCCCCTTGATAGACCCAATAAACAAAAGTTACGAAGTTATATTATGAATACTCCTTTTTATATTTTTGTATTTTTTTGATTTGATATTATATGGGGATTTGTCCGTTACTTAGAAGTGGTGTTTAAATGTCTATTATTTGGAAAGTTCTAGTGAGAAGCAATCTTACGCTTTAACATAATTTGAATTTCTCCACCTGTGTAGCAATTATAGTGAATATGGGTAAACGCATAAGGACATGTTAGTTGGCGTAAAACTTTCAAGCAGAACGGACACCGTGTCTCATTTTTCTTCCCTCAAGTTGAGAAACATATTGACGTTATTTACATTATATAAGTAATAATTGTAGCTCCCTTTAAAACCTGTGATAATGTAATAAATTTATAATGTTATTTATTGAACCAGATGTGTCTAATTTAATAATTTTCTATCAACTTCCTAGCCAAGCGAGTGTAATACTAACCACATATGTAGTTACTCTTTCAGTTAGGGAATCCCCATAGCGACGTACTCAAAATTATTACGTAGTCTTAACATAATTAATGTTAAATCAGAAACAACTAATAAAATATGCAATAATAGATCAGAAAAAGCCTTTCTAAAACGAATTTTATAATAAAATCCACTGCTACTAAAGTAGAAGAAGGCAAGGCTGTAGGACTACCAAGAGCTGAAAGAAGTCGTTACTATCTTCCTCGTGCTGATATAGGGTTGCAGGCACTAACACATGCGATATACCTTATGTGTCTCGGTCAGCAATTGCGGAATCCTTTGGAAACAGACGTATACGAGGATCATCCAGAAAGTAAGGTTACAACGGCTCTTGACGCTGAGGAAAATTATTTGTTTCGAAGTTGGCGCACCTGCGGGTAAGGTGGATCCTTACGGTCAATTTATTTGATGCCGCGCGGTCATTTTGTTCAGTCACAGTAAATTCTTCCGAAGGAGAGAGAGGTCGTCGAGCGCTTCCGCCACCTCCCGTCCGTGCGAGATCCGCGCGGTCATCCGTTTTTTGACTTTACAGAACAACACCGCAGCGAATATCCATCGGAAGCTCGTGGAAGTTTATGATAGTGATGTGATGAGTCGGCAACATTCACGAAGAGGGTTAGATTGTTCAGAGAAGACCTTCCTGATACTACGAAGCCAGAAGACCATAAATGATTTCTGACGAACTTAGGCAAAAAATTGAAAAACAAATGCGAAATGACTGCTGTGTGACGCTTGACGATCTTCACTAAGAATTTCCGGGAATTTCTCGACGTCGGAAACACTTACAAGAAGTTGTGGGCAAGATGGGTGCCCAGAATGTTCACACCGGAGCACCGTCAAAAACTCATGACCACCGACCGTGAATTTTGACTAGTTTTGCATAGGAGAGAAAAGCTTTACTGGACTCTATCGTGACGGGGATGAGACGTGGGTGTCACTACAACCCAGAATTCAAAAGACAATCACTTCAGCGGCGTCATTCATCTTCCCCAGCTACCAAAAAGTTCAAAACGATCCCTTCAGCCGGAAAAGTCATGGACTCTGTTTCTTGGGACCGTAAGGGGGTCCTTTTGGTGGATATTATGCCTAAAGGGACTACCATTAATGCAGAGGCTTACTGCAATACCATAAAAAAACTCCGGCGAGTCAGCCTCCTGCATGACAACGCAAAGTCCCACACCGCGCGAGTTTCACAGGAACTGCTGACATCGTTTGGATGGGATATTCTCACTTCCCCCCCCCCCTATTTACCCGACTTGGCGCCTGCGGACTATCACCTTTTCACTAAGCTAAAACAATTTTGGGTGGAAAACGTTTTTCCAATGATCAGTGAGGAAGATGTGAAGAAGTGGCGGAAAGGGCTGGCGGCGGAGTCTAAAACACTGGCATACAAAAGCTGGTGCCCGGACTACAGAAATGTATCGATCTGACGGCGATTGTGTTGAAAAATAGTTTAATATACATATAAAGTATTTTGTGTGAATTTCAATTAAATACAAGAATTTTTCGATCCTACATAAATGATGTAACCTTACTTTCTGGCTGTTCCTCAAACAACAATTTGTTCTTCACAGGGCCGGGAATGTCGGCCTTTTGCTGATGTTTTGTCCGAAACGTACTTGCCCAGTCTTTCACCGTTGTTTTCGATACACATTTCTCAACATACACGACATTCATGTGACATCGAATTGCACTCGGCTGACAACATTCAACTGTAAAAATTTGAATCTCAGCAAGTTGAACCATCTTTGACCGGTTCGCATCGTCTCTACATGCACCCGCATAATCAAACGACGCAAGGCAAGTGCATTTCCTATCGGAGTATCACGATCCATATAGTTGCCTCTTTCCCCACTACTTACCACCAACATCAGCTAAATGAGTACCAGGTTGTTTCAGTTGATCACTTCCTGTAGAAAAGAGTTCAGAACTTTCACCATATATATGTACTCTTGATAACAGTACACCAACAACAATCTAGCATTAAAATATAGGCGTAATAATTGGTGACATTAATTACTTGGAATAGAGAAAGGATCGTTTAGTTATTTTGTTGCAAAAAGATCTGCTAAACTTTATACACTATATGCAAATCATGCATTACTCATTCTCCTGATTTCATTTAACTGACTTTCTACATTTAAAACATTGTTTATTCCAAACTTATTTACAATCTGGAAATTTTCACCAGTTGGGATATCAATAGAAAAGGTAGATACCTGGAATTTGGAAGTTAAAAAAATCCTGGATGCAGAGTTTGGAAGCCAGCTTATGGTGGACATGGAACTGCGGCTAAGTATAAAATGGCTAACTAAAAAGAAATGTAAGCGAAATTAACAACATGTGTTCACACATTTTTGCTTGTTTTAGGCCTTCTATGAATTTCTCAGAGGTTAATGTTAATGTTGATGTTAATTCATATTAAATAACAAATGGAAGGTAATTTAAAATGATATACATGTAATATATCTTTGTTTTAAAGCAATAAAGTTTTCATAATTTAAATAAAAATGAAATCAGCTTAATTACGTTAATTATACAAAGCAATACTTATTATAGATCAAGAAATAAAAATATTTATAAACCTTGGGGGCAAATGAGAGAAATAAATTTATTGGTCTACAAAATGATAATCCATTAAATTGGAAATAGCACGTGTGCCATATTTTGCCAAAATTCAGCTCCGGGTTTTAATTAGCTTGTACCGAAGATGTGCTCCAAAAAGTTATAAAATAACTTTCAACATTTTCATCTTAAAAAAGAGTAATAAAATTAATATTGCATACTTAGTAAAATATTTCTTATAAAAAGCACTTTCAAAACTTCTATGGTTTAACATTATTAAGTGATATAAGGTTTTATCATTTGTGCAGTAAATTAAGATAATGTATTATATTATACAAACTCATAACACTAAACAAAATAATCGACAATCTATTGTTAAAATTAATTTATTTTAATTATAAAATACTGGTTTATTTTGATCTCTCTTCTAAATTCTCAAGCGTTTATAAATAAAAATATTCATATAAATGATAATTGTGAATAAATGTGTAGTTATTCTTTGTTATAACGTGACTGCATTAATTTATATATAATTGTGTGAATTTAAAGAGCACCATGTAACCTAAACAAAATATCCGCACTGTGCATTAATTTTAAGTCACTGGCGTCAGATAGCGTTGCAATAATAACACTGAATGACCTTTAGTCTAGCAGGAAAAGTCACAACGAGGGGGAGGGGTCCTAAACAAAAGTATTCAATATTGGTATAAAACTAAAAGATAAATTTCATAGAGCATAATAGCTATAGATTTGCAACGCTTGAAAAGTATCTATTTCCTTTTGCAAAGCTCCAATACGTTTAAAATAACTGAGCGGGAATGAATGTGATAAATGTTTAGGCATTTATAAATTACATAAGATATAGTAGCACAGCTTAATATGAGGAAAGATATATAAAAAATGTATGAACACTAAAATTAATAGAAAATTCCATTATGGTATACTATTTAAAATATTTTAGAAGACATTTATTTTTATCTATTATGGTTAACAAGTGTGCACGTATTGAATTATTTAAAATTTACCACATTTAATGTGCCTTTTCTCAAAGACTCTGGGGCATAGGGAATTAAACGTTCAACTACAGTGCGGTTCATTTCAAAATTCAATTTCTCGTCGGTTCTCCCCAGTAAACACTCGCCTCACGGCCCACTAGAACGCAGGCAGAGTTGAAATGGATCGCACCGTATTTGTAGATTGAGAAATATTAACAAATTAAATTACGTAGATTTTTCATTACATCTGGTGTAAAACATTAATAAAAGTTTTAACTTGTGAAAAACATTTGCCAAAGTTTTATAGTTATTATTTTTAAAGAATTATTTTCATTTATAGATTATTAATATATTTTTAATACATGAAAAATAAGCCCTACATTTTCAAATCATTCCGGTGAATAGTTTCTGAGAAAAAGTGCATGATATGAAAAACTTAATTTTGCAGAAATTGCTCCCCCCCAAAAAGCAACAACACTGCTGCATTTTGTAATATTAAAATGCTTTCTGTCTTGTTTTCTAGTATTATTAATGGTATCCTGCTTCATAATCAGCTTCTTTATTTACTTTGCTCCTAGCTACTCTTCTTTTCTCTTTCCTTTGTTACTGGACGCTTTTATTATTCTGAAGTTTGCCTTGAATCCTTGCTTTATCAGGTTTTTGTAATGTTTTTTTTTACAGCAAGTCCCGGGAATAATTTCCATTTTCCTTAGAACTTTATTCCCTGTTATACTCCTATTATTCAAACTAGTTACTGCCTCATTATTCGCAATCTAGGAATTCAAAGACCCGTTTACATTTTAGGTTTTACAATGTAAACACTTCAGAAGTCCTGGGTTTCGAATATAAATGAATCAGTTGTTTTTAAATCAGGCAAATCTTCAGGTATAGCAACACACATCTCTTAAAAGACTTCGCTGAAAGTAAATTAAGTACAAGCCTTGTAGAAGCAAATGTGAGTCCGTCATGCAGTCTTCTAATTGTTAGATAATTTTAGCTTTAAGTCTAAAATAAAATTTAATTTAAAATGGCCATAGATAAAAGTAGATCTTGTTTTGCTGACGGAACCTTTGGGGCGTACCTGAGAATCGCCATGTTAGGAAATACAGCCATATTTTGCGTATGTTTCGGAAATATAATTTAAAGTTAATTATTGTTTCCAAACAGTTTAATTGCGTCGTTTTACACGAGTTTAATTTAGTTTGATTAAATATCTTCTAAGCAGGTCGGCCCTAGTAGGCAAAAGAAGTTAGTAAGCTGAAGGTAGCCGGTTCTACTCCCTACTCTGGGCGAGGGAATTTTAAGATATTGTTCGTGATCCTGAGTTAACTATTATTATAGTTTGGACCACATTGCAGGGATGTCCCATCACCCAAACGAGTACACGCACAGTGTATATTTCCGGTGTAGTTCGTATAATACATATGTGATCCGAAAAGGGTCTTTTACTTACTCCGTGTAGACGATATTTCCTATCTATTTTTATTAGGGGCTCTTAGTTCATTCTTTAGACAATTAAAATCTGAGTAATTTCTCAACACGAATCTCCGTCAATTATATCTCAGTTCTGCGATAAGTTTGCCCTAACAAATTTCTGTTCTAGTTAATCGCAACTCTTTATTTAATATCTTCATATTAGATGTTTTACAGTAACTACAACAAATATACAGTATATGCTCGTACATATTCCTATGACTTTGGAAACATAATCGAAGCAATAGTAGCAGATAAAATTGGTATGTACAAATAAAATGTTACTACATTTAAAAGCGTTAATCTTAAAAGTAAGGCTTAAACATGTATTTTTACTTCGTACAGAATGTAGATACTTTTAAGATATTTTAATATGCATATATTAATAAATCCATCAAGTTATTTCTTTTCGTCGAAACATATTTATTATAAATATTAGGAGTATTTTTGGTGCTGAATTTGGTGAATTATTATTTAAATGTCCCTTTGAATGGCTTATAATATGTAATATTTAGTACCAACTTTATTTCCTTAGATCTTTTTGCAAAAATTAAAAGTAGTTGCTCTTTCCTTCTCTTCCATTGTAGTTGCATTCATTCCAGTATTAAAAATGCATTTATTTACATAATCTTCATATAAGAAAATTATACATTTAAAACTGTATATTTTGTGTGTTGCAAAATTGACATCTTCTTTGATGCTTAAAATGTATGTCTTTTTCACATGTATTTCCATATTTTTATAAGAGTAAAAAAATAAATTTGAGTGCTTACTGCCTAAATATGTTCTTTAATATAAAATAAAAGATTACTTTATGTTATGAGATGCTTGAATGATTAGTTCTCAAAATAACTATTGTTAAATTTGCGTTAAAAAGGCATTTACAAAATATTCTCCAAAGATATTTAATTTGTTAAATAATCATTTTTATTCTAAAGGAACCACTTAAATCTACCAACTGAATCCCAGTAGTTAATATGTGATCAATGCAAAAATAATTTAGGGAAAAATTATTTTTACAAATTTGAAATTTAAGCAAACTTTTATCGATTTAAAATGTTATTTTGTATTTAACATAAAATATAGGCTAAGGTTTATTTTGTTCACCTCAAGAAGAATGTCTATGAAAAGTTTCATGCAGTTTTATTGAAAATTTTAGAAGTTATAATGTAAACAATTTTGAAAAATTCATTTTTGAGAAACAAGCGTAAACTTACAGATGAAGGTTGCAGTTCTAACATGCAGTTTTCAATTTCATTTTCAACAGCTCATTTTTTTTCTCTGTGGGTTATCTTTAAATTCACGTTTTTTTGTTGTAGTGATGCTCTTTGCATATGCTTTCACTTTTAAAAACAAAAACAATAGATGATTAATGGTTACTGCCAGCTTGTAACATGCCTACAATATGTTAACACTCTACTACAATGAATTCAGCGATAACACTAAAATTTATACAAATAAGTTATGAATAAATGAAAAATTGTTAAAGCAGAGAAAGGAACAGCCTGGGTCCATTTAAGGATCCAACTTAACTACCGCACACTAAAATGTTTTAATACATAACTGGCCAATGTTGTACATACTAAATAAAATTATTTCACTGACCTAAAACTGATATTTCTTTTTCTAAATTAACATGCAAAAAATAAAACTGTTTTAAATGGTAACCCCTACCTGATATAGATATCAGCGTCTTGAAGAAGTCACAGTCAGAAACCTCTCCTTCACTGCAAGCTAATATAAAGTTAAAAAAAAAATCACAACTGGTAGTGAATCCTTACCCTTTTTAATCACATTTGTCATTCTTTAATGTTTTTACTACTAGCATGGATGTAATTAATTCTCTAATCTGGTTTCCTGAAAGTCTAGGCACATGATGCACTACATAATAATTGAGACAAATAAATATAAATTATAACATGATTTCAAACATGCCTTTGTTCAAAAAGATTTGCATCAATAGCCTTCTCTAGATTTAAGAAACTATTCGGATGAGCTTTGAAAGCAAAGAGTTCCACGTTTCAATGAATTTGTTCCTTTCATACTTTTACAGTTTCTAATAGTGAAGTTGATTTAAATAAGTTATTTGTAATCTTATCTTTAGAAAGGATACTGCATCTAGTTCGTTTATTAGTATAACGAGTGGGAGGAGGAGAATTGAAGGAGGTAACTTGAAAAGAGGTAATGTAAATATGAAGAATTATATTAAATAAAGTCATCTATAAGAATGGTTTGGAAGGTAAAACGGTAATGAGATACTCATTATTTTAAAGTGTTGTTGTGTCCTATGTATAAGGTGGAACCACAATTCCCATGAGTACCATCAGACATCTTTATAAACCAGACAGGAGGAAAACGTTTTGGGAGCAACTAGTTCTGATCGAGTTGGGGACTAAGATATTATAACGCCACAGATTCCTAATTTGGAGTCGAGTACTAAATAAGGAAATATTTTTAGTAGTTTATAACTACCAACTGCCAAATTCCTGCAAAAATTAATGCTCTTTCTGTGTTTATAATCCACAATTGGGAGATAATCCGCTTGAAGAATGATAAATGAAGAGGAAGAATGATTGTAACTTTAGTTCAGAGAAAGCATATTAAAATGTACAATATCTTCTCTTCCAAAAGCTAACCTAAGAAGCTGTTTCTGCTTTTAGAGGCAAGTAAAAAGTAGCGCAGCTAATTGTGTAATCAGTCAATATGCATCTATTTACTGAGTTATTAATTTAATTTCACAGCTTTGGATGCTTAAAGACCAACTGCACAAACTAATATTTTAAAAGTATTGTCTCTTACGGTTTGTGATATTATTTTTAAAGGTAAATATAACTGAAGAACATCAAACAACCACTTCTATTGCTTACAATAAAATAAAATAAAATAATTTGCATCAATTAAGACCCAAATCCATGACCTAGTCACTAGCTAATGTCCTTAAAGAGTCTAAACACAGAATTTATGTAAATATGTTTATTCCTATAATTATACCGAAATACTGTTTTATTTTATCTCTTTATTTTTTTAAAAATAAAGAGTAAAAAGTGCCTGTTTTTCCCAAAAATATTCCTCGTAACCAGCAATACACTTTTATCTTCTATTAAAAACACAATTATCGCTTTATCCTGTTATATTCTTAACTCACAACCCAAACAAGAGTGCAGCAGCACAGCATTCCGGCCCATCGTTAGAGTAGAGTGTTTGGTAATGTCCCAAAACGAGGATCAACACGAGAAATACCGTCATCGATGGCTTTGGGAAGATTGTGCCGCAAATTGTGATTAATTGATGTGCAGGAAAGCAAACACGGCAACATGGTGCATTTCTCATTTCATGGAGCTGCACCATTGTCCAGGCCGATGTATATCAACGTGGACTTCGAGTCCTAAATCCCTAATGTTCATTAATCACCGTGTATAATGCCTGAAGGGAAGACAGCCAAGAGAGTAACATTCCAGGGGAAGACCATTGCAAGATAAATGACGTCCAGCTTCGGTAAATGGAAAATATTATATTCGATTAACAAATTAAATAGCAAATGTATATTTTTAATGTGTTAATCGTCAAATTATTCATAAGATACAGCCATTAATACTAAATAAGTATCCGTGAATACTACAGTTTTAGAAATGATACAAAATTATCATTAGCGGATTTAATATGCAACAAAATGCGCTAAATCTGAAACGTTCTCAGCCTAATAATGAAGAGACCGGTTTTTATCGTGAACTGTATTTTTATTTAATGTAATTTCTCTAAGATCAATGAATTTATTATAGCTACAACGCCAATATCCTGTCTCTGAACTGCAAAATATTCCTGTAAAACTTCGATAGCCTCTTAATTTGAAGAAAATTAGTGACCAGCCAGGAAGAACTTCGGCTTTGGGAACAGATGGAAATCAGAGGGTCAAATATGGGGAGTATGGTGGATGCTTAAACAATTCGTATTTCATATCTATAAATGTTTCCATCCCTAAGACATTTTTGGGAGCAGGTATATTTTATTATAAAACATTTTTTTTCAATTTGCAGACCTGTATTATATCGATGTGTTATTCATCTAGTTGGTTTAAAAGGACCAACTTATATTATATAGTTATGATTCTGTCCATCTATAGATAGTCAAATAATAAAAATCCTTTAGCGTCCCAAAATACTGATGGCATAAACTTTCCTGTAGATATTTTAACTGTTAACTAACATCTTCAATCTGCTATTTTTTTTTTTTTTTTTTTTTTTTTTTTTTTTTTTTTTTTTTTTTTTGCTCTGATGTGTAGATACTGGTAAATCCGTGTTTTATCTGTAATTGTGTCTCAGAAAATCAGTTCGGTTGCTGCTGAATGGCTCCAAACACTGTTGCTATATCTTCATACAAATGCATTTTTGATCTATTGGAAAGCACAACACCGACCTTTTGCGGAACTTTTTATGTGATATTTTATGTGAAATATAACCTACAATTTCCAATGACATGTCTATAGCTTCAGAAATTTCATGCATTTTAACTCGCTTGTCGTCTAATAACACATCAGTTCAATGAATTCTATTCTTGTACATTTTGGATGTCGTTCACGTGCATCATCTTCAAGGTTAGTCAAACAAACAGTCCGTGTTTAAGGGAGGAAATGATCATAAATGTTTATAATTTTGGTATGGATTTCCTTTGGCATTAAACCACCTTTTACATTGATTTTCATCACTGCACGTTACTCCATTTTATCCGCTGTATATCTACAATTGTCTACAGGATATTCTGTATTTGATAAACTTGTAACAATGACTTAACACTTAAAATGAATGCTTAAGACAGATGTTTCACGTAAACAATTATCTTGCCTGTTGCATGGTATCTATGGTCAAGTCCATATGTTTTCTGACCCATCCAATGTAAACAGAAAGCTAATAGCATTTTGTAACATTCTGTTATTTTCATAGTTAAATATCAAGAAAAGAATTCGTGGGATGTTTTCATGTAATTGTAATATTGTAAATCAAATTATCATATTAGGTCAACAGAAGTCATAGTTAGGCAAATGTTGTCGGGCCGACTTTTAATTCTCACTCGTATAATTCTGACTTCTTAAAATTTAAAGTATAAATGGTTGATCTTCCTATGATTAAGTAAGTACTGACACTCCCAGAGAACGGAAACATAGCTTTCAAAGATACAGAAACTAAATCGCCTGTCAAATATTATAAGGCATTTTAAATATTGTGACAGATCTTCACATCCGCGCCTGCCCGAAAGCGAATGCATATACTAAATAAATTATGATAATTAATTGTTTTATAGATTGTGATATGAATAAGGAAAATGTATGTTCATTATGTAGACTACCTGGCTGCGTGGCCCGAGCGAAGGCTGCCGATTGTAACAATAGATAAGTAAACGCAAGTGTACGGTAGAAGTCAGAACATTAACCTCTTAGTATTTTCACTTGTAACAAATCCTTCAAAATCGTTACAAATTCCTTAGCAGCCGGTGGAGGTGCGAGCGGCTTCCTCACACCCCGCAATCGGGTATTTAAAAATCAACCTATCAGAGACCAAGGTTTCGAAAAGTTAAAAGTAGGCGCACGTGAGTGAGTTAGAGCTCGCCAACGATATTTAAAATTTTCAATGTCAGTAGCCTTGGGCGCTATTGAGGACCCCGATGAATTTCGAGGACCACGTGGCGACATTTTGAAGTTGATGTATAAGGGGAAACATATTTGTTTGGACAGTAGATGCCTTTTTGAACTTCAGTTCGGGTAGTGAACGTTTTTGTTAACTTTTTTTCGGACAGTGTAGGCAGTGTTTGACGCAGTGCAGTTATATAGTTGACTAAATCACGATAGTTTTATGATGATTACTTGTAGTCTTACTTTTCAGTTCAGACAGTGTACGCTTTCTTATAACCTCGTGTTCAAGGCAGTAAGCTCTTCGTCGGCAAATGGCAACGAACCAGGATCGTCCAGAAACTTTAACCCGAATAAATACTTCAAGGTGTTAAATGAAACAGTTTCATATAATTTGCCCCATTTTCCTTCGTCTCCCTTCTCCCGTGACCACGAGGGCTTAAAAGGCGACTTCGGGCTCCTGAGATATCCAGAGTACGAAGAAGTGGGACTCTCGGGTAGATACTCTACCAGAAACATTTACATCGAGGTGGTCGCGGCCGGCAATAACTAATGTAATTCGATTACCTTCGAATTTGTGCCGCCCCCGCAAGCCACCCACATCCTACAAATGTACCACCACATGTTTATGGTGCCCAGCGTGAGGCCGCTCAACTACAATTCCCGCTACAATATGGTACATTTAAAATTGCTCATCTTGCTTTCTGAAACGGAGAAAAGTACAGCTCTTAGGTCTGTGCAAGACTATTAATACAAATGAAAACAGATATTATGACGTTCTACGTCATCGAAGAATAAGAATGTAGCCAAAAGAGGTTTAACTAACTGACTATATTGTCACACTCGCTTGGCCAGGAAAATGAGAGGAAATTGGTTAAATTAGACGCGTGTAATTCTTTAAATAACATTGTAAATTTATCGCATTATCACAGATGACCAAAGAGAAATTCAATTACTACATGCTTGATGTAAATTTCTTTCACAAGTTCTTTAAACTCGTTCCTCCAATAGGGAGAAGAGAGAAAATGTGACACCAGTCGGTGCGAACTTATTTGTGAGCCGGTATTGAAGTATCTCAAAAAGACGTGTGATTCATACTCACTTTAGTTGCTATATAGTTGGGAAACTTCAAACACCCCATCAGACTAAATCATAAAATCGTTTGCTTCCAGAAATTTTAATGCTAGCAACCGCCATTTTTACTGAGTGGACGATCCTTCAATAATGCTGCTGCATCACACTCACAAACAAACCATATGCCACAATAGTCCCTTTTTATTGCAATAGTGGTTTTTTTATAAATTTTTTAAAAAAACATTATTGCAATCAAAAGGGACTATTGTGGCATATGGTTTGTTTGTAAGTGTGATGCAGCAGCATTATTGAAGGATCGTTCACTCAGTAAAAATGGCGGTTGCTAGCATTAAAATTTCTGGAAGCAAACGATTTTATGATTTAGTCTGATGGGGTGTTTGAAGTTTCCCAACTATATAGCAACTAAAGTGAGTATGAATCACACGTCTTTTTGAGATACTTCAATACCGGCTCACAAATAAGTTCGCTGAGGTACCCCAAGCGGTGGACACTGGTGATACATGAAATGAAATGATATATTAGGAAAAAATAATTTTAAGGAAGGAAGCGTTCCAGGCCTAGGGTACCTCCCTAGGCATTTTCCAGTTATGAGGACTGAGGAAAACCTGGAAAAACCGCAGTCAGGTAGGACGGTCCCGGCGGGATTCGAACCCCAGACCTCCCGCTCCCGAGTCCGCGCCTTAACGACCTCGGCCACCCGTGACGGTCAGGGTACCTTCCCAGCAATTGTCATTTATGAGGAATGATGAAAACCTGGAAAGCATCCAGTCAGGGAGGACGATCCTAGCAGGAATCGAATCCCAAGTCTCCCGCTCACGAGCCCAAGCCTTAACAACCTCGACCACTCTGACGGTACAGTATTAGGTGAAATGCAATGTTTGATAGCGAAGTGTCTTAGAACAAAAATGCACAACAGCATTTTATACAAACCTAAATACTGTCAGATATAAGGAAATAGCTACCTACTGCATAATGTACCTAGAAATTTAAATTAAATATTAGGTTAGGTAGGTTTATCCTCTGGTTTTAAAATAGTTTCCTTACTATTCAGCAAATTGTGAATTTATAAAGGAAGTGTCCATATTCGAAAAAACGTCCTCTCTAATTTTGTAGTTCATTCATGGATTAATTTTTATAGGTCGTGAATTTTTCAACGGTAGGTCACATACATAGCACATTCACTCGCGGTTCATGTACAAATTAAATTATTTTTTGGAAAATGTGCTAAATATTAAACAAGGTTCTATTTTCGTTTTTGTATTTTATTGTAGCTCTATACTAACGACTTGTTAAATAGAAATGCTAATATTCAGATCCGCACCGAATGTCGTTATTGAGTGAATCACTAAAAGGATAATTGAATATTATTAAATCACATCAAACGCGAATGAAAACATCGACAGAGGCAATCCAATTATTTAATAGTTATAAAATTTTCACAATCTACATTTGCTGTTTCATTAAACTAAAGTACAGTAACATCTCACGAAACTAGTTATTAAAGCCTGGGGGATATAGGCCGTAACTCTAAAATGCGAAAAGAACTCATTATAAGAATTTGATAGCAGGCGCCGAACTATTAACGGTTTGGTTTACTTTGCCGTACCTCTGGGATATGTGATCCTCTCTGAGCAAAAATGCTGCCTCAGGACGATGTCCGGGATCAATTGTTTACTCGCCTGGGGACTCTCATTAATTGGCTAGGAATGGCGAGAGAAAAATATTTTGACAGGATTTTGTAACCCCACTTGTTACTTTCCAAAAAGTTAAATTATGAAGAAAAAGTTAGCTGTCCAATTCCAGATTTATCTACTTGGATATACGCTCATGGCAGTCAATGTTAAGCATTTTTGAGACATTGTACGCCCAGTCAACATAACAAGCCATCTGTTACTGTAATATTTGTTAATTATTTGAACGTACTGCGTTTCATGTTTCCCGCTCTCAGAGCAAGCGATAGATATTGATTTTATTATAAATAATTTAAATTTCGGTGCTTTCTACATGCTTGTCTTCGAAGTGATGCTATTGATGGTCCCCAGTATGAGGAAATATGTATTAAATCTTCAAGAAAATTAAGTGCAATATTTAAAGTAAAATATGATTTCATGCAAAAATGAAATTCAATATTTCTCAAAAACTCTGAAGTTGTTGATAGAAATGTCTGCTAATAAAATTACTGCAGAAGATTTAATTATTAAGGCAAGAACCGTAAGACAATAAAGTGCTCCGTTAACTGTGCAAAGTCAATTTACCTAGGATTCCCAATGGAGACATATCCAGATTGCTTCAAAGTGTAAAAGAAAAGTAAATTTATTATATTTTTTAAAATAAAAACTTGGATAACGTATAAAACTTATTGTTACTCATAAATAAAGCACAGGATAAAAATTACTCCTCGCAAGTCCTTAAAGGTTACGTGCACCTTTTTATCAACCAGATTATGTTTCATGAGCAATTGATTTACTCTTAAAGAAATGGACCACACATTTAATATGAAATGGAAGGGAATGTTATGCCCCGTGCAATATATATTATTGAAGTCATGACTTCCATAACACAAGTGCATTTGAATAGATTTTGAGCAGTCTTTTTTGCTTAGTCAACCTTTACCGAATTAGAATTTTGCCATCATATTAAAATAACTATTACCATAAATATTTCGCCTATAATAAAATAATAAAATATGGTTGATTTGTATGGCATAATTGGTTGCAAACATTTATTTCAGACACTGAAACCTAAGACTTGAAATATAAATGTACCCATTTCGCTTGCAATAATGTTTGGAAATTAAATTAAAAAAAAAGGTTTGCTGCATTAATAATTCAGTCTTTTTTCTCAATAATATCATGCAAGATAAACAAAATTTAGCTCTTCCCTTCGCTTAGTAAATATTCCATAATTCACTTCCTAAAGTCTCATTATTAGGTTTCTAATTATTACCATCCTGACTCAAAACTCTTTAAAAACGAGGTTTTGCTTTTCAGATGTTTTCAAATATTTCTGGCTTTAGCAGCTTCTCCAGATCGGTCTCTTCAAACATATCTTTCTCTATGATTATGATAGCTTCTGTAAAGAATTTATTCGCTATTTTGGTACTTTATTTGGATTCAATTATTTTTTAAGATAACACGTTCCGTTTCTCTCTTTTTAGTATCGTGAAGGGATTTATTAGCCTTAGAAAAAAAAAAAAAACTTCATAGAATCCTTAATTGCGCTCCGTTCTACGTGAACTACACTGATTTTGTAGATGAGTTTAGCAAGGTGCCTATTTAATTATAATCTCTGTATACATAACAGTCTTATAGAGTTTACTTAGCTCCATTAGAGGAACATTGCAATCACGTGCTATGCGCCAATATCCTTTTGTTGTTGCAAGTGAAGTAAAATCTGTCATGGCTACTTAAAAAAAACTTAACAATACTGCCAGTTTTGTTTAAACTCATGTTATTTGTCGCCTTCCAGGGTAACATGGAATATAGAACAGGTATAGTCTGCTTATGAAATTGAATATGTCAGTAACAAGTGGGAAATGCCTGGATCTGTGTTGTTTTTAGTGTCAAGTGACAGAATTAAGTTAGACAATTAAAACGAAAAAAATAAAGTGACAGTACTAAAAAGTAGCCGAGTAGTGGAACTTTGGAACTTATGGCTTTCATTTTGGAGCAAAAAGGCTAAAATGAAACCTTTACTTAAAAATGAATAATACAAGGAAAAGGACAACAAAATGCAAAAACACAGAAAATAAAAGTGTGCCTATTTTGTTTAGAGTTATGAAAAACGTACGTACATTACAGTCTGCATTTTGTGACATTTCTAACTTCCAAATCGTATTTTCAGTACACTTCAGTATATAAGAATTGTTGGAATAAAAATATAAAATATATATAAAATAGAGCAATTGAAGTTATAAAACCGAGAAATCTGAAAGAAGAATAAATTGGAAACCGTGGGGGAAGATGCGAAGATCAACAGTCTCTAGTCCCTTGCAGGTAGCACCGAGGGACTGCGTAAACGGAGCAAAGGAGAGTTGGAAAACGAGTAACAATTATTCGCTTGCGCGAAGCTTTAATGTGCGGTGCGAGTGTGTACGTTTGGGTTACGTAATTAAAGCACTAGATAATTAATACCATCAAGTTCCATTGCTATTCACAAAACCCAACAGCTTGGCCTCATCCCCCCTCCCCGCCCCACTCTACACCCGCGCTTCACTTCCAGCTCCTTTCTTACTGTGCGCCGACCCATTCCATTTCTTCACTCCGTCCCTCGCTTCACCAAAAGTTCATTTCCTCCTTTTCCCCAGCCTACAAAAACACGCTCTGCAGGTCTTAGGAATGCTGAGTTTCCTCAACATTAGCATCGTTTTAAGTTGAAGTAATTGCATCTATTTTACGCTCTCCAAAATTAACCGATTTCAACACTCGAGTTGTGATTTTACAGATTGTGCATGCGAGGTTTGTTGGGGTGGTAAAACTTGAAGCTTCTCGAGCATGTAAACCTATCAGAAATTAGAATTCCCAGTATCTCACAATCATCACTTGCACTGTATAGCTACTCTGACCTGCAGTGCTTTCGTAAACTTTAGCTTGACTAGCTTAGTTCAGTCTTTGTACCAAAATACAATAAAAATATAACACATCACATTAAGATTGTTCACTGGTGATATTCCTCAATGGGCGTAGTTGATAACTGCAGTTAATATGTGCCATCCGTTCATTTGTGCCTCACTTTAAGAATAGTCACAACAATTCGTAGCCGCATGCGTGCTACATCATCCAGCTTAAAATGGGAAATCACAGTGCTGTCGGTTAGATGAACGTGGTATTGAGAAATGAAGAATAGATATAGGTAGATTGAAACCTGTGAGAGCGCATGAAATGATTACCTTTTCAAAGATTATGGAAAAGTTCACAATTTATTGTAAGCTAAGAATGCGCACTTAGACATTTCGAATACTACCTTCTGTGCAGAGCCCGGGATGATTTGGTCTGTCATAGATATTTGAAAGATAAAGAATAAATATATAATATAAAACTGTTAATTCTTAAATTAATTAACATATTTTAGAACCGTATTAAATCAGTATACTGGGTACTTTTGACCTCCCTGTCCTGGAGGTGTTGTCCGAGAGTACGCAAACAAATAAATGTATACGTTAACTAAAATGTTTTTGTTTATAAACTTTAATTTTAAAGTCTACTGTGTTTCCAAAACACCTGTTTACTATATAACGACGCAATGTTTTTTACAACAGTTGTATACAGCAAGAATGTTGCCTTGCAATAGCTTATCCGCTATATCATTCAATCCAAACTATTAGCATGGAGCCTTACTCTCATATACGTTCACAAAATCATAATCGAAAGAATAAAAAGTAAGTAAAATAAAAAAAATTGTGATTGAGACTTTGCTAGAAAGTAATATCCTTTATGGCAAAAATGCAAGAAATCATTTAGAGATTGGATTGGTGGGGATAGAGGACATTTTACTATTTCAGTCTAGCTCAAGGCTGGCCGTTTGTGTCTGTACCTCTGAGAGGAAGGGTTGAGCTATGGAAGAAAACGGGCGGCCAGGATGTCGCGGCGGTAATGCACGGAAGAAATCGATGTCCCTAACATTGTTTCCAGATAGAACACCTCGGGGCCGAGTCCTCCCTTCAAAGAGTTCGACGCCCTCAGAACGTTCGTTTCCATAGCAAATTTCGGAGCAGAAACTCGTCTGGCACATTTCGATCCTGTAACAGAACTATCGGTATTAATTGGGATGAAATGGAAGAAGGAAAAAATTCGTGGAAAGAAAGAATTCATCCATTTGGATAACCGGAAGAAGCCACGAAAAAATTCAAGGTATCCAAAGTGGTTTGAATCCCGGACCTCTCAATGCGAGTCCCGAGCTCGGCTAACCAACATTAATTCGATGCGTACTCTTAGACGTAATTACCTTAATGTCTAAGCAAATTTAGATTTCCATAGCAACTCTCCATTCGAAATGTTGTGAGATTTAGGGATTAAGCAAAATAGATCTTCAAATGCAACACTCTGGACAGTGATGTTGGTATTTCATGCTTTGAGCTCCGAGCTATGTGAGTTCAAGCTCCGTCCTGTTCGAACATCACTATAAGTTTGTCTTCTACAGTTAATGAGCAAAACACCCCAAATTAAGTTAGCAGGCCGATTGACATGATTTAATGGTTAAAAAAAAGCGATCATGATAGCCGACTACCAACATAAATCTTCTGCCTAAAACGAAGTACAAACAAATGGATGTTATAGAAACTCTACTGGGTTGAACATGCTAATAAGAAACCATTATTATTATTATTATTATTATTATTATTATTATTATTATTATTATTATTATTATTATTATTCCATTATTTTTCTATGTTCGCGATTTCTGGTTAACGGAAAGGAAATTAAATCATTTCCTTGGAATTATAAAGCACAATAAAATATTGCGGAGATATTCTCAATGGAACTTGGGGCAAACATATAAGAACTGTAATTATGCCTCCAAATGCTGGAATGGGCCTTGTATCATTTTTCTTCCTTTGTGCTCGTACTGTATTTCTTAATATGTCGTTTAAAGTTAAATTTAAAAAAAATACATTTTTGTTAAACATTTGAAGCACATTTCACAGTAAAACGTTAATTGCCATTAAAGAGGAAAATGTTCGTAGATCTAATTTGCATTATTCTAGAAGCCCTTAGCGTCCATTATTGCTATTAACTGTGAGCCATCTGTATTCCATTATCCACTTGTAGTGGTAGATCTGAAGTGATATCAGATGAGATTGCATATAGTGTACCCAGTACGATCTGTAATCTGCAATTGCATGTGCTATTCCTGTAATGCTAAGCTCTTGATGTAGCTATCACGCTCTGGAGATCTAATGAGAAATATTAATGGTCGAAGGTACCTCAGCTGCCCTATATCCTTTTGTTGTAGTTAACAGAAATTCTATAATACAAAGCACTGCTACCTTTCAATTTTGTTACCATCCGTGTTACACATGAGTTGGCCAGATATGCTTTCGGATCTATAACTGAAGATCTAATAACTAATATTTCGTTTAAATGTTTATAACTGTTTAATGTCTAAACTAAATTTTTAGCCTCAATAATTCATTTTTTCCTATTTTCCTTATGTAATATTCTCTGCTGCTATGAATGATAATATAAAAGCGTATTTTCTAAATGCCATAATCGGTTTATGTCTACTTGTTTGTCTACCGATATTGGAGCCAAATTCTCTGCGCGTCTTTTGGTGGAATGCGACAAAACTGGGGCACCGGGGAAATACTGTCCAGAAACCACTTTGATCACGGTCTAGGATGTACTAAATTTGCTTTAGTGGAATACAACAAGGTATAACATTCCCTATTTCATCTTTAACAGTTTCTTAAAATAGTCCCCTAAAAATTTCTATTTATCCCAGAATGTGAACTCAGGAAATTTGTTTAACATTACAGAAAATTGTTTTCACTAAAAGATGCAACAAATGGTGGACACTTGTTTCTGGTTCTATTATAATAGATTGGACAAGTGTTAAACATAGACAAAGAGCAATATCGAACAAAGCAAGAGTGCTTAAGGAACCTGACTTATAAAAAAACAAAAATTGCAGTAAAAACATTTAGATAATTAAGAACTGGATAAAAATATCAAAACAACGCTGCATTTAAAACACTTGAAATTAAACAGAAGCGTCTTTTTTATGATCTGGCATAAATATATCTTCTTACCAGATCCTACCCCATAGTACATATACGCTCTATATTCTAATAGTAACACTTCAATACACCACAGTGAAACTTATTTCACTCACACGTTTTAATTAGCAACATTGTCATACCAACATACTAACATAACATTTTGAGTTATCGGTTCTGTTAACCGCGAATACTAAAATAATAAATGCTATCGAAACAGCAAACTGCGACTGATTACTCCGATGAAAATTGGAAAATGTTATTTTATATTATCCTTCGTAGTGAAAGAAAATAGTAGAAGGGTATTTTTACAGCGCGGACGCAGGCGAAAAATAACATATTTTATTATTTACTTTGTAAAATAAGTGAAAGTAATTAGCATAACATTTCCAGTGAAATAGAACAGAATAATTTTTACCGCACTCTTAAAATAAACCTATAATTAATGTATTTGGGCAAACTTGCAAAAGACCAAAAATGAAGGAGAATACCAGTGATGAAGTCGGGACGAGCCAATGCCATACTTCTAAACGTGAATAGGTTTATCAAATTATTGGAGAACCACACTGTACACTAATGCCTTCTGTGTCTCCGCCTTGCAGAACGTGAGTCACATCATAATTACGTTTGGTGTGAGTCATTTCGCAGTCGACGTTGCAAAATACTCTTTCATAGCATGTATTCAATACCGTGGTCTCTATTTTCATCGTATATGTAATAACCATACTAAACTAGTGCTATATAAAAATAAATAAAATAAACAAAATAAAACGCTAAGTGTTATTCATGCATAATAGGACTTTTCATCCAGTGTTATGCTTCATTAACGAGATCAAGATGTGAATATTTGAAGCATGTGATACCAGTAACTTTTGAATATGGATGGAAAGATTACTCACATAGTTCGTTCACTAGCCTCCTGGGTTTTCATTGTCTCATATCATCTATGACAGCAGTGTTCATTTCGCAATTAACTAAGGGTTGTATAAAGGAAGTTATTGAATTGAAACCCTAGGAGCTTGACGTGTTAGCATATGCTGGGAATATTACTATGCATGACTAAACTATTGAATTAAAGCAGAGGTACGTTCTGTAGGAGCTTCACAATTCACAGTGAGAGATAACGTTTTCCCAAATTGCAATATTGCGCATTTCCTGTCCACAGTCGCCAAATTCATGGCATGACATAAATCAATCGGACATCCGGGCTGCTGGCATCGGCTTAAATTATGAACTTGTATACCGGTTCGAATTACATGTTAGGGTATGAAAAATATTCAACTGCAATCCGCACCAAGCCTTTGGCAATATATTTTAATATACCATCGTTATATTCCTAAGCTAAGATTTTTAAATCGAGGTATCATTTAATGATGAAGATAGTAATGACAATGACTGTGGCTATAAATTTATCTTTGCTTACTAAATATTACATTAATGTTCGTTCTTTCAGTGTACTTTTAAGAGTATAAGCTTTCTTAATTTTAATTTCATTTTAATACCTATTGTTTGTTTGGCATTTTTGTTCATTTCAATTATATAATCGAATAGCTTAATAATATGTTTTACTCTTGTAATTTTGTACATAAAATTTAACCTTGAAGATAATGGATATTGGTTCATTATTGTATTTCATTTTAAAATGTTTCCTAACCATGGTATTATTTTTTTCGTAACATAAAAATGCACAATAAAAAGATGAATGAAAGGCGCTGGTATTTCTCGAGAGCCATACAAGTATTGCCCACTTAGATAACTATTTTCTAACCCATTTTAGGATCAAAAATATTGAAATTACCTCAACATTTTGGCACATTTGTAATTAAGGACCGGTTTATTACAAACATTCTGATTTAAAAAAAAAACAGCCCATTTCCTGATGAACGTTAAATTATCAGTTTGTCTGTCTTCGTCTTCTTATGTTTCCTCTATGGAAAATTTCGGCCTTATTCGTTTGCTTACACCAAATAATTTCCAATTTCCGAAAGGTGATTACTAAATATGGTGATTTGATGACTTTGTAATAGCTCCAGGGAATTTTGATTCAAATGGAATTCAAATTTGACAAATGAACTATATAAGTGCTTGCGAATACTGTACCTATACACATTATATACTCTTTGTGAATAAAATATGCTTTGATTCATTAGACATTTGAATCAATGCATATTCTCACACAGTAGTCTCTGTTAACTAACTCATAACTGGTGTCACTTCGCATGCTAAACACCTAGGTATGCTTCTATTGACCTTGGGAACAAATGTCCCGCAAGTGCCCGATAGTTGTAGGGCTCGCTTATTTTTCCACTCCACTACAAGAAACCGTTAGGTAAAACATTTTTCCATATTATCTTTTTACTTTTGAGCTCTTTATAATACATATTGTAGTATTTCAATATTATTGTGTAATGAGCATTCTGATTTTGAAAAAAGGAAACAAAGTAATGGCTGTACTTTTCCCTCCCTCTACAATTGAATGAAAAGAGAAATACTAGTTCGTTCAAGCTGAATATGTGTCAGATAAAAGGGTTCAAATAGCACAACAGGAAACACGTGTTAAACGTTATTTTAAATGATTCATTTTTTTGTAAATTTATATGCCAAGTATAATTACTAAACATTAGAGTTTAGACCATTTCTCAGAGCACGATATCCTCTATTATTAAAAAGCGCCTGATCTCGGTAAACGACAAAATATAAGTAAATATTACAATTTAAAGTGCACCCATTTACCAAACAGCGAATAGATACGAAATCTCTGATCAAGAAATTTGAATACAGCTGTGATATATCGCAGGCAGAGAACATTGTTCTGCCCTCAGTTTCTAGTTGGTGTAAGTTTTTTCGCAAGAGGACAGCAGCTCTAGGATATTAACTTAGTTTGAACGTCCTTCAATCATTATATTTACAATTGCGAATCGTAAAATTGGAGTAGAGGAACTTAAATTTTCGGCATACCAATGCTGGAGAAATCTAGAAATCAGGTTCTTTAATATTATAGCATTTTTATATAATAATCTAGCCTCATACACTATAATAAGAGAAAAAGCCGTAACACCCTTTTTAGCATCACTTTCTTTGAGGAACTCTTCTAGCCTCTTAAAGACTATCTAGAAATTCTAGATGAATAGAATTTCATAAAAAGTACGGTAACGTCTTAGGAAAATAAGTTAGAGGTTACTGCAAGAATCGCAATTATTTTGTATTCAGGATAATAAAGGTATATAATTTCTACATTTATAAGTGAATGCAAACCTTGAACTCCTAATGTGTATCTGAAGGCTCTGAAAACTCACTGATCGTTACAATTCGCTTAAAATAGAAACCTTTCCCAAATACATGCAGATATTAGTGTGAGTTTCTGAGTATTAAAATTTCCCTTCAAGCTAAACTTTAAATGCTTTAAATGAAATGTTTCTCGTATCTTTTTCCGCGTTTAGAATTGTTGTGTTTAACGATTCTAACTTTTAACTTCTTATTTCTTTTTATATAGTTTCTAACTTCTTTTTATATAGTTTCTCTCCTTCAAATTCAGAGTTCTGAGATTCATTCTTCCCAATATTATCCACCCAGTTTTCTACACTCTTAATGCTAATTGTTCTCACGCAAGAAACTTTTCTACCGTCACGCCAGTGTTACCATAGATTTTCAACAATTAGTATGTTTTCATGCGCAATGTAAATATATTTTAATGTATTTCTGTAATTGAAATCTTAATATAAATTGGATTTTATTGGAGGTAAATCTCAAGCTCAAAGAGGTCGGTTCAACTTTTTTATCAGATAGAAACAATATTGAATAAGTTTGGCGCGCATATTATTTGTTGAAGAATTAACACAATTGTCTGTGGTTCGTTTTATATTTTGTAGTCTCGAGTTCCTAGTTTTTCGGTGGCGAACGGAAAAAAATCACTATATGGAATTCAACGCAACATATGGGAAAATTCATAGTTTGCTTCCAGGTATTGAGATTGACCATGTTCACTAACATAAATACTTGCATTTATGTTGTTATTCAGATTTAGAAATATTAAGTTGTTGAAAGATAAGTGAAAATGTTCATATTATAGAGTGATTTTAATATTTCTCGGACACATGGTGCAGAACACTGCTACGAGAATTTAAAGATAATAGGTGAATGCCTGAATGTTTAGTGACTAAAAGTAGAAGATAAAATAAGTCAATGCCTACATTATGCACACAAAATTGGGCAGATTGAAATATAAAAATTGCACAGAGAGAACTGAATGCAAGTCTTGACGTGACCTTAGCCCAGCGCTACGCTCAGCTTTGGAGGCTTCGCAGGCTAAAATTAACACGATTTATGCATAGTGCATAGCATGGCATAGAGACCAAATGATATTGAGTTAGAAAAAATTGAACAATTGACTTGGTGATGGATTTTTTGACTATATCCGAATTGATTTTTTAAATTTATTTATTTATTTATTTATTTTTTTTTTATTTATCGCAACTTGCAGCGATGGAACATGTTCCATATTAACATATGAATTCACAGAGTAGAGGGAATATATAGAGTAGAGAGAGATTCAATATACTTTGCATAGCAGAGCAAAGATGAAGAAGTATGTTGAATTCCTTTCTCTCTGCTCTTCTCTTGGCTACCTTATTCCACAGGTTTTTCCCCTCCTAATTCTCCGTTTCTTACCTTGCGCGCAAGCTTTTGTGAGTTTTACATTTCCGGTATGGTTATTACATGTCTGAATAATGGCTACCCCGGAGGGAAGATTCCTTTTACTATCTAGGGGAACGAGATAACTGTATTTTAGAGGTAATGAAAGAGTGAGAAACATTATGCTTTTATGCCGAGCACAGAAATATGCTCATATCGCTGCACCTCCATACAAGGCATTTTGTGGAAAAGTAATGCATCTTCTGGCGAATAGGCCATCTTCAAAGAAAATCAAAGATTTACTTTCAGTATTTACACAGAATCTTCTTTACTATCAATTATACACTGACGTTGATGTTAAATTATTTTCCGTTTTGGTCTCATTCGTTGATAAAGTCATTTTCATCGTCATGACTAGTGATATGAACTTGGCTTTCAATGTACTGGACATTATTTGGTCGTTCTTCTTTATAGAACAAATAACCGGACTCCTCTGTTTTAAGAAGCATTTCATAATCGTTACACATTCTCTACGTGGTCAACACAAGATCAAAATTAAATTCACATCACTTCAAATAAATTTACTTATGCTCTTATTAATGAGGATATGAATAAAATTATTTATTTTGAGTAAGGGAGGTATATACTTTTAACAAAGTTTGCAACCAAAGTTTGCATTTCTTCATGCTAGGAATATTTAACTATTAGCAGCATACTTTATTTTAGTATACACATTAAAACTGTGCTTATAGTTGATAGTATTTTGATACATTTAAAACAACCAAATTTAACTAATTTGGATATTTATTGAGATACTTTTCGCCGATTTTTTTTCTCGATTTAATGTGAAATTTTCTATTTATTGTGAAACAAATGCATTTATTGCCTACACATTTTTAAAATATTTCACAAATATTTATGTGTAATTTGATATATTGACAATTTTTCTTAATTTAACTTGACTTTTGCGATTTTATGATATTAATGCTTAAAAGTGTAGTATTTTCTCTTTGCCTTACTATGTTCAGCACCAACTTTTTCTCTTAATACTATGAACTCATGTGACAAATTTGTAGTAATTTGCTATAAAATGTATGTTTTCTTTTCGTTGCATTTTGAGATGTAGCCGTCATTATCCCGAAAATGCTCACACAAAATTTTATTAAACATTCGTTGGCATTCGGAGCATATTTTCATAGTTGAAAGAAAAATGTAAAAAAATGTGACAAGGTCATTTGTGGAAATTATTTAGCCTTGTCGGTCAAGGCATATAAATCGTACAATTTTTAAAAGCTGACATTTCATATGAAATCCAAAATTTGAGCGATTTGTTAAATAAAATAAATTCCAATTTTTTGTACTTGCGTGTCACCTAGTTAAAATAAAAATTCATGTGGACTGAATAAAATGTCCTTGCTACTACTGTGTACTTGCAAAGACAATCTGAAGGAAGGTGTGACTGCATAAGAATTATTAGTTGATAGTTGATGGTTCTTTTGTATTGTCAGAAACCATTATAGTATAGCAACGTCAAAGGGAACAACATATAAGGGAAAAGTCATATTACATTAAAATCATTTACAGTGTATAAGGGATTAGCCACCAATGCATGATGTATAGTCCTCTTAAACAATAAATAAGTTAGTTCTTTAAGTCTTTATGGAAAATATTTACAAATACTTTGGTTTTCTCTACTGCAGTCATGTAACGATATAAAATAAAAAAGGCTAGCAAACAAGATAGTTGTTGTTAGAATAGATCATTTCCCTTATTAAAATCCGTATTTCCTCTGTCAATCATGTGACAAAAATATACGGAAATGAACGAAGTGGCATGAATCATCACATGTTGCAGACGTCACTTGTCTCTCACAAGAATGAAGCGAATTAAAAGGGAGCTTCCGTCCATGTGAAATGTTTATTGTTTTAAATTGGATTTAGCTGTTACTGAAAGCTAAATTGTCTTCTTCTTTCGCTGTATTTGTTTTGATCCCCCCGGACTTGAAAATGTTGGATCATCCCCTGTCGAGTAACTATTTACTCTGGACTCACACAGAGTATACAGTGATGTACATGGTGTCTCAGACGTAGACACGGATGATAGATGGAACAAAGATGCATTATGAGATGAATTCGTGACTGAGAAATGCTAACCTGGCATTTATTTTTCTTAAAATGAACTAAGGAAAACCTCAGTCAGATTAGTCGGTTGCAGGATTTGAATCCAGACATTCCATAGAGTCCCAGTGTTATTGTCTGTAACAAACAACTCGTTCAAACAATAATTTCAAGATTGAATTGTGTAATTCTAGTTCCCACTAATGTAGAGTTGAATATTATCACGAACACAGTAACTGCGCCAAAATATGTCACCATTGATGAGGAGATAGGCTTGCGTAGTTCAACTACCTGTAAAGTATCTACGTATTTATCACACTCATTTGACAAGTATCATGAGAGGAATAAGTAACATTAAAAATTATTCATGTTACCAAATAAAATTTCAGTTGTAACCCAGTATAACCGACCTATTTGGGCAATCTTTCTATAACTGTTCTGTTCTTCTGCGTTGCCCACGCTTCCCAACATCTAATCTTTTTAAAGTCTCCAAGCAATGGACATTTAAACCCACTTTAAGTAAAGGACACTTTCACTTAACAAATCTTTTTCTTTCTAAATAATACTATCAACAGACACTACAACAGCCTGAATAATATACATCGAAGAAAGTGATTAAAGTTTAAGTTCTATACCTTAAATAAAAAGTATCACGAATAACGTTTGATTTCACCGATATACTTAGATTACGAAGTGAATTGTTGTTTATCACTATTTTTTAATTTATTAAATTCTAAAACTCCTGATTGTTTTCTTAGCGCATGGAGGAAAGTTAGGAGCCACTTAAAGGGATATGGATAGGCAGCAGACAGTTGTGCAATGCAGACAGTTAATTATATGGTAGTACAATCGGGATTAAAATAGAAATGGGGGGTGTAGCAGTACATCACAATCAGGGACTAAAATCACGAAACAGGGGATCGCGTGGCTCAGATTAGGGCACGGCGGATGATTAAACTCACTAATGAATATCAGAGGAGAAATAGTTCGACCTATAGGGAGCGAGAATCATGGACACATACTCTGGCTGAATGTAAGTACCGAAGAGTGGAAGGTAAAATATCTGCCATACTTCTTTACAGGATCGAACAGAGGGGTCATGCTGGGTTTTGCTAGCAGGCAAAGAAAGAGAGGAGAAATATAAATTCCCGATGAAAGTGAGAAAGCTCAGGTCTGAAAAGACTGATTATCGGTAGTTGTGTGTGGGGGGAGGGGGGCAAATTGATTGAATCTCTGTGTCACCAATAATGAGTTTTCTTTATATTTTATATGTACTTTAATAGTTTTAAAATATTATTATGATACTTCTTATTCTATTCAGTTTTTATGTTTATTTATATTTATTTGTATTTATTGCTGAATTTGTGTTGTATATCTTATTGTGAATATCTAATGTAATATCTAATGTACTAAATGAAACATACCACCCGTACCATAAACGCACGTACCTGGTGAGCCCGTATACCTGTTGAAGTAGTTTTGTATTATATTGTTGCCACTGTAATAAACACACTCCTCTCGTGTACCAAGATCGCGGGTTCGATCCCGGTCGATTTCAATGAATTTTTCGGGCGTAAAATTCCTATACCTTCCTACAACAGGGAAGTAAAACCATGGGTCCCGTGCCCTGGATATATGGCAAGTAAAAGAACCTCAAACCTGAAAGAAAAGACCTCTAAACAAAATTTATCATCCATTTCCAGCCGTGAATTGAATTGGACGCTGATGACTTGAGAAGTTCAATAGTGTTCATAAATAAACCTAATAAACAAATAAAGTTAGAAGTAGGCTGAACTAATGAAGGAACGATAAAACTAAAGAGAAGTTGTACAGGTCTAAGAATGTAGAATAAAGTGCTCAGTATATGTTGAAGTTGGTCTCTATCAAATATATGTGTTGTGAGGAAATCAAAAGCTTTAGAGATTTTATTTTATTGGACACTGTACTCTCATAGATGAAGAGAGTATTCTAGTCATTAAATCAAGCCATTATATCTGAGTACTTCTATGATATATTTGCTGTAAAAGTGTTCCCGGATCCTTCCAGGGTTTAAGTTGAGAAGTACCTTATTATTCGAAACATGGACTGGTTTTATTCCCATCACTAACCGGTTTATTCTGCAGCAGGGAATAGTAAGCAGTTTTACGTTCTTTGGTCATATATTTGAGGTTCATACATTTCAGCAATGTATCCGTCTATAAGCATTATGTATATGTGAACTGGAACGAGGGGCTCTCGTTTTGCCAGATATTATAGTTCTGCGCTTATGGATTCAGAGTTGTGTTTATAGAGTTAGGCTTGAAACTGCTGTTCTGGGGCTGAATGCCTGCAATTTACCTCAGACCATATAAAGACTCTTCAGTCCAGTGGACGTCAATTGTGCCGATGTATACTCATATCTGGCCGTTGTGCTAAGCTTTAGTTAACACTAACTTCTCATGCTATGGTATTTACTTCAGGTATTCCCAGCTTTATGAGTTAAGCAGCGTTTGAGAATGAGAATCACATTCAAACAAGTAGCATGTGCTATATCAGTTGTTTTGTATCAATGAAAGCTTAAAGTAGTGATTTTAGGATGTTAGTTTTATATGCAGGTATGCTTCAAACAAGATAAGTCAAACGTTATCAGTTAGGCCTCTATGCTATTTTTCAAAGAAATTCCCATTTTAAAGGTGGGTTGCATTTGAGGAGGATATGAAATTGAAACACAATCAAATCACAGAGCAAATGCAATTAGTTTCCGACTTCGTGGATTTGTTTTTTTAATTTGGTTTATTGTCCTGAAAAGTGTAGTAAATATGTCAAATTCAAGTGGAACACCTTTAAAAACAAATATTTTAACCAGGCATAATAGCTTAAAGGTCAAAAGTGATTGTCAATAACACCAATATAGCATTTGGTTTTACATTGGGATATGACCGTTACATTCAAATATATAGTCTGAGTTAAAAGTGAAGATTTTTGCAAAATAAAATACCTTAATTACTTTTGCATTGTATATATATAAATGAAAAATAAAGTAACACTATTAACAATGTAACACATTAACAGTAATAATAAAAGTAGATAAGGATAAAATACTGAGAATAAGTTACACTTGAAATCAATATATCAGGTATATATATACCTGATACATTGATTTGAAGAACTCGCAGTAGTTCGAAATATAGCAGTTTCAAGTGTGACTCTTTCTCTGTGTTTTATCTTTATCTACTTTTATTATTAGTGTTAATTTATATATATATATACCTGGTAAAATATTCTCAGAAATGTATTACAAATAAAGATGCGTCAGTAAAAGGTATATATTGGACAATGAATTAAAATTGACAATACCTCCTCTTTCCACCTTATTTTCAATACAGGATGTCCATAAATGTTTACTTACTAAATTTGTTGTAAGATTTGAGCACTAGAAAAATTTCTGTGCTGCTATATTCATTATGTTGCTTTTGCCACTAGCAGCGCTGCTGAAGATTATTTTCAAAATAGCTTCAGTGCACGAAAAGAGCCAGCCTTGTGTGGCTTAGAGCAACAAAATTTCGATGCTGCGTGTGTTTGGCACATTTCAGATCAAACCTAATGTGAAGGTCATTTCAAAAGCCGCTTTACATCACGTAAGTTCTTTCCATGATGTGTCCTAACTTTCTCTGTGCTGTGATTGGAAATGTTGCTTCTATTAGTCACATAAGCATTGAAGCCATTTTGAAAGAAAATTTCTCCTACTGTCAAAAGCAGTATGCATAACTACCTGCACGGAAACATGCCCAAGTTTACGTACAATAATTTTTTTTTCAGTTAGTTACATTATTAAAATATTTAAGTTGAAATCACGGTAAACATTTATTAACAACCTGTATTAGACAACATGTGTTTTAAAAAGGGAACGAACAATTGGGCTATAGCACAATTGCCTTTTGGCACAATACATAGCTAAATAAAAATAAAATTCAAAAGATGTTTTCAAATAGCAAAGATAAAAAAAAATAAATAAAAAAATAAAAAAGGAAATTATAAATGAGCTTCTCTAAACTTAGTGTAAAAATCTCAAGTTGCAATGCTGTCTCGTAATTTCTGCCGTATGTTGACAATGCAGAATAGTGGTGTAGTTTCCAAATCTTGTCACAGATTTCCTCTCATTCTAGAACTATCAAAAATCTACATACTGAAAGTTCAAAAATAGGATGGTCAAACTTTAGAGGGGCAGAAAGAGCCAACGCAAAATTTTCTTTGTTAAATAACCATGGTTGAGAAAACAACATGGAGCATGGGCAGCCTGCATGCAAAATGGAATTATCTGAGCTTTTTACAGGAAAATTGACAGGTCTTCCTAGCTGTAGCGTAGGATAAACCTCGCATTTTTAGCTAATACGCAATTTTATTGCGTTGCTTCCGCCTTAATAACAAGGTTAATGGCGGTTATATTAAAATTTCGTTGTAAAATGATTTTGGAAAAGATTTATATAGAACCCGACATCATGCCCTTCTCAATCGTTCTTTGTCTCCCAGTTAGTATTAGTTTCAAGCCATAGTTATTAAACAAACAAACAAAAAATGTTCCCCTCGCTCTTAAATCCTGTATGTTCAGAATTAATTTCATTTCAGAAGGCAAATGAAGCCATTACTCTGGGTTTCTCTCTAGCCAAGTATGGCTTTTCTGAACAGCTCTTTTACAGTTAAGTATGAACTACATTCTGGGAAGTGGCAAGAAGGTACTGTACCACATTTTCTCTGAGACTACAGTAATCATTTTTGTCGGTACAGATAAATTTACGACTCCGAGGTTGAGGCATAAGGCTTGCCTTTGATGAAGTGTTCATTGCTGAAAATTGTATTGTTACCATCATCTTCAAAGTTGCTTAACATCTGACATTTGCATAACAAAATAAAGTATAAAGCCTATCATAAAATTAATGTGACACTGGAAATAATTAACTGCAGGTTAGAGCAAACAAATGACTGCTAGTCAATTATATTATTTCAAATTGAGCTTAGATGAATATGCCATGGGTGTGGTTACTTTCAATTTTTTAATAATTTCTTGAGCCTCTTTTCGCTTAACTCGTCTTTATAGAGGACTCCTGTAGCCCCGTGATCTTCTATTGTATGGGCTTGTTATAATATCTTAAAAGATTGCTTTATAAGAATTATTTGGATCACTGTTTTATTTACTACCATAATAATAATAATAATAATAATAATAATAATAATAATAATAATAATAATATTATTATTATTATTATTATTATTATTATTAAATGTTAATAAAATTTAACATAAAACTAGATCAAATACAAATTAAATTCCGCAAAAGTAATAACAATCACAATTCTAACGTGCAGAGAATATTTGAATTTTGAAATATCAAAGATTTACAAAATATATATACCTACCAAAAATTACAGCAAAAATATTATATATATGAAAATTATAGAAATGAAGGCATATGGATAAAGGTTGTTCTTACTTATATTTATGCATAGGATGAATAATTGAGGACTAAATACACACGGCAATTTCTGAGTCTGATAACAGCCAGTTGGGGATTACTTACACCGTTCGTTGGCGGCAATGTACTAAACATGAGCTGTTTCCTTAATAAATTATAAAATAAAGGCGCTGACATTGTCCGTCTTTGTTGTCCAGTTTTGATACTGCTGTATAAATCCAACTTACTCAACCATGTTCCCATGAATGAAATAAAAAAGTAGTAAAGGCGTTCAAAAAGATGTAGCAAATACAATAATATTCCTCTTAGGTTTTATTTAATTATAAAATAAATTCACATGCTATGGAATATTGAGATTGCCAGAGAAAGTGACAATGGAAAATTAAGACAGAGGTACTACAAATGTGGGTTCATCACCTGATTTCCTAAAATAATTAACCATTTAGTTTTGAAGTATTATTTTGTAGATTGTTTAAGAAGGAATTTATGCTCTGTGTATTACCGGCACTGAATGATGCCATAATCAGCAAATAGTGGCATGCTCGCCCGTAATTAAAGTATGCGCGCACGGTCAGTATGCTATGCGCTTCCTGTTTATAAATCATAGACCTTAACTGGATGAAAACTTACCAATTTTGGTCAAAATCACTGTATTTTGTTCAAAAAAGAATCTGTCAACGCTGTCAACGTTTAACTGTTACCGAAGTTTTTACGTTTTACGTCTCTTGGACATTTGTATAATGTCATATTTATGTGGCTACCCTCCATAAATTTTGTGCTAATTCTTTTTATTCAGCATACAAACTTTAAAATACAATTTCAGACAAAACGATGTTAAAACGTTTAAGAATTTGGAATCAATGTTTGATAGGAAAACTTTGAGGATACGGCCGGGACTCGAATCACAAATCTTCCCTGTGCGACCGTGAATCTTCCCCCTCTATGTGATCCGTGTCCTGGCATAATTTCGCAATTTTCGTATCAGAGTCTGACTCCAAACCTTTGCGTAATACAAGACTCTTGTGAAAAAAACACATTTCATATAAATGAAATCTAATGTATGACTAAATATGAAGCCCCTAGTACTCGAAAATGTCCAGTTGCTTCTTCAGGACAAACATCTCTGCAACAAGTATTAAGTCTTCAGAATTTAGTATACTCAGTTGTGAGAAGCTCGTAGCTATGATAAGACGGAGCACTGTAGCTCATATGGTAAGGGCATCTGTAAGATAAACCGAAGACTCTTGGTTCAAATTCCGGCTCTGGCGTCTTTTTTTTTTTTTCCTTCCATATCTAACTGTGACTTCAAATCTTTGTCTAACACATGAATTGTGTCAAAAATCACATTTCATACATTTCAGAATGTTCAAATTATTTTTCTTTTAAATTTATTAAATGAGTGTGAAATTTTTAGTGTATGCTGTATATGCATATGCTATGACTAATGAAATTGAATAACGAATTTCTGATGCGTCAAAAGTGTAATAAAATATGAAATTAACTGTGTGATATCATAAAAAACAGGGAAAATGTTGTTTTCTTCTCGCCTGAGAAAGGGACGGAAAACATAAATTGTAATTGATTTTAATAGCGTATGTTTGTGGTGTTAAAATAAATATTTCAAAAATTCATTTCACGTGTGCAAGGAATATAGATTTTAAAAAAAATGTTTTGAACAAAGAAATCAATGACTTAAAAATACTCCTTTCGTAATGAAAATTTGGAATATAGCTATAAAGAAAAAATAAGTTTTCAGTTAAATTTTTTTTAAAATAAAAGTCAACCTCATCCATTGCCCCTTTTGAAAATACGAAGACTTGAACATCTAAAATAAATTGAAACAGAAAACGAGCTAATGCTGACAGAGGTTAGGAAATACGAAGAAGAAGCGATGTTGGAAAAACTCGGTTCACGTGCTTATTATACAAGTTAACAGTGATTAATGATTTTGTTAACAAGAGTCAAAAACTTTCTCATTAAAATTGAAACCTGAAACTTTATCCTTGATACATCGTAATTAATTGCTCCAAAGAGGTGTTCAGTTTACTTAGATGTATAAAGGACTTCATCGCAAACAACTTAGCTTTTGGGTCTGCCTCGGCGTTTCCTCTGTTAACTACGTGCTCTATGGCAATGGTGCCATTAGGAGCAAATTCTCTAAGTTGTATTATTCTGCAACGTTTCGTAATTGGGTGATGACATTTGTGGGAACGATTTCTGGTCACTGCCTTGTCTAATCGGAGCGCGGCTTACGTATGTGCCACTCGACCACTCCAATTAAACACACGTTGTTTGACTTCCTTTGCGTGAGCACCCTGCCTGTGGCTGCCATTGTATGCTTGGAAATGACCTAATGCTGCCAAGCTCTTCTGTAGTAAGTTGCTTGTACATTGAACCAAAAAGGAATTGTCGTCAGAGTGCAGCAATAAAAGTGGGCATTAGGCACCTTGGATGGTAAAGGACGAGTTGTTGAGAATGGACTGGAAAGTGAAAGCTTTGGCCCTTATGCCTTCCTACCTGGTATTCACGTATCATTATTATATCTTTACCACTAAAATGGTTGACGCTAAATGTGCCTTTAGATAAAAAAGAAACAAAGAAGTAAACCTTTACTTAACTTTGATATTTTATTTATCCATAATTATTTAGAAATGATTTTCGATTATAGGAAACAGTTTCAGATAGGTAATTTTATTATAATATAATGTGGGAAAAAATACAAAATAATAGGAAATATTAATGAAAATCGGTCTTTCTACAATACCGCTGCAGTTGTATAAAAATAATTTCATTAATAAAATGTATTAAAACCTTAGACATATTCGTTTATTTGGTATATTCATTAATAATAGCAGTAGTGTATTTATTACAGTGGCACTAATACAATTCAAAAAACTTCGAAAGCCGCACGATTCAACATACGTACTTTTATGATACAGAAGGGTATGTTTGATTTAGCACAAGATATTACATTACATATTCACAATAAACACAAATAATAAAGAAATAAACAAAAATGATCATAGAATAAAATATGAAAATTCCAGAATTACAACTTTAAACTTATTAAAAATACAAATAAAAATACAATGAAAACCTATTATATATCTAGCTGTTCTATCCTGTAAAGGAGTGGGGTAGATATTTTTCCCTTCATTCTTTCATGCCTTTATATCCAGCCAAAACATGTTCCATGATTCCCCCTCCTCGCAGATGGGATAAATTCTCCATGTCAGCGTTCTTAATCATCCGTCTGCCTAAGCTGAGCCACACGAGTCCCTGTCTATGAGTTTACTTCAAGTTTTGATGTACTGTTCCATCCCCCATTCCGGTTTAAGCCCCGATTGTACTCCAGCGAAATCATCTTTCTGCATTGTGCAGTTGTCTGCTCCCTATCCATATCCCTCAACCTGTTCCTAACCTTCCTCCATGCGGCCCTTCTATTCCCCTGATCCACCATCCAAATGGATTCCATCCCTCTGGTTTATAACCCCTTTATTAATTCGTGAACTCGTTGCTCAACATAATTATCATAACCATGAATTTTTTTTCTGAAACTCTCAGAGAAGAACAGTTCCTGACAGATATCTGAACTTAATTAATATAGAGGATATTCACGAAGCCGTTCTTTTAATTTAGGAAAAAGATGTAAATCAGAATAGTCTGGAATGTATGGTTAGTGCCGTGATTCAATATCTCAATTGTTTCTATGGTGGCACATGAAGCATCTTGGGCATTATCGTGTTACTGGAGAACATTTCCCTGTTCTTTTCTCCTTTGAATCCCCTTTAATCTCTTATTTAATTTTTGAATCGTTAAAACACAGCCTTTTGAGTTGAAAGTTATACCCTGTTCTAAAACACCAGTATGAATGACACCATCGGTTGCTTAAATTTTTCAGTTTTAATACTTATTTTGAGCTTTATTTTCTAGGGCTAATCTTCTGTGGATTCATTTTTTTCACCCCTCTCTCAATATCGTGAACAAATTTATCTTCATTCTCAGAGCTTTCGTTAGCATTAACGTATGTTCAGTAATGTTAAACAATGAGTGCACATATCAAAATACACATTGAAATTAATTTTAAGTGTATTAAACATACTATTAAGTCATATATTATTTATATAAGCTAATTTTAGAATGTATTAGAAATCTATACTAGCATTGTTACATAGATAATACAACACATTAATTTAAATATTTTTTTATATTTCTATTTTATTGTATATGCATTAAGATATATAGTTATAAGTATAGTAGTGTGTTTTTAATTTTATAATGTATGAACTATTTAAAAATAAAATACAGATCAAAACCTCGCCATTAACCCATTCGAATCCTATGACGATCTGTACTCACATAATATAATAATGAAGTATCAATCGTATGACGAAAACAGCTTGTAGTGTGCGCTGGTCAATAAAACTGCATGTACTTGCATTTATAAGTCACAAGTGGCATTCAAAAGAAATGAGAATGGAACTAAATATACACATTCTTCGAATTCTAAATAGTTTGCCCCGTCATCTATTGTATGTTCGATAACGTTACTTCTTTCATTACAAAGCATAGCTAACCTCAGTAAGCAACGTGGCAAGACAAGTGCTTAATATGATGACGAAGAGGATTTGAGAAAGCTTATTGAAAGTGTTGTAAATAGTGACAATAAACTTAGTGAACTTTCTGATTTTGAAACAGAAAATGGAGGTACAATAAGTGCTGCAGTCAATGAATGTAGTTCAGAAATTGTTGATGATGAAGATGATTTCACTCCAGGTCTTTCGTTGTGACGCAGAAGAAAGGGTGTGGTTGGAATTGAACAAAAGTGATAATACCATTGTGTGCCATCACAATAATTACTTTGGGGTCTGTAAAAATTATTAGAATTATATGTATAAGGTCATCTTCAATTTTTTTTATTTTTTTTTTTAATTTATGGAACCTCTGCTTGAAAATATTTGTGCCCAAACAAATGCTAATGCTACAAAGCAAATGGAAAATAAAGAAAGAAACTGCAGCGGTATTTTACATTGATGGTGATTGATTACTGGATTAATTATTTTAATTAACGTTTAATTAATTATAATTGGCGGAAGAGAATATTTTTAAATGCTTAGGTATTTAGGATTGGTTGTTTGTCGGGTGACTCCATATCTCAGGGATATATCTTTCTCCTCGCCGATAATTACCCGCTGTCTTACTATTGCTCCGGCTCGCTGGAAATTTTGTTATCCGTGGATAACAGGGAAAGGGATATTACCAGGACGTTGATGAAGGAATGAATAGAATAGTTGTATTTCGTGATGAACTGTACTTTATTGTTCCAGGGCTATTGTGTTGTGTTAGTACTCGGTTACTGCCTGGAGAATTTGGGACGCTGTGTATGTCACTTTTGCATAATCATTTAAGTTCCACTTCGACGTCACCAGCGACGTTTCGGCTTCAGCACTTTTTCTGAGGCACAGTTCGTTCCCATCAACACCAAAGTTCACTGCTCGAAAGTTTTAAAATTCACAAACTAACACTGGTATGGTATGCCTGATTATTTACTTAACTCGCTGATACTTCACTGATGTTGAACTTGTAAACTCACGCTACACTCTCTCGCGGGAAACTTAGCAGAGTTGAACACTGGATTCTCTCCCAAAGAACTGAAAAACCGAACTCTCCCTGAAAAACTGAAAGACTGGCCTGCTGGTCAAGAATACGGCCTTCACTCCTCCAAGATGTATTTGAGTTGAGGGTACATTTGTTTGCAAAAAAAAAAAAAAATAAAAAAATAAAAAAATAAAAAAGTTTATCTGTCCTCAATTCAGATCAATCTACCAGCCCCTTGGTTCTGAGCTCTGATTGCAGGCATTCAAGAGGACAACACATTTGCATAGAACCAATATTGTACTGCCTTCGTACTATAGGGAGCACATATAAACTGGCAATTTTAGTATCTGGAATAACTAACCTTACAGCTATGAACGTATGTACATATTACTTGGTAGTCATTAATTTCTTGCTTATTGTTTCTTAGGGGGAGTGTCTAAGCTAATTATTGCAATTTCAAAAGTAAAAGATTATGATAAATGGTTTCATAATACACCAAATATGATTGAACATACATTGCTCTAATTCTGATATACGAGTATAGGGAAACAATAAGCAGACAGAGGTTCAAACTTATTTTAAGTTTTGTACATTTCACCGACGACGGAAATGAAGATAAAATGATAAGCTAAAAGGTTAGGTCATCATTCAGCACTTTTCTGCAACGTTTTCAGAATTATATCTTCCTACAAAAGGCATAGCTCTGGATGAAAGTCTAATGAAATTCAGAGGTCACTTTTTATACCTGTAATGCAATAGATCCAAACGTACAAGATTTGGCATAAATTTTACAAGTTTTGTGAATCTAATTTTGGATATTGCTTGTACTTCAAAATTTACGTAGGTGTAAATGTAACAAGCAGATCCTAGTCTTCCAGCAAGTACAAATGTTGTACCAAACATGTCTGGAACATTGTTAGACAGGTGCCAAGCTGTATCTGGATAATTGGTATTCATCTCCAGATCTCTTTAGAAGACTAATGGACAGAAAAAATAATGTTGTTGGTACCGTGAGAAAAAATAGGAAGGATATGCCGCCTGACATCACTCATAATGAACTGAAACGTGGTGATTATGAATCATGCATGGTCTGCAAAGAATGTGCTGTGTATGGTGTGGAAGATTAACAAAGATGTTTATTTCTCTTCCACGAAACATGAAGCTGCTGACATTACAATAACAGACAAGCTGAGAAGGTCAAAGACCCATGAAGGAAGTAAAGAAACCAAAGCGTGTCCTTGAATACCAGCAGGGAATGGGGAGGTGTGGATTCGCAAGATCAGGTGACGGCTTTGTTTCCTATAATGCGATGCACAGCTGAAGGTTACAGGAAACCAGCTATACATGTGCGCATTCAACTGTTTCATTGTGTTTGTCAAGATGCCTTGTAAGAAAAAGAAACTACATGGACTTTAGAACTAACATCAATCATCAGCTGCTTCAAAATGTATCACCGCCAGAGTACAACATTAGTGGTCGAGCTGCGGATACCGCTTTGAGACTGCAAGCTAAAATCACGGCCCACTTTCCGATCACATTTTGTCCACTGAAAAAAAAAAGAAAATAAAAATGATGATGATGATGATGATGATGATAATAATAATAATAATAATAATAATAATAATAATATTGCAAATATAATTTTCTTAAAGATTTAAAAATTGCTTGTATTTACAGATATTTGAATTGAAACATATTACATATTATTTATAATTATACTAGTTATTGCTTTCTAATCAGTAAATAATTTGCTTTTAGCTTCGCATACTTTGGCTAGGAAAGTGTCTATATTCAACCAATTAGTGTGGCTCATAAGTAGATCCAAGTATGCCAATCGACACCTACATGCCTTGAAAAAGTTTTCAGGAAAGAGCGTTTTTCTCGGGTGTTCCCAGTGGATAAATTCTACCAGAATATGTACCCATTCCTCCTCCCCTCCACAAAGGGCAGATTCTCCTACCAGATCTATCCGTTATTTTTTAGCCTTCCAACCTCCCAGTCTAAACCAGTCCATTCCTAATCTTGGTTTTCTCTTTATCCCAGGTTAATTTAAAAGGCTCAAGGAGACTTTCGTGTTACATTCTGCTAAGGGACGTTTAGATTTGTATACACCGGTAGAAAATCCGTGAAAGGAAGAAAAGAATATATGCAGAATATAGGGAAGTCAAATGAGCTGTTTAATGTTGTACCGCTAGGAAGAACATAACTACCACAAATATGGTAAAAATGCACTTAAAAAGAAAGAAGAAAGTTCAAATATGAAAAGTAGGATCTAGATGGAATAAATGTTACTCAAACGATTAGCTACTCAAGTTCTCCTTAGCCTTCACCAGTTTCTTGCCAATTATGAATAACTCTAGTTATCACAGTGTGCAGCAGTCAGTCCTTCACAAAACATAATGCAGGACTCCGTAATTCAGCCCACTTTAAATAAAGAAAGTACATCGTATTTCCTTCTATTTTGTAATACTATACCAATCTGCTCACAACAAATGAACACTGCATAGGATGGCATAATTGTTGTAGCTGTAGAAAAAATAAAATGCCATATCTTGTAAAAATAATTCGTTGTATGTGTAAAAATTTCATCTACAATATGCAATAAATTTTCAGCATATAATCATTTTACTTTAAAATAATAATAATAATAATAATAATAATAATAATAATAATAATAATAATATAAGGATAACAAACGTTACAACCTTTTGTTCAATGTTTTCTCGAAGTGAAGAATTCCATTTGAAAGCAATGAGCTCATTATGACATACGAGTGCTGATATATGCTGTAAAAATGCTGATACATTCTATAGCAGATGGAGGCTTGTTTTTTATTTATTCACATCAGAATTATGAATATATACCTTTAACGTTTCTCATTTTGCTACCGGTTTTTAACGTGGACGTGGACTCATTATACTCGACATCGTTATTTCAACTTTTACATTACGTTAAACTTAATGATGAAACGAAGCATTTATGAGGAAATTGTATTGCTACATCATTTAAATATTTCTTCATTAACCACTTTGTAATGAGCTCGCAATTAATAAAGCGTTTATGTTTCTGAAAATGCATATTTACTTCGTGTGTTACTGTTGATGAACGGAAATGTTTGGACGATGTTGTTATTTGAAACACAATCACAATTAACACTAATGATTGTTGCTTACGAAAAGAAAATAATGTAAAACCCCAAAAAGTAATCTCATGAAATAAATAATTCAAAGCAATCCGTTGCTGGAAAATATTGTATGAAAAAAAAAAAACATTCAACCTAAGACAGCAACATTGTATAAAAACTTACATATAATGTTGGATCTTTTGTAGTTTCTGCTGTGAAAAAAAAAATCTTAAACAGAGAACTGTTCCATTGATTAGCTGATAAGCAAAACCGAATAGATGCTGTGAAAATTGCCATTAAAACTCAATTTTCTATGTTCGGAAACAGTCAGTAAGGGTTAACTCCAGAGAAATTAGTGACTGAAGAATGCACTCAAAGCCCGTTCGTGTAATTTTGTCGTTGGAGTGTAACAGACTCTTAAATGAGTCGAATTTCCTTCAATTCGTGTTTAAAAATGCTGTGTACTAAAATCAAAATGTTATACTTATTTTCCAAGTAGTCTTCTCAGGATTATTCCTTGAAAATCCACCCTGCTCCCCCACCCCAAATGCTCAAAACCTTCCTAATGAACTTCGGTTTCTTTGGTGCGCTTTTACTAACCTCTCCAATGCTGTCACTCAGATGTATCATGGTAAGTTTCGTCCACGGTCATGAATCTGTGCAGTAAGTCCTGCTGATTGAATTAAATATAACCAAACACTGCACTAAAATACGCTAATGCATGCGTTTGGGTTCATAGGTAGCACTATGCACCTATCACACACACAGCTTTTTATAAGCAATTTTCCCTGCAAGATGTTGTGCACTTGTTCAGTTGAAATGTCTGCAGTTTTAGGCTAACTCTGCACTTTCATAAGAACAAAGGGGGCCTAGGCTTACGCTGCTTAGGCTTAGGCTTACGAGGGCAGTACTGCAAGAGACGCATGATGAGAATCCACCCTCTGCCGGTCTCCATCCTGCGGCTTTCCAAATCGAAGGACGCCATCTATCAGGCAGCTTCCCAGTTGTCCTAACAAGGCCAGAGCTGACTAGCTTAATATGTATGTGTGTATGTGTATGGGCATTTTGATTGTTATAAGGACAATTGTTATTAGCATGTACAACGGTAAGGCCCATGCGACAGTTGTATTTATTTGAATGTATTCTAAATTTCTAAGCAGATACCGGGTATCGATAACTAGAATAAAATGCGTTTGTTTTTTGGTGTCCTAGCATTATTCATTCGCTCAAAATCAGTACATGAATATTTCGTTTCGTTATTATATTATGTTCTCAGCAGTTGTAGCCCTCTTTCAAGTTCTGCTTTAAGAATCCATGTAAACAAGTAGGAAGTGCAATAGATTTCCTTTTTTTTTCTTCTTCTTCTTGCTTTATTTATTTTTAATTCCTCGTAGTTCGATTCAATTTGTAAACTTTTAGTGTATATTATTATCAGAATTAAAGGATATTTCACAGTCAATAAATTTAAAGGATATAATTTATTCAATGGTTTTATTTTCAATAACAATCTTGTTTTGCCCCCTTAAAGCCACACATTTTGTCTTCTGAGAGAATACTTTTAAATTATATGATTTTATGTATATTTTTCCCCAATTTAACTTCTGTTCTTTATAATATTCTATAATTTTCAGCAATTATAATCCGATCATTCGGAAATAATATAGTAAATAATTTATTAAATAGATATTCCGTAAAATTGTTAACTTTGACTACCTATTCTCTTGAATTTTGCCAATGTAAAAATTAAGGCAAGGACGACTGGCTACATCCATGTCTTACTCCCTTATATTATTATCGAGAATATTCTTTATGGTGACCTCAATGGGTATCCAGCGCGTGTTTAAATCTTTGTGCATATATAGGCATGCTTAAACTCATTTATTTAGGATTGAATATTTGCTAAGCTGTTCTTTGTAAGATACATTAAAGTCGGCCCTGATTTTCACTTATCCACTTTTTCAAATAATATGTTTCTGCACGCCACTGCTTTTATTTTCCTTGATTTTTTGGAAAATGTGACAATTGCCATTCAGATGGCTGTCAAATTTTAACTACGGTTACATCTGGCGAAACTTTTGTCACAGACCGTTATATAAATTATGCTCGCGGACCTTTTCAAATAATTTTATAGTATTGATGACTGTCAATAACATAATTTGCCTCATTATTTGTATTTAGTAAAATATGGAATTATAGCCGCTTTAGTTTTTGTAACATTTTCTTGCAGTAGTAAATATAATTTACTAATGTGCAAATTCCACTGCTTTTTGTTTGAAAGCATTTTATACTGTCAAACCTTAAAAGAGCATTTAACACAACTGCAGTTACGTTTGCCAAGAGCAATTTTACATTGTTTGACAGCTGTTTCAATCTTAGTGATTTATTTTAAAAACCAATCTGCAAAGTAAGCACTTTCTGAAATGCTTTGAAGATAGAGTTTAAACATGTACATAAAATAAAAAAGACCATTATATCTACAATTAAGTTTACCGACATTACGTTTCTGCTTTTTTCAATATTCAACGTTCTGTTCATTTAACTGTATACTTTTGAGTTCTTTCCCCTCATTTTCACTTATTTGTCGTGCAAAAATCTAATTTGTTTACAACATTTCTGGTTTATAAGTGGTGAACTTTCACAATAAACTGAAAATTTTTACAGGTTAATTCAAAATTTCATTATTTTGAACCATTGAATAAATAATTTTTGTGGAACATTTTTATAACATGTAATAGACAAGTTGAGAAAAGCCTCTAAATGAATGAGGGTAAAGTTAAGCTATTAAGCTATTTTATGTGTAAAGAAGTGCTTTGCTTATTAAATTTTGTTTAAACATTTACTATTTTAAAAATATTTAATTGCTCTGGATTAAACTGTTCTTAGAAGTACATTTTGCATTTTGATTATAATTTGAAGACGACGTTGTAAAACGGACTTGTGTCACAGGCTACCCTACAAACTCTTTCTTTCGAGTAAATTCAGTTAGGTGTAGGTATGTGACATTTCTACTGTTATTTTTTCCAAATATTAATTTTCATTTTGTATCTATTTTTCTTTTTCATTTATTGTTAAATTTAGATTTTAGTTATGATTGAGTATAAAATATATAATAGTATATTAGATATACTAAATACCATAGTATTTAATCCAACAGACCTAGTATGTTATAAACGCAAGTACGTTTCGTTGCATTCAAGATTTTGTCGAGATTTCTTTTTGTAATGATGTCACTGCAACAAATGCACCCTCAACATGAACGCTGCTTGAAAAAGCAAATTATGGTATTTTATTATATATTTTGATTTGGCTGTGACTTTAAATGATTTGTAGATTTTTTCCAAACATGATAATTAGAAAATTCTATAGTATGAATACTTTCCTAATCGATGAAAAGTTTTTATAAACAGAACTCTTAATATCATCTACTTTACACTCAAAGTAAAGTTTGCAATACTTTTTGTATGAGTGGCATGAAGTTTCGCCTCTGAAATTTAAACATTGATTACGACACGCATGAAACTTTAAGTAATCACTAAAAGGCTTGAGGTGATAGAAAAGTTTTAATTAGCTTTTTGAATTAGATGCTAAAGTGGAACAATTAAATTCTTTTACAGGAATAACATTATTCTACGCAGTGTCCTTGAGAAAAATTGTAATAAGAAAACAAAATATCAGCATCTCTCTTAGGAACACATCTCAAATACATTCTAATTTCGGTATGTGAAAATTGGCTTAATTTTCTTAGAACCAATGTACTAGTTAGTTTATTCGTTTACTTAAGTGCATTTTGGAGTTCTGTTTCATTTTTCTTTACTTGAGAGCACTGAAAGTGGAAATACTTAGAAAAATCATTTTTTTCCTTTTTTACTGATCATAATACAAAAATATTTCATGTTAAAACAAGATACACTTTATTTATGTAGCTTAATCGGCAGTAAAGTCCTTTAAATTGTCAATATTAAATATGGTGCAGGAACATTCCCTCAGAGTAGCTGAAAATTATATTTAGTAGAGGATAGTAAAATAACTAAAGTGGAATGTTTAGGAAAAATTGAATGTAAATTTAAGGTAAGTTAAATATCATATGAAAGGAAACATTTTGCCAAGTGGTAAGCCATTAATGGATCGTGAAAGGCCAACAGATACTGCAGCACTATTATAGCCTTGCTATATAGAGAACGTGGTTAAGACTATAGTAGAAGTAAGAAAAGCTATTTGGCATTTGTATTTTTTTCACAAATTATCTGCTAATGAAATCCACGGCACTGTATTTTCTAAAGGTATAAATATCAAAGATCTAGAGAACAGTAACTATATGAAACTTATAAAATCAGTTTTCCCTTCCTGAGGAAGTAATTTTGGCAGTAGTACCAATATTGAGCTCTTTCTCAGGACGAACGTCTTAAAATATCGTACCCAGAATTCCAATGACAGTTTTCATTATATAATTAGGAAAAGAGAAACAAAAGCTGTGTTTTTTGAAGCTAAACCCTGCTAAATTGAGGAATATGATAACAGATTTGTCATAATGATTGTTGTAGTGGAAGATTAAATGTAATGGAAAAAATGGGTGTAAGGGTCAGCGATATTTTGAAGGGTGCATGTTTAAATAGCCAGAAGTAGAAAACAGCAGATGAAAGAGAAAAGAGAAGCTGCAATATACTGAGAAGGTATTCGATTTAAAAATAATTGAAGTTTTACCTTCATCTGATTTTCTCTTAACTCTTAATTTTTCATACTTCGGATGCACTCTTACAAATTATATAAAGGTATTATCTCTAAAATTTTAATTAATATGTTTTACCTAATATCTGTGTGTTAACCAATTTTTGTTTAAAGTTTTATATTAATGTGGACATAAATCTTTATTTAATTACAAAAATATCAGTCATGTGAAATTACAATGTTTATTTCTTAAGATTAAATATATAAAATATTTATTTGTTTCATAATGTAGAGCCATATTATATGTGACAGAAAAAAACTACGGGAAAATATATGCAGTTCATGTATGAGATGCAAACATTTTCAGCGAAGATTAATGATTTAATTTAAGTCACTTCTGCACTACTTATAATTGTAGCTTATTTATTTTCAACCCATTATTTATACAAATTCTCAAAATAGAATCACCTCCAAATTACATTAAGTAGTAAAATAACCTCCAGTGCCGTAGAACATCAATATTCTAGTTTCAATAATTTGAAGTATGTTAATTAATTGTACATTTTTTGTAATATTGAAATAATAGACAACAATATAGGTAATAATGAAATTCTCTGTCGTTCCTTCATGGAACCGAATGGCAGTACAGTTATATAAAATGAAAGCTTCGGTCAGGAGTATGAAACTTTATTTACAGTTGGTTTTATATCGACACCTTATCGGAGATGGCTAGCATATCATAAGCCCAGAGATCTCTTATGTTTCATTCCCCTACCATAACAAGAGGACATCATTATGTTCCCAATAGGTGATCCCTTACAGTTTACTTACCTTGTTTCAAGGCGTTAATAATACTAACAAGTACAGAATTAGGTTATCATTGCATCATGGCAGCCTTGTGTTTACACCTGCCTGAATGTGCTGCTCTAGGATTACATTGGACAAAGAACGTGTTAGCGAGATGCACTAGGTCTTGAAACAACACTGTACAATCATGCCAGATAAAACCGTATTGATTCCATAGCCAGGCACTAAGTTTTTGTGACGGTATGTGTACTTAGTATGATATATCCTAACGTTTGGGGAGCTCACATGGTATTATTTCCGAGCAGACCCAAGAGTTCGTACGGCTGGGGACATTCCTATTCGCAGATCCCACCGTAATCAAATTGGTGCTCTCTCTCGTGGTTTCTCTACTTGTCTGCGCATTGCACATCGGTAGCGTTGTATACATGAAAATCTCCATGATTTAATTAACTATGCTGCGAGAACATGAAGAGCTTAGAGTAGATTATAGCTCAGCTAATGCCCTATATTGCATATTCAGATACCATTGAATACATGAGAGTTCGACCATTGCTCACAAAATTGTCTCCTAGCTCTTGATCTAGAAGAAACTATCATGTTTTTCTATTGGAATTTTCTTAGGAAGCAACGACTAGCTAATTTTAAAAAATATGTATGAAAGCTCACCTTATTTTCAAATCGTAATACCTTGAAAATTACGAATACTTTTTCGATACAAAGAAATACACAAACAGAAGCAGACTAATAATTTATTATGTTTTAGTAGACAATTAACCCGCCTCCCTCGTAAAAATACGGATATTTATGGAAGTTCAGATCTAATCACTAACGTTTAATAAATAAGATATACCTACAAGAAGGAACCCACTATTCAAACCTAAGATCGTCCAATAAATGCAAACTTTAATGCACATGTCATAAAATAAGTATAAAAAATTATACGAAAAAAGAATACGACAGTATGTGAAAATAATAGAACTAAAATGAATATAAATAAAGAATGAAAAGGAAAAGCACAATAGTACAGAGAGAAATTAGGAAATTATAAAGACAGAGCTCCTTTCCGATATGTAAATTAAATGGAAACAAGATGTACATTACCATCAAATTAACCTTCTACAATTATGAATATTTCATTAGAAACAAAACAGATATTATAAATGTTATATCATATGAATGAAAGCACTGTTACTAGTAAAATAATCTAAAAACAAGAAATTACAAGGGACGTATAGTGTCAATATAGAACGAATAAAACATTTACACTCTTAGAAAAATGATTTTATCTTCGCAAAATATGTTGAATAATCAGCTATTTAACAGAAGAATGCCAAGAAGTCCCGGCTGTGCCTATACTTAAAAGGGGATAGTTAAATGATACAAACTATTGAGGAATTAGTTTAATTAAATCAAGAATTAAGCTCTATGCTAAGCTACTAATAAAAACAGTTTAATGCTTTGCTAGACCAGTGATCACAAATGAACATGACTTTAGAAAAGAAAATTCCTGTGTGAACTACACCTTTAGTATGTTCTCGGCTATTTTAAAATATAAATAATACATTAACCTACAATTATATCTTTATTAATTATAGTAAGAAACTTGAAAAAACAATAGGCATAAATTGTAGAAAATTATTGCGATAAAAAGGTATCCGACATCTCCTGAAAATACTTTAAAAGTCTCGAAAGAAAAGAAAATATGTCAATAGAAAATGGGGGATATAGAAGTAAAAATTGACTATTAATGAAAGAGTTTGACAAAGAGTTCCATTATAGTAGACTTTGTTTAATTGTTATATTGAATGGAAAGAAAGTAAACAGCTACGAACGGTGTATATTATTTTTGTACATGTATTATAATTATACAGACAGAAGAGGAGCTGAGATCTATTCATGGAGTTATATTAAATAACAAAAGTATGTAGCTTAGAAATATTAATGAAAAGATTAAATAACAATTCAAGCGTTTACAGAAAAAAAAATCAACAACAGTAAAAATCTTAATAGCAGACACATCTGTAGAACAGTTTAAATATTTTAACTAGCTTGGGTATATCTTTAAGTTTAAAAAACTCTAAATATAGTGATTCGAAAACTAAACCTTTTCAGAGTATATGCAGTACAACGAAAAGCACTCAATTGGAAAAACAATTTTAAGGTTATACATAATGTTATAGTTGTATTCACATTCCTTTATGGTGGAGATCGTAGGATCCCAACACAAAAAGAAAGTAATGGACAGGCATGTGCAAGGTTTTTAAAGTCAGTTCTAGGATATACAAATGTTGACTGAATGAGAAACAAAGATATCAGCTATAAGTTAAATGTCTATATTTTTATAGATGAAATAAAAATTTATGTATCACTTAGATCGAATGGATGGCGATAGATTTCTTAAATGAATGTTCAACTATAGATTTGAGAAAAAGAGACACAAAGGCCTATTAGGGAAAATTTCCTTGAAAATGGAACAGTCAAATATGGCTAATCCTTGAAGTTGGTGGTAATAATGGTGGTTCTTTCCAAATACGACTTAGGCTATTGATGTTGAGCAAGTCTGTCTGAAATTTTAAACACAGGATGTTTTAGAAGCCTTGAACTAATAAAAATTTCACTCATTTGATCACTTTGGTATCTATAATAGTACTTCTCATTTGGCGCTACGGCCCAGAGTGAGCCTTGGCCTGTCACAGAGACTTGTACAACCTCTACCTCCATCTTAATACTTTATTGACAAAGGGCCGCATGTAATTTGGACATGATAAACCACCAATATATATTTTAAAAACCTCAGTATTTAATTTTCATTCCTAATACATAATTAATGTCAGCGTGAACCAAAGAACCATAAAATATGTGACAGTAAGACTAAGGCACCATGTTCTGGTTTTAAACTAGTGAAGAAAAAATGAAAATATATTATTCATTAATCCCCTGTTCATGAACATTCATGATATTTCATATTTCATGAACATTTTGGAGGTATTCACATATATATATATATATATATATATATATATACACATATATATAGTACTTTGTTATGTTCAAATTCTTTCGCATCCTCTGGTGTTTTACGTACGATAAACTTAGTTACGTCGAATACAAATTTAGCTTCCGTGAAAACTGAAAACTATTTTACTGATTTATGTTAACTCCGCTTCATAAGTTGGTGCCCAACATGAGACCACTCGACGTCGACAACAACTTAATCCACAATTAATGCCCAATCTGGGGCACTCAGCCGGAGCGTACTAAACCCCTTCTTGGTTCAACTGCAAATGTAAACATTAGCCTTGCATGAGAAATGAATCTTATTAAACTGTATACACTATTTTGCCAGTAGCAATGATACTTACCCTAAAAATAACACAATTAAATAATATGATTACATTTGCAACTTGCCTATGTATGGGACATATTGCTATATATAAAAGAACATTTAAGAGAAATATTCTGGAGTTTCTGTCTTTTTAAGACAATAATAATAATAATAATAATAATAATAATAATAATAATAATAATAATAATAATAATAATATAATCATCATCAATGTGTAATGTACAATTCTAGTAAGAAAAAAGCAAAAGCATACTTATAAATACACTTTGAAACTAAGGTCAATCTTATCATTGTTTATAATAGGTGGACAGGCCCAGAATGACAATTTCCGGCTGCGCAATATTTTCTTCATATAATTGTCTTGTTTTATTTTTATGCGTTCTATGTAAATTGGCTAAGTTTCTAATATTTATTTTTCATGATTCGCCCAATCAGTGATTAAAAAATATCAGGGAAGGCTTGCAAAATACAGAGAAGCGTAATTATTTATTCAAAAACTTTGTATTCTCAAATATAATAAGTGTAATAAGTCTCTAATGTTATTCGTTGTTTGAGTTTTTGGTACTCAAGGTAATTTTTGCTTTTATTTTTTACATAAACATAAATAAATTGACAAAACTCTCTCATGAATATGCATGTTTCATAGGACAAACCTAACTGATGACATATTTCCTCTTTTATATCTCATTATATATATATATATATATATATATAATATGACATAATCTAAGAACTATTAAGCATTATAACATCATATAAGGAAAAATAAACTTCAATGTTTCCTGTTCGCTGTATTTACTAACCCCGTTTACTGATCGCTTTAGAGACCTCTCCATTTTAAACGAACTGATGTGGAAACACAACTGCTTGCGCTTCTAAGATATTCCGTCAAATAGCTGCTGGCGTCTCTCAGACAAATACAGTGGAACTTTCTATCTGCATCACGTCATTGCAGTTTAATCCTTCAACAACCCATCTTTGTTATCCTGTTGACATAGTACATGCATTCAACAAACAATATTTGTTGACCTGAAGACAAATGCAGAATGCAGAACTTCACTTTCCAGATCCAGGACAGGCTTCATGTACTCTTCAAATTAAGACAGACGCTCTACCAGTCGCAAACATCTGCATATTAGCTACGAACTCCTTCATATCAAAGCTTGTTTGCATGTTTGTACATATGAACCCTACCGCTCACATTATATTAAGAGAGAGGTTCACAAAATCGCCGACAAGGGTATTTTCCCCTCCTTCTTCTCCTTTCATGAACTAACAAGCCACTTGACTAGAGCTGGTTAGACTTCGGCAAGTTTTGCTTCTTGCTTTCGTCGTATAAGTTGAAGAGCTTGAGTAGGGCAGAACTTGGTGTAGAAGCAGCTTCACGGATGAAACCATAACGTTATTTCCATGTTTATATAAGAAGGTATATTACGGTATCTCTACTGACAGTCAGGTTACCGCATATATACATAAAATGAAGTAAAAATTCATTTTTGGCCTTTAATTCTGTTGCATCTTCTATATCTATTGGAAAACTGTGAAAATTATGGGTCCTTATAGCATTAAAATGTAAAATTCTCTACTTTCTATAAGATGTGTTTGCCATGCTGCAGAAATGTTTATAGAAATGTGAGCTTCGGAAAATCACAGTGTTTTATTGCTTCAATTGATGTTAAAATATAGCTGCATGAGGACCTACAAAACTAACAATATAGTAAACTATTTTTTTAAAAATTAGAGGTACTATAAAAGTTTGCTAATATATTTCTAAAAAAAATTCAACATCAGATATTTTGCTATATCGTAAACTACTGTTCATATAAACTGCGTTTACTTTGAAACATTTATTTAGTTAAAAAATTAATTCCCGTCATGTGGTTTTGATAAACATGTTATTTGTCACCCTCAACGAAGCAGTTTTGTGAAAAAAATAAAGTAAATATGTGTGCTTTATGATACACGCATTAATTTGTTTTAATTATAGTAGTTTATCGATTATTGTATTAAAACTGACCACACCACTGAAAAATACAGAATGAGCAGTAAGTCACGCAAATACAATTTCGCGGTCTCCTGAAGAGCACCTAATAGTCCTTAACAATTATTAATAATGCGGTAAACTTGCATACGAGAAAACACCCGTAATAGATCCCAAGTACTGCTGGGAACTGGAGAGATGGCTAGTCAGAGGAATGTGTTGATAACGCCCAACTGTTGACTATTAATATTCTGTTTTTGTTAACACAAAGAGATGTACCGACTCTTTAAGTATTTGAATAGTTGATGATGCAAATGCAGTGCGGAATGTTTTTTTTTTTTTTTTTTTTTTTTTTGGCAGATACAGCCCTCCCCCCCTCATACGTCGCTAGTCTCTTCTCCATCTCCCTGCAGTACGCACTTTGTTGAACAGCGTTTCGCTTTCGCAGTACGAGATGTACGATAGATCCCCAATTTGAGATGATGATGACGGACGTTATGAATGACTTTCAAGAAAGATTCAATATTGTACTGTTCTTCAAGAATGACATACTTTTGATGAGAAAAGGTGCATTTGAAACAGAAGTATGAAAGTTGACTGAGTAATGAAAAAATGGAAATATGCGCACGGTGCAGAAATCTGTTGAGCAGTCGCCAGTAAAATCAACACAAAAACGCTCAGCTGAATTTCGTTTACTTAGTACGTCACGTTAGAGTTAAGATCGTTTCGACCACAGTTTGTTAGGAACCGAATAAAGTGATATGGACGCTCGGTAACCAGACTAGGGGCGCAGTCCTGAATTAAGAAGCGTTATTGTCTTAGCATGTGTTTGTATGACTGCCCTTAACAGAACCATTAAAACAAAACATCTCCCAAAAATATAGTTTGAGGTCATTTTGGCCTATACAATAATTTTTGTGAAGTTCTCCAATTTTTGCAAGAAATTGGGATTATCGTAAGCCAAAAGAACAATATTGTGATTTGTGGATCTTTTGCAAATTGCGCACCAATACGTGAACATGACGTTATGATGTTATTGCGATTCCGAACGAACTCTTCGGAAAAGGGTAGTATAAGCATTGCGCCGAGAATCCATGCTTTTTTCTACTTCAGACCACGCTTTGTGGAATTTTATTAAGAAAAAGGTGAGTCAGTAGCACTACCCAAAAATAAGAAATCAGTAGCATTTCAAAAAAAAAAAAATGTTCTCTCCAAAATTACTTGCCGATTTAGTTGTGTTGCAATAAAGACGGTGTCCATACTGTAACCTTATCACATTACGTTCAAAATATGTTATAATGTAAAGCAAAATGATCAATCCAATGGTTAGCCTGCTGTCCGGGAGGCCCGGGTTCGATTCCCGGTACCTACTTAGGAATTTTATAAGATAGTGAGGTCTGGAACGGGGTCCACCCAACCTCGTGAGGACAATTCGGAAGCTGCCTGATGGAGGGGTGGCGATCTTCGATCTAGTAAGCCGCGATGTAGCGATCAGCGGGTTGCGGTGTGCTGATCACATGCCTCCTGCAATACTGCGCTCTACCAGTGAAATCGTGTGATGGAGGTAGAAGACGCAGAAGTCGTCGCGGTAAAGTTCAGGCCCACATGGGGTTGTAAAAAGGATTCGTTGTTTTCTGTTTTGTAAAGTAAATTTATACTTTGATATAAAGGAAGTGTCAGGCGACTTATGTCCTGCTGTATTTATACTTAACTGGGATATGATCGCGGTATTAGCAATTATTTCACGGCACAATTGACATGAATTAACACGGCTTCTAGCTATCAATATTTGTTTAGGTTTGTAAATATTTTTGCATGATCGGTGGTCCTGGAAGAATGGTAATGATAGTCCTCACATTTTTAACCATTGAAATATCCTTTTAATTCAAATTATTTCAAGTCCGTTGTTTTCACATCTTATAACACGTTTCTTTAATCATATAGTTACTTACACTTTCTAGTTTAATCATTGCATTATGTTCTTATAAGTTTACCCTTTCAGAATCTTGATCAGTTGTAAGAATGTCCTGATAATAAGCAGTCTTCACAAAGAAGTTGGAGTTTCAAGCATAGTTCTTTACGGTGGAAGGAATTATGTTAGAATACATTCATTTCTTGAGCCCATTGACAAATGTTCACTTTTTAGGGGTACCAGAAAGGCATATCTGGCAATAATTGTATTAACTGAATGAAGGAATTATACACTAGGAAACATAATAAACTTTTACGACAATTTCAACCCTCATTTCTTTCGATTGTACCCAACGAGCCATTCATACTAATAATATCGAGATAAGTTATATCTATTTTCATTTGTTCTTTATGAAAACTTTTTAACCTTAAGTGTAAATTATGTACGATACATAAGTCGCTTCATTTAGGCAATAATAAGTTTTTCATAAGAGCTCAGCCTCAAAAGCTAGGCATAATTTATAATCGTCTCAACTTGCGATTGAAGTGTTTTATTTGTTAATTTTAAACCAATCCACATACAGTAGTATAGTATGCCTTATATGCTTGCAACAGAGGCCCCATTTCAACCATATCATGTAATTATCATCTTTGTATTTTGGGAACTGTAGTGTTTATATCTAAAGGAAATATCCTATGTAGAATGGTTATATGTTATTATTTTCAAACTTTACAGGAGAAATAAAAACATATAAGATCGTATATAACTATTAGAGTTTATTTAAGAAATAATTTTTCCAGTCATCAGGATAAATGGGACATTGTGTACAGTATATTGTCCTAATTTTATTAATGCCAAAAAATTATAATAAAACAAAAATAATATGATCCTTGTTCTGTCAACCTCCTAACAATGTGTGAAAGAAACTCTCGACACAAACATCTTCAATTCCTCACATATTTCTTTCCAGTAGTCATTCACTGAGGGAAGATGTCTAAGCAGAGTTTCTGCGTTGTCTTTTTTCTTCTTCTTCTCTATTGGTGTCTTATCACTGTAAGCTTTGGCTGTTGGAGGAGGGTTTCGTTCCATGCTTGTGTCACTAGGTAAAAGAGTGTTCGTGAAATCCACCAATGCACTCTGAAAACATATTTTTTTCTTTTATTATACAACAAGACTTTAACTAATTGTGCGCAGATATTTAAAATGTCAAATGTCACTTTTCACATCAACAAAAGTTTCACATTTAACTCTTACTTTCTTAAATCGATTACTTTTTTCATCTTTCTAGAACAGATTTTCTATACCCTGTTGGAAAGTCTTCGTCAAATGATATTATAAACGGTTTAAACATATACTGTAATACTTTAATATTTTGAAACCCAGTATATCCTTACAAATGCATTTAAGACACATAATAGATACCCACTAGATTTAATTCATAATTTCAGATAGTGAAAAAAAATTATAAACGACAACAAAAATTGAATCATATCAACATAAAATAAACATATCCTTTCAGCATAATTTATGCAGGACAACCCACATAACAAATCCATTACACTAATTCATTTTTGCCAAATTTTGAACATGTTCCCTTTCTGCATTGTCTACTTTAATTCTTTAAAGCACAGACGGGAATATATTTCGCTTTCTTACTAAATAGTACCATCATTATTACGGCGAATTTTCACGTAGAATATGCGTTTTCTTGAAATATTTTCTGTAGTTTTGTTTGTTATAAATCTGAAACCAACCAGTATTTGTACATCTTTAGGCGAATGAAAATGTTAAGTAAAAAGATAAATTATGAAATCAACACCATATTTAATATTTCTTTTAATATATATAAATGAAAAATAATGTAACACTATTAACATTGTAACTAAAATAACTATAATTAGAAAAGCAGAAAAGAATAAAACACTAAGAAAAGTCACAGATTAGCAATAGCTATATTTCGAATGCCTGATTTCTTCTATGCCATGAAGACAAGTCAATTCTTATATATATATACATATATATATATATATATATATATATATATATATATATATAATCAGCTATGATTAATACCCCACTTCATTTATTTTATAATTTGTTTAGTGTATGAGTATAAACAATAGCATTCACCATGTTATGCAGACAGAGACCTACATAATGGAAAGCGTTAGTTCGAAATTGCAAAATATTAAAGTTGATGATGATAAAATATGAGAAAAAGACTTCCCCTTTCTCCCTCCGACCCTTTCCCTCTGTTCTCTTCCAAGTGGATGCGTGAGTAAATGATGAGGAAGAGCGCTCATTATTTTCTGAAAAGGAGAGAAATTACTACATAAAATAATAAAAAGTAAATTAGAAGGAAAAAAAAACACATTTCCCCTTACCTTCCTTTCCACTCTGTTTCTTCCTGTATTCCACGTTGTTCATTTTGTCATTTTCTTTGTTCATGATTCCTTCTGGTTACCTATTTTCTCCTTCCAGAAAGTAGTAGTTTTTATTGTTTTCTTATAATTTTTCTTCTTTTTGTTTCACAATTTTCAAAGAAAGAAATTAGGCCATTATCACCATTATTTTTATATTCGCCAAGTCTTTGTATGATCCACTTTGACTATTTTTGTAAACTTCACTTGTAATTTTAATAATAAAATACATGAATACCAGCTACCCACTAGATTTAATTCATTATTTCAGATAATGAAAAATAAATTATAAACGAGAGCAAAAATTAAATCATATTACAAAATATGAACATAAAATAAAAATATCCATTACAAGGGGAATAGATGTTTTATTTGTTAATTTACGGACGCTCTTTAACATCACAGGTCATCAGCGTCCCATTCTATTCAGTGCGTGAAATGGCCGACAAATTTTGCTCAGAGGCCTCTTCTTTCAGGCTTGAGGTTCTTTATCGTGCTGTAAATGTACGACACGGGACCCACGGCTTTACTTCCATTCCGAAGGAAGCCATGCTTACAAGAGGAATAGATGGAATTCTAAGCTCTATATAATTAGTGTACTGAGCTTCCGTAGTTCCGTAGAAGGCCACATCTTGTCGTGATTTAAAACCGACGTTTCGCCCAACTTGTTATGAACCTCTTCTGGAAAATACTAATTTATTAGCATTTCAAGGAAAACAACTAAAATAACTATACTGGTAACTGTTAAGATAACTCAAAAGTTTCATCATTTAAATATTGTCGATGTTGTACAGAAAATACATAAAATAATTTTATAGCCATCGCCATTAGGTGAATTTTTAGAAGGCATTAAATAATAAGCAATTTTCATATGTAAACTTTCAAAGTAACAAAAATCAAAGAATATTGTAAATTAAAATAGTTAGAACAATGCATACGTTAACAGGAATGAATTGCTAAAGAAACGAACTTTTATATAAAATTAGGATTTTCACAAATGTTTATAGACAAAAGTAAAAAAAAAAAAAAAAAAAGCAGAGATTTCCTTGCACGAAGTACAAAATATACAAAGAAAAAAGTGAATGAATGAGTGAAAATTGTAGGACACAAAAGTGTGACTCGAAAATCCAGTATAACATCAGCTAAGACTTGGAGCTTTCATGGCGTTGATTAAGTACTATCATCACTTTGACATGATAGCTGCAGTTGACTGAAAGTCGTTCATCAACATGACATGGATGATCACCCGAAAACCATGAAGTCTTTATTAGAATGATATTATTTATTTTAGCTGACACAGAAATAATTATTTTCGTGATTGATTCAAGTTTCATTTGCCAAGTTGAGCATGCCATTCATTCAGGAGAAACTTGTCAGGTCTCAATTTTAATGCATTCAGCCAATACGTTTAAGTATTCACTACTCATTCTCACTAAGCTATGAGAAAGTTTTTGTCCCAATAACTTTCTAAATCTTAGTCCGCAAGTCTATACCATAAATATCTTCATTTTATGCCAAACGGTATTCATAATATAACACTAGAGTCTTGAGCTGGTATCTATAGTGTGATCCTTGGCTTGCAGATGTTCTGTGCCAACGTTTCACATGCTCTTAGCTATGATTTTGCAAAGCTGTTGGAATGTTACTTAAAAGAACCATGTCTCAAATGCTTCCGGGCTATTGTGAAGTCCAATTTTTGAAGAAAATATTGGAAGGGAGAGGAGTGCTAGTTAAACAAAGGAGAGGATATATAGGTATGAAACAGAAGAGATTTAAAAAAAAATATAGTGGCGGTACAATGGAAAGTTCATGGACAGGAATTTTGCGGGATTCCGCTAAAGCACGCCCGTTAGTTTATGGGACCAAGGAAAGCTGCTGGCCAGTGGCCAGGAGCGCATCAACCAAGACTTGCGCCCTGAATGGTACCCTGGGGACTAGGGCGAAAGACTATTCTGTAATCATTGATTAGTATTGTAGGCGTGAAGAACGCCTGTTTACCGACTCTTGGAGAACTCTAATTCAGTCCCGAGTAGGCCCCAAATGGATGCGTCATCGATCGGTTAAGTGGTAGAAGGTTGGTGTAGATGAAGGTTGCTCAGAGTATGTAGGTCCTATTTTGAGTCTGCTATGGTTCTGTAGTGTTAGTAACGTTAACTTTGAGCTAGAAACTATTGCACTGGTATGCTTGGCGTTGGATTTGAGTTCCCAGGTGCGTCGCAGTATTTCCTGTTCGGTTAATGCTTCTTTAGATACCGGTGATGACAGCGCTGAAAGTAGTGACTATGGTGTCAGAGGAGTTGGAGGATGGAGGCGACACTGATGGGTGTGCAGCTGCGAAGGCTGGTGGCGGCGTACGAGCAGATGGTGAGTGGTGTAGTCTCGTCGGAGAGGGGTATGGCACTGGTGTCTCAGAAGTGCTCAGTGGACTGGCCATAGCCGGTTCAAAGGAAACGTCATTTGAATTCTTTTCCCCATTGTAGCGTTTCTTAAAGCTACCCAGATAGATCATCGGTGGAGAGGAACTTATTGTCACCCGTTCTGTCCTGATAAGGGAAAAGTGCAGAATGTGCTTCGATGTCAACTCTATGTTCCGTGCCCTTATGGCACCTATGTGCGTCCTCCTCGCTTCATTCTCATTGTCTGAGATTTGACCAATAGAACGCTATTCTAATCGTAGTTTACAGATATTGCTGAGGCACGTAAGTCTCTTTGTTCATGTTCTGCATATTTTTATATTTAATGTTGATTTGTTGGTATTTTTCTATGATATTAATTGTTGCTAGTAAGTTAGTGTTATGATATTCGATTTATAAGCTAGTTTCCAATTGTTGATTATATCAGGAGACGCGGCAACAAACTGAAGTCGAGGTTCATATGTACTGACTTTTAAGTTGTCCTTATTCTTGTGCATTCATTACAAAATGAAGCTTCCGAGCAAATAATTACTCTTCACACTCCCTTTAAAACTTTATTTACAAGATAGAGAAGAATTCACTGTCATAAATACAGCTGGTAATAAAGCTTAATAAGGGGAACATTTGCAGGAAAAACTTATATCTACCTTCAGCAGACTTGATCTGATAATCTTTTAGAATTAAATTCCCTTTTTATATTTTGAAATTTTTGAGAAAATAAATATTTTATCTTGAACCATGTGGCAACTGCTTAATGCTCTGCATGGTAATTTATAAATTTATAATGCACAAATTCCAGATACTCGGTATATGTTAACATAAGCTTCTACGAAAGCAAGCTCATAACTGGCATTTCTCACTTTATTTATCTTAGTTAATATCGAAACTATCACAATAATACCAAGCTCAATGATGCCAGATCTAATTTAGAGTACCAAAATGATTCACACAAAACTTTTCAGGTAAGTTACAAAAATGCTTCTAGCTTTGAAAACGTTACATATTTTGCTGCTTGTCTATATATTACTGTAATATTAATGCATATTCGGACGCATTATCACATTACAGTTCGTGAAAAGCTACGAAAAATGTTTTTTCGACCAAAAAGCATTTCAACGGCTAAAGTGGTGTTAACAACGTTGTTCAATTTGCACCATGAAATCATCCCATAAAGTGTTGCACTGAGTTCCCTTCCACTCTGTACAGGGAAACTTCTTGAAAATGAGAAAATAAACTATGAAGAGTAGCCTGTTATTATGGTGGTAGCTCATCATTAATACTGAACAATGAGGAGTAATTTAGTGAAGTATAATTCTACCCTCAAGCCAAATCTTTTGAACTACTTTTATCTCTTCAGAAGATCTTTTTCTCTTTTTCGCCCATAAAATTAAGGAACCGTATAATTATCTAAGAAAATCATAGACGTTTATCTTGCTTTTACCTGATATTTCAGCCCGAAATTCAGTTCATATATTCGTTTACTGATGTCCTTTTTGCCGTACTGATTGTCTTTCAGTCAAACCTCTTTCTGGACATTTGCATGAATCGCTTTCTCACTTTGTTGCATTTACCTTTTCTATAATGTTTCATTCTTAATACTTTTTTTCTTGTTGACAATTACTTTTTTAATTTTGTTATTAGTCATAGCATATTTGTAAGATATCAATATCTCCAGGAATATTTTACTGTAAACGAACGAAAAGTCAAATGTTTCACTTTCGAGCACCAATTTAATGAAGCAGTTATTATGCCAGTGCGTGATCCTATTCTTTTCGAAGATACACGAGAGAGATACATATATTTGTTTACTTTTTGTATAAAGTCATAATTTTATTTCCATCATTACTGTATTTGATCCAACTAGTATCCAGTTTTTTCGTCTAGTCGAATAATAGGTTTTGGCATCCGCTCAAGGGAGAATAGCCAGTGATAAAGAGAGTTGATTGAATGAAGTGTCCACCGGAACATCGAGTAATGCATTCTTACACTTTTTTTCATTATATCTGTCAATGTGTGGAACGGCATGTCGTGCTGAAGGAAGGTAACTTTTTATGCGCTAATCTGTCTGTATTTTCCCCCCCCCCTTCAATTCATCTTTAAAACGGGCGTGTAATGGTCTTATGTTTTCATTTTACTCTTTTGCAATTAGTCTGTGATGACGTTATTGTCGAGGGTGCCTCTTGACTGGTGGCACAACAATGAAATTGCGTGCGTGGGCGGAAGTAATCTCAGCGATATAAATGAAATTATGGGGTGACATTTTATCCTAGGGTTGTTTTATTTATTGGTAAATCTTTCTCAGATGCTGAAGAAGCGTTTGTGAAGTAGCACAAAATGTCGCTGTTTCATTAAATACACGAGTAACGAACAGTTTTCAATCGCTCACGACTTGGAGGCTGTAAGAATAAGCCGACTAGACTGAAAAGATGTTTGTCGCTTTTATTTTCTGTCCTCAAAATTTAGAATGGTCACTCCGGATCGACCCGCATTCATTTCCTACACAGTACATCACACTCGTGCAGATGGTTGTCTATGTATACATTTTTATTAACACCATTTGTAAATATTACGTTCGGGTGATGTTCTAAGCGCAATGGCGTTCGCGCGAGAAGTTCATAGGTAAGTGCCTGGCTCTGAATAAAAACTTAAAGAGTACCTGAAGAATACCGGAGTATTACTAATAGGCCCTATGTGTATGCGGTCAAAACATGGCTCTTGAAATGCTATCTTTGCCCCGCAAAATTCCGAAAGTCTAAAATTAATTTTCAGTGACGACTAGCTCACTTCTACCTACATTAAGTCATATGGCGGGAATTCTAATCGGCACCACGCGATCATAGTTCACCTTCTGTTTGCCTTCCACTCTCAATAAGCGCATACAAAATCATTAAAATGAATGAATGGCTTTCCTTTCGCTCTGACCATTCTTGACATTTGTCAATTATGTTCTATCTTGTCATATTTCATAAATTATTGTGCACAGCAATATCATAACATAAAGTTCATTATTTTACACATTAGAATAGCAATATTTAATGCAATATTATAAAATGAATGAAAATATTTTATATTTACATATTGAAAAGACGGCTAAATACCGTTTCATCTACCAGAATGATTCTGTGGAATATTTTGCACAAAAATCGAAAAACAAAAAAAAAATAGGAAACTGTAGCCTTAGACTTTCCAGCAGACGAAATGATCTTTGCTTTCTTTTGTGCAATTTTACGTGTTTTTATTACTCACCGATTTGACTACCGATGTGTAAGGTAGATCCAAATTTATGTCCACGATCAAGAATCGATATATCAGGTTCTCATAGAGTATATTCTTTTTCAAAGGTAAATGAAATACGTAATATTGTTTACCCTTAAGAGAACACCTAATGTGATATTGTGGAATTTTGCTATTATATCCTTCGTGATTGTCTCGGCTAGGTTGTCAAATTTTTAATTACTCCGTTGAACTCCTGTTAACCATGCAACCATAGTGGCTGTCAACGATAACTAAGATTAGCGTCTTGCTGAAATTTTGTATAGAAGTTACAAAATTATGTTTGCCAACAGCAAATTTGTGAGTCTTTCTATAGAAAATTCCCGGACTCTCGTATGAGGCTGTGGGAGGCAATGTAAGATAAAAATTGTGTTTGTATTTTTTTACTGTATATAATAAAATTGGAGATAAAATTGTTTATAATAAGTGAAATAAAATTCTCAAAATTAGGACCGGACATTAATTTATAAATGATACCATCACATATCGCTTTTTAATTGCAAAAATGAAACTACTGCCCTGTAAATGAACAACATATACTATAAATGGAGTATTTATTTATGTGAAAAATATATTAGGAAACCAAGGCAGGCGCATTTGTATACAAACTTGGCAATTCCAAACACTCAGAGATAATTATAACTAGCATAAACTCCCAGGTTTAGTAGCTAAATTCCTCTCTCTCCCTCTCTCTCTCTTTCTCTCTCTGTAATTTTTATTTTTATGTAATAAAGTTGGAGACTAGCGTCTGCATTTAAAAATTCTCATTATATATTACAATTCAATTAAAAAGTAAGGGCTAACTACCTTCATACTGAACGAGGAGGCACAAAAACACATAAAAGTATACGATAGCGTTGTGTGTAACGTGCTTCTGACAGCCAAGTAAATGTAAAATAAATTGCATTATTGGTAGCGCGGTAGGGTGTAATGGGAGATACGAGAAGGTGCATGGAAAAGCTGTTATCCCTTCCTATCGTTCAGGTAAATAAAAGTGGGCTCTTCTATTTCACGGACATTAATACCGGCTTCGGATTAAAGTAAATGGAAATGGTTGGACTTGGCTGCATGTAGAACATTAGCATTATTGCAGTCTGGCTTTTAGAAACCTGCCTCAATTTGGTTAACAGCAAAAACGTTTCCGCAGCCGAGAGGAAAAGAAATAGTCGAACATTTGGGGTACACAAGTATCAAAATGAAGGCAATATACGTAAACTGAAGCAATATCAAGAGAAAGGGAAAGGGGGAAAAAATAAAGGTTTTATTCCAATAATCACACTTTCTAAACCAATCAGTTACTTACTAAAAAAATCTGTTGTCTCATTTATTTAGCTTTTTTATGCACATAGACTACTTTTTAAATGTGTCCTTTTTCCATAATATTTACCAGAAAAATATCCAATAAAAACGGCGTCTCTCTCTCTCTCTCTCTCTCTGGATGTATTTATATTACAATTAAAATATATGAAAATACAAACAGTTTAATTATTATTTTGACAAATGATAAAGTAACGGGTTCTTTCATCTCAGAAAAGAAGTAACGTTAAAAGTTATACATACCGGTACGGCAGAAACATGTCCCTAAACAGAGTGGAAGGGGACCTATATCTTTCCGCTTAACCTAAAGACATTAACATTTTCAGGACCTTTCTTTAAAAGCAATTGTGTATTTGCGCTTTTATTCTTGGAATATTCACTGCTTTATTTTTCACAATCTTGCTACGATATAATTGAACTATTTTCTGTTATTTTTTTAGCCTCTGTACCTGCCATAACTATCGAATAGTTTTTAGGCTTTTCCAGCATTTGATAAACATTAAGGAATTATTTACAATGAATATTGTACATAATATAAATAACATTAGAGCTTGAGATCAAATTATTTAATGGAATTTCTTACAATTACTTATGTAGACAGCTGATAAATATCATTTATATAGATTATCATACAATTTCATCATATAGAAGAAGATGCTGGAATTGGGGTTCTCCTGAGCTAAATGAGCATAAAATCCGAAAAAAATCATGCTAATCGACACATGCGGCTTCTGAATTCAATGGTAACATTTTTTCATTATATTCCAAAACTCTCACTTTTGCTAACTTCGCGAATCATTTTGTTGCTGAACGTTAAAAAAAATGTGCCAATCTCATCAAAGTTTTTTATCTACCAAAGCATTTACATTTACACTAGTGTTTTTGTTAACATTGAACCGGTAGTATATGTTTCTGCACAATGCTTTTAATTGTAGTTTTGGATGCAGGCAAATGATGCGGAAAGTTTTGAGTAAATTCTGCACCCATGTACTCATACAAATGCATTACTTTTGGTCAACTGTCTTCTTTCGAAAATGGATGCATATTAACGTAAGCCTAGCAAATTAAAGATACAGAATAGCTAATGAGAGAGGGATAGTTTGCACAAAATAATACAAGCTGATTGTTTTAGTTGCGCCGTGTTGTATTTCGTGTTTTTTCTCAAACAGGTTAAAATTTAGGCATTGCAAACTATAAATAACACTATTAGCTATTATGTGCAGCATATATAAGTAAGTTAGTTTAGAACCACACGTAATTAGATTAGATTGTTCATTTTAAACAAAAGAATGATTTAATCTAATTTTTAATTTTTTCTTAAAGTCGTTTTAATTTTATTCAAATACACTCATTTTTAATCCTAAAACTTGCCCCTTCACTCTATGTCTCGGATACTAGGCCATTAAATAAAAATATATTTTAATGTATAGTGATTTTTGAGCGGTATGAATATGAAAAACATTAATTATCATTGTTTCAAAAGAAAGAGATCCAACAAATATGAAAATAAATTGAAAATTCTTATTATTGTATGATAAATAGAAAACCAACATAACCTTAGAAGTTCGATGTTGCAGAGCCTAGAAAGAATTTTCTAAAAGATCTTGTACTTCCAATTCCAACAAGTGAACTAAATTTAGTAAAATATGATACAAAAAATTGAAACACGATAATGATTCAGATGCACTGTGCAAAACTCAAAATGGAAATGAATTTTCATAGAGTAACTTGGTCAAAGTATCATTTTTTTCCCAAATACATTATAAAATGTCCTTATTTATGCAGTTTTAGCATTTAATATGGCATGTGGAACTAGTCAAAAACTAAAAGAACCTATGTGAGAAACGAAACTTAGTTCATCGGGATAGAAAATGAGTGTTGTGACAAATACCATTGTGACTTGCCCACTAAACAGAGGGCGTAAGATAGCAAATAGGAACTGTGAAATAATAAAAAGGCAAAAAAGAGAGACCAATTTCATGATTGTATTACAGTTAATTTTTCAACTTGCTTATTCTTTAAGCTACAATTTTGCAGCATAATTTTAATATTGAAAATGCACTTGCGATGTAATATTTATCCAGTTTAATGATTTTTTCATCACTTGAATATGAATAGCAAATTAATAATTCATTTGGGAGTTTTGTGGTGTGAATAATTATTGTGTAATTAAATATTTTATATGGTAATTCAAAATATGAAGAAAAACTTATTCAATCTTTTATAGATACTAAAAATAGGCATATACTACAAATTACAAATAAGGTTGTTTATTTTGGATTTATAAAACAAATTTCTAAATTTAGAACTAGAAAAGAGCAACCATTCATAGCGCTGAACATTTTGATAAACTCAAAAAGAACAACTAAAATCTGCTTCAAAAGAGATTTAGGAGTAGAATATGATATTCTTGTTGTTTACGGAGTTTGAAGTTGATGGGTTAAGAATTACAAAATTATTATTTGCCTAAACGAATTTTGCTTACGTCACTTGTGGTCTTTGCTGCTTAATATTATATGTTTATTTGTTTTGAGATTTTCATTGCTTATTGCCTCTTTAATTTGACACTTTCTTGATTTGTGCATAAAGTGAACATATATGCCGTAAACCACATTTCAAAATGAATGAAATTTTAATAACTGTCACGCAATTTTGCTTTCTACTGGAAACCAGATATATGTGAAAGTCCTGTTTAGAACTTTGCACGAAATTCGCTTAGTGATTTGTACTATTTTGGCCACTCCCCTTATTTATGTGGTTTGTGTGAAAGCAGTTTCTATATGAACTTTGCTACCTTTAGCGGTAACTGTGATGCCGGCTATGGTTGAGTGGAATGGACAGAGTAAACCGACATTTATAATTCAGTAGGAGGAGTTTCAGCATGACAGTATAACAGATGGCTCAAAAACACTTAACTCCCCAAACTCGAGCAATGGTGACGTCCTCTTCAACTTTACCGTGCTGATATCCATGAAGTGGCCTCTGGATGCTCTTCTCGTACTTTTGTTTCTTTTATTCGTGGATAAAAAAAAAAAAACATTGTACTTTTCTATGGAAGGGTCACAAGTTGGACACCTACATATACACCATGGAGTTTCTTGGTGAGAATATTTTGCTTACAAAAAAAATACCTGATGCGTTTTACTAAACGTTTTCTCCTAAAGAAAAATGTACAAAAACTCTTATTCTGGCACAATATTTAAAATTAAATAAGTCATTAATAGCAAGAAATGTTTAAACTTTCTTTAGCAATATACAAACTATCCTGGTATAGTTCACATGTGGACTGACTATTAACCAAACTCTTTAGCTTCTTGTTAATCCAGGCACTCTGAACATTCAAAAATCACATATATCCATTGCGTATCTAGAAAATATGAATCAAATCCTGCAGGTGATAGGCAAGACTAACGTGTAAATTCATTTACAAACGGAACAGCCGAGACTCGCGACAATATAAATTCAAGATGTACTATTTCACTACTGTTACTACTGAATACAGGCATTGTTAATATCTAAAATTAACTGTCATAGATGAGTGTCTGAACATACAGAACATAAAGAGAGAGAATTTAATAAAAAATCGTAGCAACACATCTATTTAAAAAAAAATTATCCTTCTCGTTTTTATACTAACTTATCGATTCATTCATTCATTCACGTCTAGAACCTACAGGATGAAGTCTATCTCAAAAGAGAGCACTGCTACTCCCTAGGTTTTCAAATTAATATAATGGAATCGGTCTACCCAATATTTTATATCAATTTTCTGTTGCAGTTACCTAAAATGCTTATAAAGTAAGTTTTAGTTCAAGTAATTAAATAAGGATATTGATATATCAAATATCAGGTAGAAACTGATTATAATTATTTGTTTCTTACTTATAAGAATAATTGATTATACAATACTTTTTGAGTGCAAATCAAATGTATTAGTTTTGGAGATTAAAGATAAAATTGTTTATATTTCCTTTGAAGTTTTTAGTGTTTATTTATTTAATAAAACGATTATTTCACCAACTCATTGGATACTACAGGCAAATGTATCGGCATCATACTTGCCTTCTAAACCCAAGATCGGAGTTCAAACTCGGCCAGGATCGATGGATTTTTTAGAGTGTAAAAATCCTAAGCCTAGGGTCTCGTGTCGTAGATTTACGGCACGAAAAGGGATCTCAAATCTGAAAGAAGAGGCCTCTGAGCAAAATTTATCGGCTGTTTCACGCTCTGGTTTGAATGGGATTCTCATGACCTGAGATGTTAAAGAGCGTCCATAAATAAAGCAAATAAAAAAAAAACAGGAAAATGCTTATTATTACTGAAACAACTCATTATCACTGCTTGAGAGTCTCACAAGAGCATTCAAATATCATATTGTTTAATATTATGTTTAAATGCTGCGTTTCCATGAATATATTGTTTCACTATCATTGTTTTAGTCTTTTTTTTAAAAAAATACAATTTTGTAACGCAAAAAAATCAATCTGTATGAAACTCGAGACACACTTTCCTGGGAACACCTAATGAGAGGTGACGTTCAGATGCTGCATAAACATAATGCTTCTTACAGGCATGAGATTGATCATACCCCTTCCTCCCCCCTGCCCTGATCAAAATAAATATTCATGAATAAATAAATACTTTTTGAAAAAACACAAAATTCGCGATACTTTATGAACAGACCTCGTATGTGTTTATAATATATTTTATATTAAACAAACGGCATCATCATGCACGGTCTCAAGGCCCGTACGGCAGTTTTAATTGTTTGTGCAGTTTAATATACTTATCATATTAAAAGTGCATTGCTGCTGATGCTGGGGCAAAAATGTCGGTTTAGAACAAGATTCATGTTAGCAACACTACATGGGCATTCCGTATATACGTGTAGAATATCTGATACATGTTTATGATTCCCTTGCTCTAAAATATGACATAAAAAGGAATATGATGAGTGAAATAATAATGCACACGCGGACAATGAGTGTTGACATGCAATTAATGTGTGTACCATTGACATAAGCATCCACCATGCAGACAAAACTATTATCAATGTATTTGAGACGTCGAACTATAACTTATAACAAAGCTCATTATGAAGATAAAATGAGATTGTCAACCGCATTAGTGTAGAAATTCCAGAATCATTAAACCAGTCAAATGGGAGTAGAATCCAAGGCTCAACAGTTGATAGCTGATTACCTTTATTTTGTCACCAGATCTTGTAACAGATTTAATTGTTTTATATCCTTCTTTTAAATAAGTTATGTATTAATATTTGAAAATCATAAATAGTATTTTTATGAAACATATTTCGGGTCGATTAACAAATAGTTGAAATACAAAGCAGGATCCCATGCTACGTTAGAATCTAGCCATTTGATTGCCCTAGAACAGTATAATTATCAATGTGTTAACCTATCCGTTCACAATCTTCTTATAGTTTGCAAACAGCAACAACTCGGATCATGTGTTCAAATTAAATAATAAATATAATTAAGATATTTTTAGCTAATATACCCTACGTATGTTTGAAAATGTAGTATGTTTTTTTTTTTTTTTTTTTTTTTTTTTTTTTGTTTTTATGGAGGCAAAACTAACATATGCTTGTCCAAATGAAAAGAAATACAGGAAAAGCATGTAAGTTATCTCAAAAAAATTAAAATAACGAGTGCACTTTTGTTTTAAGCAAATCAATTGGGTCATAATGAGTGTATTATTTAATAAAATATTACCTGTTTATTTTTCTTATAAAATACGGATAACTTGTGAGAAACAAATCTCCAAGTTATTTAATTAAAACTTTTACCACATTGTACTAAAATACAGTCAGATAAGGCACGTTTAATTTTTTTTTACAAATATTTAACATTTTAATTTGCAAAATTAAAAGACAATCTTTTTTATTTTTATTATTAGCAACGCAGACATTTGAATCTAACTTTCCGAATGAGCGCAACACAAGTTTTATGGACAAATATAGTAATATAAATTTCTATCATCTATTTTCAGGTTTTATTTGTTGAAATGTTTGGTGTCCCATGAGTTTTTGGAGACAGATTTCCTTATTTTGAGTTAAAAATGATTTTTTTTTTAAATTTGAATTGAAGGATTATTGTTTATTAATTAATACAATGCTTCGACAGTAAAGATTCTGCTTGTTTATGTTCAGAAAAAAAATATTGTACCTTTTGCTCTTCTGCTTTACAGGTAGACTATGTTTTAATGAAACAGTTTTCATTGCGATACCGCTGAAATGATTTAATAAGGCCAAATTAATATTAACCATTCAGTGCATAACCACTATCTGCCCTATGAGGTCATATTGGTTACTGATACCTTATTATAAAAAAGGTTGTGGTTCACTGTCTTTACAATTAAAAATTAATATACATATACATATATATACTTAAAACAATTTATTGTCTTATAAATCTCTGTGTATTAAAGAAATTATTTTATACAATAATGAACTTCTTCTCAAATTGCACACTAGTCGAATAAATATCGGGTACATAACACGACGACAATTATAATAACTGACTTATTTTGTTACAAGAAATAATTAGCAGCTTAATTCTAAGGTGCAGGGATTAGTGACGTTCACCTTTGGTGCTTAGTGATGCTCAAGTCGTAGTGGGCCGGGCTGCCGGTCTCTCTAGCTATAGCTGTCGCCATCTGTTGGCAACACTGTCCGACTAGCTAGCTCACTAAAACCCTGTTTCTTCCGCTGTTTACAGTGTACATCGAAGGTTCTCCGAGAAACATTATACACACCTGTTTAATCTGCGATTATAGTAGCTAATAACTGTGAAAGTTAAGGCTATCTTCTTAAAGGAACACGTAAACTCAAGTTGAAATTTTACCGTACTTCGTTGTTATCACTTTCTTCATATTATTTCATTTAATTGGTAGGGATGGAGGAGGGCAGAACCTCCGTCCAAGGGTTCCAAGCCCCTCAGAAGGGCTGCTTCCACGCCAGACACCAGAGAAGAGTTTTCAAAGAGCAAGTCATTGTCACACCGTACACAGCATCAACCTACCTTGTCAGACATTTCAAAACCTGCACCACTAACAAAGGAGTAAAATGAGATGAATTGGAAAAGTGGAAAATTCGTGGAAAGAAAAGATCAGGAGAAACTACGGAAAAATAAAATAAAATAAAGGCAGTGCGAATGGTCGGCCTCAACTGATTTCAATCCGAAGCCTTCTGAATGCTGATCTCTAACGTTACCGCTAGGGTTACCCCACAGATAGAAATAACAATGGTTTCTATCATGCATAAGTTCTTAATTGAACAAATGCTTCTGCTTCGACATCCTTTTCATTATAATATGAGTTCTGCTACTTTTTCTATAATTATAGCTTTAGTATCAATATGAAAATATTCCATATTAACTAGCAGTATTTTGGGCATAATGAATGGAAAGAATAGCGAAGTCATTCAACGGAGTCTAGGCTGCTTAAAAATTAATTGACTTACATCATATCTAGATAAAAGTAAATTCAACAGGTTTATTCTTTGCGTTTATCGCAACTTGGATCTTTAATTGATGTACATACTAGTACAAGAACTGTTCAATAAAGAATAACCATAACTTTTACAAACATAATTTCAGGCATTAAAATTTAAATTTGCAATATTTGCATTAGTGTAATGCGTAATGTTGTACTGTTTACATTCTTCTCACTTCCTATTCTTCTGAAAGAGATACGTAAGTTGAAATATGTTTAGTTCCGCCTACTGCAAAATGAAGGCGATGCGCTTCGAACAGTCTATGGGGAATTTATTCTTCACTATAGCACATACAGCTGGATGATGGTTTCAAATGTTGAAAGAAGGGAGCCAATCAATTTCAAAGAAAGGTGAACTCGGTTATTCAGATGTGCTTTGACACCACCTCTCTCATTGTGAGAGGGAATAACATTAAGAATACTTTTTCAAATTATGAAAATTTCAGTGTTCAAGCCTAACATTGCTAACTAAAATGTTGCACAAGAGACGTATGGTTTCTAAGACTGCTCATTCCTGAACAAAAGGACGCACACTAATTGTTTTGCATGCACTTAAAGATGATGTTGCAGGAAGATATGGGTCTTCTTTCAAAGGTAACTAGTGCTAATGAAAATTGACTACATTAATTCGATCCTGAGAACAACCAGCAAAGCTCTAAGTAAAAATACCATCGTTATCAATATTAGAAAGCAAAAGTGGTTTCTTCTGTTTAGAAAGCTATGTTTACCTCACTTTTCGATAATCAAGGAATGCTTTACCAGTATGTCGTATTCGATTCACAATTGTAACTGGATAATACAACTCTAAGTGCAAAGCAAACAGCGTTACCTTGCAACAAGCTCGGTGCTGCAACATGATAATGCACGGCCGCACACCACAAATGTCGCTGAATATTTCACAAAAAAAAAAAAAACATATGAAATGTATCCCTCACCCTCACCAGAGTCCAGATTTAGCCCTTTGTGACTTTTTTTTTGCCACAAATTGAATACTGCTGGGGCGATTCTAAAGGGCCTGTTCAAAAATAGTTTCCAGCATGTCTTTTAAAACTGTCAGAAGTGCTGGGACAGGTGCATTGCATCCAAGGGATATTTTAAAAAATATTATCAAAATTATGAGAATGAGTAAAGATATGTTTTCAAAAAAATATTATTCTTTTTTTGAATAACCCTCAAATATACACTGATATTAATTTAATAAATTATCACGCTGAACCTTTAGGATATACTTGTATATTACTTACAATTTTCTGTGCAAAGGGCATATAATACTTTTATCAACCTAGCGTCATTCATTTCTAGTATGGAACTTAACTTAGCATATTAGCTAGCCTTAGCAAGCAATGTGAGTAGTTAAATAAATAAGGTTGGATAATAATCTGTGATAAATATTGAGAGGGAGATGTCAAGCACCGCTATCTCATTTGGAGCATCGTTTCAGGAAAACAGGAAAGAAGAAGAAGAAAAAAAAAACAAACAAAAGAAACCCACGATTGAATTTTGTAACCTGATGATGCATCTAGATGCTGCAGATTGAATTTTGAGCTAAGCAGATTTAAATGGAGGGGAGTATCACTTCAATATAATCCCCACGAAACATGTCCATGCAGGCATTATCTCCACAGTGTGAAGACCATGTTTATGGAAGATCGGGTCAAATTTCGTGTTGAGGCCAACTAACAGGACTCTCGATTATCCACAACAATTTGACGGTGGCAAAGATATGAACTTGATAAATATTGTCTCTTATCAGTATGTAGGTTTTCAGAGGTTCCAAGTTATACAACCATCGTCTAGAAATCTTCAAAGAAATGCTTCATTGAAAGCAATGAGATCCCGATTTTCCAATTACTTTTCATGAACAAAAGTCTGCTACCAAAATCATTGAGATGGTTTTACTTTTGGAATCCATAACACACATATAAATATTATAAACGTAAACGTAATAACAAGGAAGTTGTTTCATGAAGCAGTCAAAGACATATGTGATAGCAGCTGATTTTAGTAATGTGCCATTCCATAATTATCTAAAAATACTGTTATCAAAGTATGTAGTTTAAAAGACCTTAGCAATTCACCCTATAGTCCAGATGTAGCCCTAAGTAATGATTTCCTGCTTGGATAGAGCTTTTGTGACCATAGGCTCTCTCAAGGAAACAAAGGAATGCAGTTTCATTCGTCTACTTGGAAGGGGTTACTTTCTATAGCGGAAATGATGACCAATTGTATTACATTAATCATTAATTTTAATTTCATTTCACTCATATTAAGAAGTTTATCGAGAGAGACCACCTAAATTCACCAGTTGATCCTATGAATTGAAGGAATATATCCAGATGACATTTTTAACGAGGGCTTACCCTCTAAGCCTATTGAAGATTCAATGGTTAAAATCAAAATGATAGAAGGGAATAAAAGAAACCTATCACAAGATATCTGCAGCTGGCTCTTAGTTATCTTCAGCTTGAATCTATATACATTTCTTGGGATTATATGTAATCCAGTTTTGTCGAAAGATCTCCTGTAGGAGTAATAGCATAAGTTTGCATTAGTTATTAGAACTACAGCTACTTATAAATTGAAAATACGTATGAGCTATTCGCTAAGCCAATTTTATAAACCAAATTAGATGTACTTAAATATAGAAACTACGGCACTGAAAAAGCATGTTTATGAAGTATTTAGGAAAAAAAGTATTTAGTTAAAATAGGTTACGATTCATTCAAGTGAACGTCTGTCAACCTATAGACCATTATATAAATATATTGCTTAAAGTATAGGGAATTTAATAAAATGTTATTAACTTCCCTATAATTCAGTTTTATTTGTTTATTAAACCTTTTGTTCATGTGGTTATAAATAAAACGTGGGGAACTTTAATATTAAAAGAGAATTTCGTTATATTCAAATTTTCTAAAAATGTGAATATTAAAGAAAAATTTAGCATGAATAAAAATATTCTATAAATATGGATGTAAGACAAAAAGCGCGGTATGTTTTCTGCTTTTTAATCTTCATCTAGATCTGAATTCATGAAAATTGAAAATCAAAGTTACTAATTTTATAAAAACATTTTAATATTGTTAATTCTGCTTTTGTACATATGACGACGCTGTAACTGCTGATAAACAATTTTAAAATAATAAAATTCAAACGTGTTTGTCAATAAATTTAATTGAGATCCTCACTTTAAATAAGTGAAAAGCCCGTATATTATTTAAAGGTCGAACAGATTGTGTTATGCGTTTCTTAGCAAATATAAAATTAAAAGAAAGTATAAATAGCGTTATTAATACAACTTTAACGTACAATTTATGAAACGAAACACAAAATATGATCTTACAGTAGTGTTTCTGCTTGCTTAAATGAAGCTTAAACATGAACTGTAAAAACGAACAATAAGATTATTCTACAACATGAAATTAACTTTTAATAATCAGAAGTGAAACTGAATCTAGACAATATGGTCAATTTTCAACAGTTGGAACGATGCAAAACTAAAACTAATAATATTTTATTCTTACGCTCGTTTATTGCAATAAACATTTTAGGTTCTTCTATATAAGGTTTCTGAGTATTATCTCATTAGTTAACGGGTCATAAAAATTAAAAGGAATACCTTAATAATATAAATGCATGCAAGCTCATTTAATTAAATAAGTGATGTAGAACAAGCAAACTGCGCCAAGGATGTAAGGTGTATTTACTTATGCATAAAATTAAAATGCAGAGTGCAACAAAATGGTTTATCACTGGAACACTGACACACAAGCTATTGACAACAATCCAGCCGCTATAAGATGACACTTGACAAGTTGGCTACTACAGTCCTCCAACCTGACTGTATATTTACTAGAGAGAAAAGATAACTCGCACAAGACCCATGTATTTCCTTTTGGCTGAAATTACGTCATAAATGATTCTACTAGTTGTATTAATACGTTAGTATAGGTGCCTTTAATTTGTTAGCAATACCTAGAAGTAAGAAAGGAAGATCTATTCATAGCGAATTCCCGGACGATATTACAAATAGTAAGTAATATGTGAAACAACCTACCGCTGGGAGCTGGAGAGATGGTTGTCAGGTTGGTCAGAGGAATATGCTGACAACGCAGCTCGCATTAATATTCTGCTTTCGTTAATGCAATGAGAATGAACAGAATATGAAGTATTTTACTGCTTTAAGTTTTGTAATAACTTTATAGATTGAATTTCACTTTTGTTTTTAAGTTAGACGATACACAAGCAGTGCGCAATGTTTTACTTGGCAGATAAACCATATGTCATGTCGCTCTTGCTGAGCAACAAAGCGCACGTCGTTTGTTTTCTGCACGGTCTATAGACTATATTCTTTTGCCCGATCCTGAATTCAGTAGCGCCAAAGTTGCTTGAGCAGCACATTCCTCTCAGCATGCATGTTTTATTGCCATTCCATTGCGAATATCGAGTTGCTGGACAGGAGAAGCGAGAATACTATAAGTAATACAGTGTTGTCATACATTTCCTCTAGAGGCCATATGCTTCCTATATCGTCCGCGCCCCTTTAAACAAAGGTGTCTTCAAAACGTTGGTGTTATATTCCAATGAACCGAGAACGATTCCTTAAAAACGTACAGTCTATCATATTTGTTAGGAAAGAGAATGCATCCAAAAAAGCTAATTCAAAAGTGACAATCCCTTACGAAAAGGAGTGTCGTTAAAGTAGCCTTGTTACGGAGACAGTGAGGGGCTGAAACTCATTGTGAAAGCGAAAGTGTTTGTGCCTGACAAATATCAAACAATTAACTTCACTAAGTTGAAGAAGCTTTCAGCGAAAGTGACCGTGGTTTGATAAAGAAGACAGAGAAGGTAGACACCGAGTACAGGGTGGATTGGATGCTAGGATTTGATAATATAGAGGAAAGAGTTCGAGAGATTAATTTTGGAAAATGAAAGGTTTTGCACACAATTTCTATAAAGCGATTAAGAAAATTCTAAAATAAATAAATAAATAAACAATACAACCAATGTGAACATAAGAACGAAGGCAAATTGCACTAACACACATCAGAATCTTAAGCACTTAACATCTAGTTAAGTATACTCAAACTACAAAGCAGGAACATAAGCTATGAGCCACCCCCGGCAGGTAAACAAGAACTGATGAATGACAAGGTAAGGAGAGAGGGTGACCTGTTGCATCATTCCTAGCTGTTATTTACAGTCCAACAATAACATAATTTTATTCCGCTTAATTCTGGTGTTAATGCTTTAGAGCAACAGCAAAAATCAATTTTCCAGATGTCAACTCATGCCAAAGCAACTTCGTATGTGTAGGTTTGACTTAGATCTCCATAAACAGAAGTAAGGGACAATTTATTCAGGATTATAGAAATCAATGAATATCCATGAAAGAGTATCAATAGGTTTAACTTAGATCCATAAACAGAAATAAGGTACAAATATTCAGGACTATAGAAATCAATGAATATCTGTGAAAGGGTACCAATAGAGAAAGCAATATCGTTTGGGTTCTCCTTATAACAAAACTTGGAATAAAAATATATATGGACCACCGTCTCCAGAAAGCCACCAGTTCTTCAAACGTATTCATACTGATTCACAAGTGTATCTTTTTAATACATATGCTGCAAACATTGATGAGTCAGATAACAGAAGACGTTAAGAAAGCTATAATAGGCGTTGTAATTTCCTAATAATTTACTAGTTCTGTAACACAATGTTTTCTAATGCATAAATAATATACATTTTTCATTTATATTATTTCAGTACAAAAATAGCCCTATATTAAATTCCCATATTCTACAATTATTCACCGGTCGAAAATTACTGGTAAAGATGAAGATGAAAGCTTACCAAATATTATTAAAGCCAAGGCCTGCTAAATGAGATTAATGTATCTCTAATTATACTCACTTGGTAAGCCAGTGCAAGAGGTAAATTAACTGTCAATTATTCTAATTACATTCACCCTCAACTTGGCGTAAACCCTCTTGACTATATACGAGGGTAGGTCCATAAGTTTCCGGCCTCGCCGATTATCACCATTACAAAACCCTTATCAGGTGTCATACCTAATCTTTTAAGTAAATAATTTCAGCTATTACTTCCGCTGTGCTGTATTCAGTTATTCAGATATAGTTGCATAAAGAAGGCTATGTGTGGGAGATTGTGACATGTTCAAAATGCAGTATCCAGCTGTTATTAAATTCTTCACAAAAGAAGGACTTAGTCCAAATGAAATTAAATAGCGATTTGATGGTTTGTATGGGGAAGCGGTCTCTTCATATTCTACCGTAAAAGAATGGGCCAAACTTTTTCGAATGAGTCCAGAAAGCATTTAAGACGAAGAGTGACCCTTGAAAGTGCTCATTGCTAAAAACATCGCTCTTGTGGAAGGAGAAATTATGGAATACCGGCGGCTCAAAATCACACAAATAGCAGCAATGTTGGATCATTCTAAAACAACAGTCCCTCGATTTATTCTTGAACATTTAAACATTAATAAGGTTAGTGCAAGATCGGTGCCTACACTTCTTTCCTCAGTCCAAAAGCAGCAACAAATCATCTGTTGTCAGGCATTTTTGGAACTGTGCCGTGGCAACGAGAGAGACGTTCTGCAAATTATTGTTGCAGGAGATGAAAATGTGGTCCTCTTCTCTTGTCCCTTGTCCAAAAAAGAATCAATGGAGAGGCGTAAACCTGACGAAGCACCGCCTCTGAATGCCAAGGTCACTAATCAACCAAGAAGATCATGGCCACAATCTTTTGGGACTGTGAAGGAATACTCTTCATTGACTTCAAGGAGAGGAACACCACAATAAATGGAGAGTACTATGCTGGCCTACTGCGCAGACTATGTACTTCCTTCAAAGAGGAAAGCTGAATGGAGGTGTGCGCCTTCTTCACGACAACGCGCCTGTGCACACAGACATTGTTGGAAAGGAAACTGTGAAGAAATGTGACTTCAAGGAAATCGACCATCCATTCTACAGCCCAGATATAGCTCCCAGTGACTATCTCCTCATTTCAAAACTCAAGGAGCTTCGGGGAAGGAAATTTAAGTGTGACGAAGAAGTGATGGATGCTGGTTATATCCATTTTGCAGACATGACTTCTGGCTATTTTCCGGGGGGGGGGGGGAATTGAATTGTTAATTCTAATATGTGAGAAGTGTAATGCAATAAAGGGTAACTATATTGAAAAGTGAAATATAGTTTTTAGGCCGGAAACTTATGGACCTACCCTTGTATATATGTAGTTTTCTTTACCTTTGCTTGGATTAAGACTTTATTAAGTCCTTCTGCAGGTTTCTTCACGGGGTTCTTTTGCTCGCTATTCTTGACTATTGGCTATCAATATTTCGACATCTAGACCTCCTTCCCATGTGAGTGTCCACATCGTGGTCGCATAACTCATCTGTTTTCATGAAGCCTCGCGACTTGACCACCCCATTTCCACTTGAGAAAGTGAAGTTCTTCCTTCTAGAGCGGGTGTGTTCCCTCTGGTAGATGTTGCACGATCTGTCTCGCCTTACCTGTAGGTTAGGTTTCCTGCAGGATTAAGTTGAGTCCGCAGAATTTTCTCCAAGCGAGATACACTCTTCGTTATATTCCTTTCTCGCCTCTTAGTGAAAAGCCTGAAAACTTTATATTTTTATTTAATATCTATTCCTTAATCCTGAATAATGTTGTAAATTACATGCCTGGGAGTTTATTTTTAGTTCTACCGAAAAACCACAATTTTGACAAGGGATGTTTTTGTAACAAAGTCTTAATTAGTAAGAGAGCACGAATATTCAAAATGGTACATTAAGTTTTACCTAACGATTATTTGTGAGATTAGGCTCATATTTGGGTAATTATAAATTTGTTAGTACTTAAAATAAAATGTAAATGAATGAATTAATGCAGACTTTAATCAAATCACAATGTATCTGGTTTTCCAACTGTTTTGATTTATTTTTCACATTTGCTCATTACGCGAAGAAATGTATTATTATTATTATTATTATTATTATTATTATTATTATTATTATTATTATTATTATTGCTCCAGTAGGCAGTTATGTGGCAATAAGAAGAAACATGATTTTTTATTTTTTAATTAATCTAGATATTGGTTAAATATTGATGCTCGAGCTTTTTCTATATTTAAAGTAAAATTTATTGAAGAATATTTCCGCAACAACAAATGCTTCTGGAGACACAGGATATGCGGAGGTAAAGAACGAGTGGATAAGGAAAGGCTGAAGGGAAGAGAGGAGGAATGAGAGAAAAACATGTTTTGGCGGAAACTAAAAGTTTTTGAAGCATCACGTACGTTTCCGATTCCTCAATCTCCACCAAACAACGTCTATAGAGCTAGAGCTGCCGCTAATGAACGTTAGATCGGAGGGAGGATGATGCAAGAAATATAGCTGGGTTAGCCCACATGTTTGTGTGTGTGCGTTTTATCCGAAGGCTGTAGGAGAAAGTAGCTAGAGGAGAGTAGAAGAGAGATGAAGAACAGAGGGTGGGTGGTAGGGTGGGACCCATTAGATTGTTTATGGACGGAAACCCTGCAGGGCGGCTTGGTGTGCAGAGAAATTAAAGACCACCACTGCGATACACGATCTCTTCTCTCCCGATAATGTGCTTCAGCAAAGTTGGGCCATTTTTTTCCATTAAATGAATGGAAGGAGGGAAGGAGCAACTATGGAAGCAAAAATATTTCTAGCAGCGTTGAGAGAGGATGAGCAGAAAGCAGGATGGGAGGTCAGGGTCTCTGGAACAGAAAAATCTGCCTCAAATGTGAGCGGGACATAAAGGCAAAATGATTAAGTTAAACCATTAAATAACTTGATCAGTACTAAGTGAATCTTTGTACAGGATAGAACCTTCAAACTGCATGTTCGCCGTTCATGTTTTTTTTTTTCACGATAAAGTTGGCACAATGCCATAAATGGATCATTATTTGTCATAAAGTAGTTGTTTTCATTCCTTTTGTCTTGCATTGAACTTGAAAAATAAAGTTGTAAGTTGCACTCTCGTTATAGAAAGAACTTGAAGACTGAATTATGTTATAACGTTAAATGATATCGCTTTTCCGTAATCTCGTCTTGGTGACTGTGCAAAGGCCACGGTATTTCTTAAGACTTTAAGACAGTTTTTCGCCTCATAGCTACTCTAGCGGCAGTTTTACGATGTGACCCGCCATTAACCTAGAAGAAATTGATTCCTGTAAAGCTCATTTCATGGTAACTAGAATTGATGTACGGCACTAGAGGGAAAACTCTTCTTGAAGTCTAACTTATACGACCGGCAATAAAGGAAAGAAAGCTTAATTTAGAATTTCTTTTCTAAATCTCCAATCTAAATTTCTGAAAGCAATTTATATGGTCATCTGTGAAAATCTATAAGATGTCAGCTTTTTTAAAGAAGTAAAAAAACCCACTAGAATTTTAAAAAGCATTTATAAGAATTTTGAATAAAATGATCTTTTTTGAAAGAGGGCAATTAATATTCTGGCCATTAAAAATGCTTTCATCCACCAAAATGAATTTAACAAATACTTAATCGAGCAAACAAAACATGTTTAGTTCAGTAACATTTCCCCAAATCTCTTAAACTGCGTACTTTCATTGTAACGCTGTTTAAGATTGCTGTGCTTTTGGGTTAGAGATTACATCTATTCACTTTGCTTCCCGAACCTATATCCCTTTCCTGAAAGCACTTTCATCCAGAAATTACATCCACTTACATCCCAGAAATTATAGGCCTATGTTTTTGGTTGTCCATCTTTGTGATCTTTGTCCCTGATGGTACATGATGAAATAATAAACAGAAGGATTTTTTTAAAGGAAGGAAGCGTTCCAGACCTAAGTTTAGGGGTTTCCCCGGCATTTACCATTTGTGAGGACTGAATAAACCTGGAAAAAATCTGTCAGGAGCACAGTTTCGGTGGAAATCGAACCCCAGGTCTCTCGCTCACTAGCCCGCGCCCTAAACAGCTCAGCCACCTATAGCGGTGAGTAAAATACCGACCGCCTCCGTGGTCTAGTAGTAGCATTGCGATTACTAGTCCGGAGGTCCTGAATTCGAATCTCAGTCAAGCCGAACTGACAGGGTATTTTCTTTTTCTTCTTTTTCTTCTTTTTCTTCTTTTTCTTCTTCTTCTTCTTCTTCTTCTTCTTCTGAGTTCTTCCTTACTCCGTAAAAGTGAATGCCAGATATATTTAAGGTGCCATGCACTCCGACCGCATTTGTGCATCATTAATTCATTTCGTTTCATTCATCAGTATAGACCTTTACATCTACTGTTCGCATCCACAATCTACTGTTGTGGGAAGACGAATGCAGTCAAAGCGATATTAAAACATCAATAAAATAATGAAATCATTTTATGAACTCACTAATATTAAATACAAGATGAACGTTTGGAATGTTTAATCCTCGTACAGATTGGGGTGTTTTGAACGTGAATGTCATATCCTCTCTGCCTTGAAGAAAATGTAATATTTACGTTTCGGTGTCCAGGAGTAAAGAATTTAAGAATAAGGAAAAAAGCAATGAAAAAATTACATCTGCCAAAAGAAAAGTGCAGGTAGTAAATATAAAACGTAATCATTATATACAACAGCAGAGAAAAGATTTATAATAAGCCCCTAAAAATGGAAACTCTGGTTAATCCAAGGCAAACGAATATAAAAAAATTTTAAGTACATACTAAATAAAGATTTAAACTATAAACTATGTTCTAGGTTTCAAAACATAAAGTGTTTATATCTAAAACAAAATAAATGTATAATTCGGAATTAAACTTTAAACTTAGGCAACATTAATTATTATAAAATCTCTTAAAACAGATTTATATAACTTTATTTAACAAATACAATAAAAGAAGAAATAGCTAAAACAATATTTCTTTAAAAATAACTAGGGAGTTGCAAAGTTTATGATAACCTAACTTTTGATATCTATTTAAAGGAGGAGTTAGAGGCTAAGAGTTATTAGAAATAAAGTCCGAAATTCTGCCCACAGACATTCATTCCTACGTTTTATTATAAACCAGTGAATTATGTTTTTCTAGACAACAATCGTTAGAACTTTAGCACGCAATAATTGTATGCATTCAACAGATCCTAAAATCTCTTATAATTTTATTAAAACTATTTAAACATCCGAAGAATAATAAATAAATTAAACCATTTTAATGCTTAAATCTGCTTATGAATACTTTAAATTCAATAATTTAGCATTTAAAATCTATACTGAATAAGTGAGATTTTATTTGGTTAATATCGATTGAACTCAAAAAATTGTACTAAATAAATAAAATATTATATTAACTCCTAAAGGCATCTTAGAAAATTTTGCAAATAAATTGAGTGTAATTTCAGTAACAATAAGTTTCTGACATACAATTGTTTATTCCTTTTCAAAATAAGTCTAAGAACTTTTAAATTTAAAGCTCAAATTTAATGAAAAAGAAAGCAATTTTTGAAAAATGAAATTAAACCCAGAGCAAATGAGAATAATGAGTGTTTATTTGAAAGATTTTATCGCTAAGTTCATGGCATATTATAGGCGCATTTTGTCTCACATTTTGAAAATTAATGGCTTGGTTGTGATATGTAAACTCAATCTACCTGTTCCTCTAGCTCTGTGTTTATGTATATGAAATATTCAACAATTATTAAAATAACTCGGTATGTCTCTCATAACTTAATTTAGTTCAAAAGGACATCAAGTGGCAGTGGGCTGAAAGTCCATTTCATCCTGTACACACGCGTGATATGGTTTGCATTACATAGTATTGCACAATGAAATCTTGTCAGCTTGCGGAGCCAAGCTCCGGGATGTTTACCTGGTTTAAGGTTTGACTAATACCATGGTATTAGTGTTTGTCACACTGGCTTGTAACCAGACCTGTATTACCGCTAGATATGCGCAATCCACTATGCCACTGCTACGACAGTAACAATACAACCCCAATTACGTCTGCTTGAATTTCATTATGTTGATATAATTAGTTTGCATTCCTGAAGTTAGGAGTCACCTCTCGCTTTGTGACGTTTGTTTTTATGTGTTTTTGCCCCGCCCCTCTTGCTGCCAACAACTAACATTAATAATGGTGGAAGTGTATGCTTTTTCCCCCGATTTCTGATTCCACAGTTGTTTTACAGAATGAGAGGAAAAATCTACTAGAACGTAACCAAAAATGTCATTTTCTCATAGGACCGCCACGGGTGGCCAAGGTCGTTCAGGCACGGACTCGTGAGCGGTAGGTCTGGTGTTCAAATCCCGCCAGGACCGTCCTCCCTGAATTTTTTTTTTCCAGGTTTTCCTCAGTCATCATAAATGGTAAATGCCGGGGAAGTATCTTAAACTTATGCTTGGAACGTTTCCTTGCTTAAAAAATCCTGCCCCAGTATATCATTTCATCATTTTCGCACCAGATTCTAAAATGTCAAAAATGTTATTTTAGTTTAATGAAATGTGGCGATTTCAGTTCATATTGAAAGTTAAAAATATTCAATTCTGTACAGAAAAGAGTGAAATGTTGCACTCATACCCATTTAAAGTTTTTCCCTTTCTCATTATTTTTACCTCTTAGAATATTGCACACCCCAGCAACTCTACGATGCCGAATAATCATGAGTAGAATTTAAACACATGGTCATTCAGAGAAAGCATAGTACTGTATTGCCCTATTCAGCTATCTGTACTCTGCGCACAACCGCTAGTGTAGTTGTTAACTAGAAAACTGACTGGGGGAAGCGAGACGAGCGACTGATTTGAAAACACGCACAGTTATGTAAACGGTATGTAACCGGAATATTATTTCAGAAATAGTAAGTATGATTTGACTCATTAGTACTGCACATTTTACTACTTATAACAATTGTAATGTAGTGTAAAGTATGTAATATAATAAAAAGTTAAAATAAAACTAACTGTTTGAACAATTTAGCTAAAATAACAAGAACTAGAGAAATAGAAATAGATAACATACATAAGAGTCATGTAATTTTCGCTGTATTTCGAACAACTCGTGTTCTCTTCAATTCTTGTTGTTCTAGTTGTATACATATGCAGGTGTATGTTTTGTCAGCTTTTTAACACACCGATCAAAACCACCTGTGGTACCTCAGTGCAAATACGTTTCTATAATATGCAAAAATGGTCCAAATGTTGCAAATCTTAAAGATTTTCCTACCATAATAATGTCTTTTTTTTTTTTTTTTTTTTTTTTTTTTTTTTTTTAAATCTTTCCACCCTTCCAATTTAATCTGAGCCATTATAACACTTTACTTCCTCCTTAGTATATAATGCATTAACTGGTATCATTTTACTGTTATTTAATGCCCTTGGGATAATTCCCGAGGGTTAATGTCAATTAGCCATTTAAAAGCAAATATAAATCCGCCAAACAGAGCTTCCCCATATACATGTATGACTAAAAGGAATACCAAGTAACCAACTATATGGAGAGCATCTGGTACCGTTGCTTTCTTTGAAGATAAGGTAGGAAAGAGAAGAGAATAGAGTATTGAATAGTTGGAGTTAGTGTTTCAAACTGCGCAAGAAATTAGAGAAGTATTAATACGCTTTTGCCAGTACAAGTTAGAACTTTTTAAAGCATTTATCTTCCAAAAAGCTCCCTTTGAAACTGCAAATGCATATCTGAATTAACTCGGTTATTCTAAATTAAAAACCATTAATATTTAAAATATTTATATTATTTAAAAAAGGTTAAAGTTATGTCAAGTTATATTTTAACCAAAGCATTACTTAGAATTCCTGAAAAAGCTTAAGATAATGCCATGGGAAAAATAATTCGGTTAATGGTCCTAAGAAGAGAGCAATTGCCGCTTTATCATAAGATTAAACGTAAATTAATGGAATATATAGTTATGCATGAACGCAGTATTTACCTCGTTTTCTCTTAGAATCCTTAGGCAGGGCACTATCAACAATTATTATTATTTATATTTTGTCAGTTGTGAGACGCAAACTTTAACGATATTATTGATTTTGTAAACCGAGCTGGTCAATTTTATTGAAAAAAAAACTAGACTACAGAAATTTATGCAAATGTGGTTTTTCATATTAAATATAAATTAATTAAACAATAGCAACAGGCTAAAGTAGATTGACAAGTTGGCAATGTACCTTTAACAGTTCAACATTTGTATCGTTGTTTCTTATTTTTATTTGCTGAAATTCGATTAGATATTATTTCAATAGTAGGTTCTTGCAATGTATGAAAGAACAAAACATGAATAAGATATTACTGTCTTCCAAAGGAAATTAATCTTAGTAACTAGGAACGCACGAATAATGCTTAAAGTAAATCAAACACTTTCTTGTAAAAAAAAAAAAAAGTATGAAAATACGTACTGTCGGAAGCACTTTACAAACTATAATTATTATGAACATTTTTTAAAGTAGTCTTGGACAGCAAAACTATATAAATATACTTTAACTTGGAAAGTATATCCTTTCATTATGGGAGTTCTGAAAAAGTGTCTTATCACGGAAACTTGTGTAATGTTTTAGTTCGTCATTTACGAAATATTGTGCTAAAATTTATATATATTAATTTAAAAGAGCAAAATATCTAACAGGAAGTCGATGTTATTATATATTAGGATATATATGTTTTGAAAACTATACACCAGCGAACTAAATTGTCTCTATTCTAGGGCATATACCTAGTAAGGAGTGACAGATAGTTGAATGGGTACACTTAGAAAAAGTAACTCACTATACTAAAAATAATTGCCATTGGAATATAAGAAAATTTGTGCAGATAGTTTTTTGTTTAAACAACTCTATTTCTGATTGAAAGTTCCTGTATATGATGACTTTTATGAATAGTACTCTAATTGAAAATAAATTCAAATATGGCAGATGAACCTAAAGTTACACGATACTTGATTGTTATTAATACAATTATTGTATTAATACTATTAATTTGTAATTATTGTTATTATTTATTTTTATCATTATAAAAAATATAAATTTTTCTAATTATTGTTTTGTAATACTACTTCCAGTAGTGAATGCATATAAACGTACAATGACTACAGGCAAAAAGCTATACATGATCTCTAGTAGCACATCTGCAGAAGTTATTTTACAAAAAGAAAATAAATTTTCATTTATGCAAGTTGGAGAGACTGTGCCCAGATTTATCATTTTATCTTCATTTTCATCAGAGAAAGACTATTCTAAGCAGCGGTGATATAAAACTCTATATTTACCTTTTTAATGGCATCGTTTACTAATTATTTTTGTAGAAATAATTGTTGATAATAAGTGAAGAAGAATTTAAGGCTCCTGCATTAAATAACAAACATTCAAAACTAGGTAAAAGTACAAGTGCAAGTAAGAAAAGGTGGACTGGAGTTAAGATGAAAACTTCAATAGTTTGCACCCCAGTATTTTCATGAATTATTGTGGCTAAAAACGAAGATTTGCAGTTCTGGTGAAATGCTGTAACTCTAAAGTTCAAATGTTCTTTACAAATCTACCACAGAAACAATTATATACTTTTTGTAATTGAGAAAATTAAGATACAAGGGAATTAACAACTTGCCCACAATATTAATTTATGTAAGTCTTTAAATTCTTATGAAATGTTCAAACACCATTACTGGAATTATGGTTTATTTTACAGATAAAATGAGTTTTAATTTTAAAAATATACATAACGAAGAGAAAGTAAAGAATTATAGTACAATATATATTTATTGTCATATTATTTGCTATTTCAAAACCCTTTTTGGTATTACTTGCATTTATATTTCATAAACTTAAAAGTAATTTGGTCTTGAAATTAAAAATGCCAATATTGCAAAATCGGTAAAAGCTGACAAAGCTGTCAGCATTCAGTATTATGTCAAATCAAATTGACTGCTGGATTATAAAAAGTGACCAAATACTTTCGATTGTCAAGGGAAGTAACATAAATGGTCGTGCCATTCAGTGGAAAGTGTCTGCACTAGGATTCCATAGTCAAGTTACAGCACATAAGTCTGATATAAATGTTTGGTTTCCCACGGTTGTTGACAGTATTGCAGAGCCGTAGCTATTGCACTGTAGAACAATGGAAGGATCTCCATGGAGTGACAAAGCACGCTACGATTTGTGGCGGACTGATTGGTGACGAATATCTGTTGAGCGTTGCTTACAGGATTGTATTGTTTCCATTGTGCAGTTCGGAGTACGTGAATTTATGATATGATCCTGTTTTTCATGATATGGTCTTGGTCCATTGCTTTTAGTGTCTGAATGTGAAAAGTCGAAGTCCTAATTAAGCAGTTTTGGACAACCCAACACTATCAGTCTGTGGCAATAATTTGAAGTCAACCAATTTCATTTTCTTCATGATGTTCACAAAGCAGGGTCTATAGCCGAATGGTTTAACAACATGAGGAATGGAAGAACCCAAGTGACCAGCCCAAAATCCTGACTTCAACCATAGTGAACACCTTTTGGATGAGTTGAAGCGGCGATTGAAGCCAGAGCAAACCGCTTACAAAAATCATAAAGCTGTCGTCATGTTGAATGATATATGCAAGTATAACCAAATTCCTGCAGAAATCTACCGCAAAAATGTGGAAAGCCTTACTAGAATGGTAGAGATTGTGGTAGAGGCGAGGAGCGAACCGAAAAAAACGCATTACCCAGGGTTATAAATAGTTATTTTATAACAAATGCACCTGACATAAGCCTCTGGAGGAATCTAGAAAAGTATGTAAGGCAGAGTTACGGATTCGCATCTGTTTCTTCCTTGCTACCCGAAAAGAAGTCCTTTCCTCGATCAACAACTCCATTCCAGCCCTTATGTGTTACAATTAGAAGTGAGCACTGGCTAAATGGTAATCTTCTGCATGTGCCATATCTTGGATCTTCCACGAATTTCGTTATCGATTTCGCCATTTCTCCTAACGTCTTGCCTTCCCTTCCGTCTGTTCATACTGTAATATGACGTGAGAGCCTCTTCTCACATAAAAGGGTAGGAGTTGGAGTTGCGTGTATGCGGGAGGAAAGAAAAGAGATGATGAATAATGGCAAGTGCCAAGAGATGAATAAGGATCTGCATGGGGTGAACAATAAAGTACAACGTTCCATCAGTTTACTTCTTCCTGCCCCTCGCAATCCTACGCTTCTCCTTGTCTTTCATCCTCATTCTCTTTTGTTCCTTTTTCGCTGTTCTTTCATACCGTTCCCTCTGGGTTAATGTTCTCGGTCACGGAATTCGCTTCACAAACTCCTTTTGACGAGTGTAAATTAAGTAGAAGTTTAGTCGAACGGAATGGGGAAAAAAGTCATGAAGAATTCACATCCATGGCAGCTAATAATGCTGAAAATATCTTCCCAGGATTTTACAATCATGAGCAATAAGGTCATTGTGTAACCTGTTATTTTGGTTATAGGAAAATAAAATATACATTTAGGTTAATTTGCTTTACTGCTACTTTATTCTGTAAAGAAAACTGCAATAGATTGACTACAGATTCGTTTTGCGTTTTTGTCCTTGAACCCGTAGCTCAATTGTTCAACCAATTTCCACAAATGGCAGAGGTAAAAACGCAAAATATTGAAGTCATAAAACTACTGTTTCAGGAAGTTATAATAAACTTAAATCCGAATGGAAATATTATGTTTTTACTGCAGGCAAATGAAAATAAAAAATATAAATACTACAATATTAGATTGAGACAATTAATAAACTAATAAATAATAGTTCTTATATTCTTATAGTTTCTTATAGATTGTTATATTAATAAACAAGTTATCTCAGACAAAAGATATCGCACAAATAGCTACCAGAAGCAAATGATAATGGGGCGGTAACGTCGTAAGAATGCAGCACAATAGATGGACCTACAAGATCTCCATGTGGGATTCCCGGATAGGAAAAAAGTACACAAGGCAGACCCAGAAGAAGATGGACAGACCTCTTCAAGGAACATGCAGGTCCAGATTGATCAAGGGTAGCAAGCATAAGAGAAAAAAATGGAAATCTCTGGAGAAGCAACTAATGCAGTGAGAAACCAGAGAACAAATCAGTCACACTCTTATGCAGCATACGAACAACTAGCGTGGAATAACTCACCCAGTTATGACAAAGCGACTTTCCCTACTTATTAGGAGCCCTTTGCCCTTAAGGGACACAATAGGCTGTCTACTTCTTTATCTTTATCATATTTTCTTTACAAAAAAAGGTTTCTCCTGTAAGTGGCAATAGCAGGACTATTGGGAGAAATGCAAACGTTTTTGTTCTTACTGCCTTTATTCTTTATTTGGTGAACGGTCACAGTTCTTACAAGGAGATGAAGTTAGTTCCAAGGATCTTTGATTCCCTGCTGTTATTTTCCATAGACTTGTAGCGGATGATTTCGAAGCAGAGCGTGTTTTTCTAAAGACATTAATAGAAATTCTTAATGTAGTTTTTAGTTAACTTGCTTCAGTTCTCGTTCGTTTCTGTTTATACCCGAGTTTGTTAGATTTTTGTAATGAAATAAAAGAAGAAGATGCATATTATCATTCAGTGAAGAATGTAAATTCTATTTTTACATGGGTGTATAGAGATATACATCTCTCATATTAAAGAATTTGTTTTTAAAGGTATAAATAACATTATCTAAGTAAGTCTTTGGATTAATCTATCCACTCTAACCAAGCTGTAGAGCGATATGTGGATCTATTGTACACATATATGGAATTAGCAGTTTGTCAGAAAACACCAATTGAAAACGAGCCTTTAATGGTTTGGCTATCTGATGATAATGGGAGAAGACAGATGACCAAAAGCAGTATATGGTAACAGCGAATAAGAGGAAGAACAAGAAGAACTTGGGACGATATATGGAGGCAATGGCAAGAGGCTTAACACTCGAAGACCTACAGGATAGAAGGATGTGAAGGACTGGCACAGAAAGACGGCAGTAGCTGTACAAACGTGAGGTGAATAGATGGAGAAAACAAGCAACAAACTGAAGTCAATTCATGGTGTCCATCATTAGAATCGAAATTTTGAAAGGACGATCAACTTTAATACGAGACTTTGGGTTCTAACTCCTCGCTGCAGTATTTAACTATCATCTGAAATATTAAAAAGTCCAGTAAAATTAAAAAAAATCTGTAAAATGGAAAACAATTTTATTCAAAACAATAGATGACGATGATGATAATAGTCCAAATAACGGCCAAATTAGGTCGAGGTCTTTTAGGCACTGACTCTTCAGTGGAAGGTCTGAGGTTTGATTCCTATCGAGACGTTCTTCCGTGAATGAGTTTTTTTTTTCCAGATTTTCGTCGATCCTCATTAATAGCAAAAGCCGAAAAGTGCCCTAAACTTAGACCTGGAACACTTTCTTCATAAAGAATCCTTTCTTAATTTATAATTTAATTTCGTGTATCATCAGTGTCCACCACCTGTGATGCTCGGTGGTAAAAATGGGCATTAAACACTATCAAAAACCATTACTCGTGTTTTAGCAATCATGGCACTGCGGCTATACACAAAAAAGGTTTGCCTGTACCTTTGTTGATATTTGACAAAACTCAATAATTTGATAATGTTTTGCAAGACCGAAAACGTTAAAGCAATAAAATAAGCTATAAAATCAACAAAGTTATAAATAATTTTTAGTTTTGATTAACATTATTTGGGGGAAAAAAAAAACCTTAATTCGTTTCAATGAAGTCAATAATTCTGAGATAATTTAACGTATACTACGGAAAATTCTCTCTTTCTCTCTCTCTCTCTCTCTCTCTCTCTCTCTTCTATATCCTTTGATGGTGTGCATTTTTAAATTGCACAATTTTCAACTTCATGCTTTACCGAAAGAAACCCAAAAATTACGACAGTGAAACCGTTTGTAGACCATTGCGTTCCACTAGTTAAAATTCCAAGGTGTGCAGATGAAAAATTCAGTAAAATAGAATGATGAAATTACCTTTTTTTTCTAGAGTGTTAATCACTTTCGGATCTAAAGAATTCAAAAATACTCGGAGTCTGCGAAAGAAACTCATAAATGTATTACACCATTTGCAAACTTGTACTCCTGCGAAAAAAAAAAAGTTTCTCAATTTTGAAAATCGCCTTAAACCTTAAAAGTCGCGAGGATGCCAAATATAGAGCTCGTATTTGAAAAGGCCTTTTCTTAAAAACGGGCTCTATTATAGTATTTATTTTTCCTGTGACTTATGAAACTATTTTAATATTTAACTTAGTGTTTATGTTTTAAATACAAAATAAACTTGTGTTAATAAGAGGTATTTAGTTTTATTTTTTAAATCTTCTTGATGAACCCCCCTCCCTAGGTGTCGCGATCTATACTTGGGAGTCACTGATCTAAACTAGTTCATTTCTCAACAAAATAAAAATCATATTCCTACAGACTATGTCCTAATTTTCGTTGGTCTGAATGTCATATTCCACAATTAAATATCATTACAATTCGAACTTCATTGCCTGGCGACTGACAGCGAGTTCAATACGCACAGTATAGTTGTAGCGCAGGCATGATATCAGACTTTACCGAACATAACGTCACGACTGTCAGTCATTATATCACTCTCACTCTGACTATAAAATAACTTCACGTCAATCATTCCGAGTCATACAGTTTTAATGAGATGTCATCGTTTTTAAATGTTTTTCGAGAATATCGTACACCTATTATGCATCTTGGAATGTAATGGCATCAAAAATACCATGACTTATCTTATACCAATATTAAAACTTTTATCACATTCGCTGTAAAATAACCATATACCCTAGAGCGTTCCCGATAAGATTTGAGATACAAAATTAAGTAGATTTGACTGTCTATATAGCTGTTTATTGGAAAAGAACAAATAGTTTCTTTGTTCTATTTTTGTTTAATTAATTTAAAGTTCAGCATTTCGATACTAAATATAAAATAGCATACCCATTACTTGGTAAAAGGGGGTAAAAATCGGAGAGATAGTAATAAAAATATTATAAAAAATTGGAAAAAATAATCTGATTTACAATATAAGAGCTATAGCCAGAAATTAATTAACATTTAAAGAACAATTGTTTAGAAATAAATAGCATTTCGCACTTCCTACATTTATTTTAACATGTTAACCTTTCAATTTAATCATATGTTTAATTATTGATAAAGTTAACATTTCCAATTCCAATTTAACTTACATTCTGAATCTGGCTTACTTGTTAATCTGTCATAAAAACAGTACCATTTTTCATTTAGCTGTAGTTTCTTTTGTGAATTTTTATACTTTTTATTTATTTAATTTTTGTTCACTTCGGTCATCACTCTTAGCAGTGTATGGTGGCAAAAATTCTGAATTACTTGTATGGCCGTTTCAATAAAGTTGATATTAAGAGAGGTGAAAAGAGGAAACTGTTGCTTCGTGGAATATCATCAGGATGATTCAAACAAGTTGTAAGTACTCGGGCATATATCTCAATTTTTCTTACATTTGGGCTTAGAATATAGTTAAGAAAGAGCAGAATAAGGATATCTTTACTTAACCAGAGCAGCAAACAGTTAAGTTAATCATTTATTTTAAATATTCTGATTTTATTAATTCTAAACCCCTGGAAATCAAAGCCTCCATTTTTTTCTGTGTATAAACTGAAAGCCAATAGCTGAAAAAAACTGTGTAAATAGAGTGCATGGTCACATCCTATCAAGTACTTGTATATGCAATAATTGCAGTTAATCTTAGACATACAAACAACATTTCAGACATATAATTCGTTAAATTTCACAAAAACTGGCCAGAAAGACCCATCATTATTGCAAAAATATTTTGAATATGATGTAGAAACAGGAGACAGCGGTAACATGTGCACAATCCCCCTAAAAGATAGAAAGAGAATCAACTATGTCAAGAAATAAAATATATCAGCAGATCATAACAGAAAACCTCCCATGGATTTCTTTATTTTGCTTACGAAAAACAATCCAATACACAGGCCTTTAAAAGCTATGAGAGAGAACTTGATATCTAAGGAAAGACTCTATATCGATCATTTGTTAATTAAGATGGTAACAAACAAATCGACTTGATCAAAATTATTCCTAAGAAGTTGTTAAGTGAATACTTTAACATATTGAGATGAATCACAAATAAAATTTCTCCCTCAATATCCAGTTCAGTGTTATTTAAAGTAGGAACATTATCTTAATACAAGTATCTGGGCCTTCGACAAATAATTTGAATAGTATGAAAACTAAAACATTTTCAGCTTCTCAAAGACATGAGATACATAGCACAGAATACGTGCAAGCATATGTGAAATAAGTTAACTTCATTCATTGTAGCCTGTTTTCCCAAAGAAAAGATATCTTGTCAAGGATATTACTAACTACAGTATATCAAATCCTTTGGTAATGAAAATAATTAAGAAAAATACGAAAATTTTAAGCAAAATATGGGAACAACTGAGTAAATACCAAAAGTCCTGATGCCTTAACGAAGCGATGTTTGTGATGAGAGCTTGTTGGCTGCACAAAGAAGAAAACCGATTGTTATTGTTTAGAACTAAACCGCTTTATAAGTTTTAATTTCTGTGTTTTCCATTTTGTCACTTGGATTGCAGGGTTATACAGTATAGAAAGAAATAAAACCCACAATCTTTTGGAACTTGGTCGGGATACCAAAATATTTTATCTAATTCCATATTTTCCTATAAAGCTTTTTGAAACCGCTAGATCCGCGATACAAAACTCGAAAACACAAGCGTGGAAAAATGGGGAAGACAGTGGTTTTTTCCCATAGGTTATGTGCTAACAATACGTCATCATTCAAGAACAAACAATAGCTAATTATGAATTCTTGTGTTCATGTATAATATTACTTAAATTAAATAAATATTCCTGATCAGAAAATAACACAAATACATTTAGAGTAAGTATATACATTATGCTTGTAGTGATATATAGTACTATGCTGGGTGATGAGATTTATTCGGATATTACGGCCAGTAGTTTGAAAATGCCGTCACTATTGCGGAGCGAGTTTGTATCAGTGTAATCAGTTGAGCTAGTTCTGGGAATTTACTATAGAGGGCGGGAGTTTGCCTCGGAGAGGGAAAGAGAGAGAAAGAGAAAATCTGTTGCCAAATTTTAGTTACAGGTCAGTTAGTTCTTAAAACACTCGCTAAGATGCACAATATCCTACTGTCGAAGCCGATGCCCTAGTGTGCTGGCTAGCAATTACGTCGTCCATTCAAACTGACTCGCAGTAAAGCCCGAATAAATTGGATCATTTAGATTTGTAATCTGAGGCTATATAAAAATTAAAAATATATGAAATTATTCACATTAAAGTGCCTAAATTGTGCGATAATAAAACTGCTCAAACCAACATGTTTGTAAGAGGATGAAAACTATAATAGGTGTTATTAAATTAAGTTTTACTAATGCGCGTGCCAAATTTATGTAATATTTTTATTTTTACCAGTTTAGTTAAGTCGGGGTGTACTGAAGAAGTGCATACTCTAAGATGAAAATTAAACTTTTTTTTTTTTTTTTTTTTTTTCAATATTGAGCGTTGCTGCTCTTGATGAGGTTCGTTTTCTCACAGATGTACCTAGTCCAAATAATGAAATCTTATATACAGCAAAAGTTTACATCCTTTAATGGTAAAGTCTTATATATGGTATATTCTGCTTTATCTGATCTAAATGCGTTACATATTATACTAAAAATCAGATAACTTGTTTTGTTGCAAGAACCGTTCGTATTCCATTCGTCGTTATTCGTGAACCATTCAGCTACATCGCGTTTTCTTCCACTACGACGACTCAGTTTTCATAATTCTGCTCTCCGAGCTTCACCCAACAGCGATATTTTGGAAGGGTGTAAATAACATAACCTGCATTTGACGTAAATATAAATTTTGCCACACTTTCACATGTCTATGTTAGTTGGTGTATAGTTCTTCGGATAAACTGACTTTAAGTTCAGATTTTGTTGTACGTCTTGGTTCAGAGCAGTAATATGGAGATATATACCTGGTATAACTAATGTACATGGTTTTACTTACTTATGTCAATGATTTTCAAGGCGATGGATTGGCTTTCTCCATCTCCGCTTTCTTGATTGGTCTCCTCTGTGATGTCGAAAGCCCAATCTTGTTCACGAAATCTCAGTTGAAGCAGAACAGGGTCTAGTGGCTAGAATAGTTGCAGCAACAGGAAATAACGAGTCAACGGAGGCATTTTGAACCTCTTTTGAAATGAAATGGTTGAAAAGGTTTTATGTGTCTATCAAAATTATGACTTTCGTTACCTAAGATACCACCACGGATGGCCGAGGTCAATATGGCGAGGACTCTGAGCGGATGGTTCGAAACCCACCAAGACCGTCCTCAATGACTGAGAATTTTTTTCAGGTTTTTCTTAGTCGTCATAAATCGAAATGCCTGGGAAGTATCCTAAACTTAGCCTGGAACATTTTCTTCCTTAAAAAAATTCCCAATATATCATTTCATCTCTTGTATCATCAGTGTCCGCCGCCTGTAAAGCCTCGGTTAAAACGGGTGCTAAACACTATTAAAAACAGGTTTTTAAGATGTGGTGTTCTATAACAATGCCTCATAGGAAAATATGATACTAAAAGCAACGTTTGTTTTTGTGCGCCTTGCAAGCTGTCAAAGTTTGTCTGTTTAACTTTTTTCCATCTTCTATTTTTTAAAGCTAAGTTTCTGCAATAGTTCTGATGAAATACTGAGAACAAAAGAGCAAATAAAAATATCTAAGGGAACGATTAAATCAACTCAGAATTAATGATTACACTCTCTAACATTAAATGTAATTAGGCAGTACACTACAAATTGTACAACTCCTGCTAAATTTTGTTATTAAATTTTACTATTAATTCCGAAAGAAAAATGCTTAATAAACAGAAAATATGAATGAAAGTGTAAGAAATGAAACTGATAATTATAAGGATAAGAGAGAAACGTAGCATGGGAAAGAGATAGGTATAGAATTGTTTGGAGATGGAAAATTATCGAAACTCAAAAGATTATTTAATGTTTTTATTCCTGGATCAGCCAAAGCCGATGTGATTTACTGAAGTTGTGATAAAACATACTTCCATATTTCATTAAGCTGCATTAATAATGAGATAATAGTACTTAAGTATCTTTTGTTGTGAAATTAGTCCCAGGGCCTTGTCTGCCTTTCTTGAAGGGTTCTCCTGTGGAATTCGAAGTGTATCTACAATCAGTTCAGTGCGGTTGTTTCTCTTTATAAACATCTTAGTTCCATTTCTCTTAAAGTATGTTTTTTTAAATTTGAAAGTATCATTTCTTTCTGGATATAACAGAAATAAAATATATGTTTCTTCTCATAATTAAACGGTACTGGATTCCTGACAAATCCTTTAATCCAAAGACCACTCTTGCTAAATATAATTGCCAGGGCTTGTAACGTCCGTTTTATTAGAAAACCTTGTAACAGATCTGTATTCATTTTCATGGCTTTAATTGGATTTCCTTCCCGTTTTGCAGCTCTTTCAAAACAGCTCATCTTTCAAAGCGCTTTACACCTCCCTTATTATGTAGTTTAATAGTAGCGAATGCTCGAATCCAATTAGAAACTCCTCAAGAAGGATTTGATGCATTTAGACTTTGGAGCACATGACGCAAATATGGCTTTCAAGTAGCGAACCAGTTTCAAGTATTAAGAACTCTTTGCCAGTTTTCTATAGGAAGTTTAAAATGTCATTTACAAAAATAAGAGAAGAGCATCTCCGCTGATCCGTCACAACAAGCGAAGGGAAATCAAATAGCAATAATTAGAAATATATCGAGAACAGATTTAGAGCTTATTATTAATAGCTTCAGATGAAAATAGGTTTCTAATATAGTACATTTTATAATAAAATCATACTTAACATTCTTCAAAGAATTGTCTTAATTTCATTTGCTGCTGAGAAACACATTTTATAATAATAAATCGTTTGAATGTCTACAGAGCTAGAAAGCTAAGGTTTGATTCTTTAAAATTGGAAAAAAATGTTTTATACTTATAGATCCATTTTGTATTTTCATAGCTTGAGTATAAGCGAAAATCAAGGATAAGGTTCATTTCGAAAGCCTTACTACATGTTTCTATTGACCATTAATGATTATTCAACCTTTGATCATACACATTTATCTTTCTTTAACAAAACCAAAAAATAACACTATAAACCTATACAGTGGAGATTTATATGAATCGTTTTCTGTCTTCAGCAATTGTAGAGAGATCCTTTTCCATAACTGGAAGAGATAATGCTATGTAATACAATCACAACCATACTCTGACAGTATTCATTTCTTTACAACAACAAGATTTTTTAAATTAAATGAACTAACTCTTCGACTCTAAATGCCCCCCCCCCCTTATTCGTAGGCAGTTAGCTTACTTATGATATTTACTTTAAATATGTACAATCTAAGGAAAGAAGATCTGTATTACGTATATTATCCATTTTTAGATTCTGAATCAAATTGTACATTTCAGACTGTTGTCTTATCTAATGTTTTCTTTAATTGAAGATGATGATACAAATCTTGCTATCATATAAAAAGCGTTTTATGATCATTATATTATTGTTAAAAAAATTAAAATTCACAAGTGATTTATTTCATTTTAGTCTTACATAATACTCTAAATGCTATACTTAAAATAATACAGATTCTGAAAGATGGGAAAATTTACCAATTTAGCAATTCCGTTTATTTAAAATTGATTTTTTGGAGGGAAAGTTTTATTTCATTTTTGTCATGTTAGTTCTTTTCTTTGAATAATAAAATTATAAATGGACAATCTTAAGTTCAAGGGTTTTCAATTCCGCTAAACACTATCACACCTCAAACGATATAACGATTTTGCTGTTGGGAAGTTACTGCACCTGTTGAGGTAAATCACGTGGCAAACTCGGAACTAATAACACACTTTTTTGTTTTTTTTTTTCGGTACTTATTTTTAGTAAATGATAATGATGTACCGGATATCGCAATAATGCTCAAAATGCCTTCTCTTTGAAGCGATTTAGTAGGCTCCGGCTAAGTGCCCCGAGTTGGACACCAGTTTTTAAGCTGTTTGGTGTATGACAGCCCCAAGCTGGGCGCCAATTTTGAAGCGATTTGTTGTCGATGTCGAGTGAACCCACGTTGGACACCAGTTTTGAAGGTGTTGTAGCCCACCCTCCATGACAACAATACCTCAGGATTTTGTTTAGCTATTTTGTGACTCGTGCTCAACAGGACTGGGAGAGGGAATCAACTGTGTTAATAATTACGCAAGGAGTAGTTCTGAATATGTATGATAGTTTATTATTCGCAAAATATTTCGTAGCATCTGGTATTCCATGTACGAAAAAACTTAGCTTCGTCTAATATGCTGCCCCGATTTCCAAGTAGATGAAATGAATCTCATTATCTGGCCATCAGAACCTATGAACTGCACTTATCTGATCTGATCGTTTGATTATCTGATATATCAATTGAATTGCCGAACTGAGTTTCCTTGCAGAATGTAAGGCGTCAAGATTAGTGTCGCGGCATGTAGATCTTAAAACTGAGTTGTCGAACTACGTAAGTGAACTTAACTGATTAACTGATGCCCCAGGGGAGCAAACGCCTCCTTATATATTCCATTCAAATTAACTAATCATTGGCACTAAGCCATGGGGGTCGTACGCGCAAGCCCCGCGCCTTGCTTTGAAAATTCAAATATATATCTACTGTTGGCTGGTTCAAATTCGCCTGCCAACCCGCTACTATTTGAAAGATTAAAGCATTTATTCACATTAGTTGGTTTAAAGCTAACTGTACAAACAGCTGGAAATTTCATTCCTCTTAACATATTTAACATGGCTTTATTAACACTCTTCCACAGTAGTTTTTTTTTTTTTTTTTTTTTTTTTTTTTAAAGAATTGTCATAATACTGATCCCTTTGCGTTTATGACCTCTTTGGCTCTGCCCCGTTTCTAGCTGGGCTACCATAAACAGATACACCAGCTAACCTTATCTTTTCACGACGTACAATTTAACATACTAAAGTTACACACACATAGATATACATGTATATATAATACCTACATACTAATTAAAACGTATGTATGGTTATGCTTATGACATATACATTATATTCAGTAAATGTGGGCCATAGGAACTGTGTCACCTTTGCTGAACCATACTTGAACTTTTTGAAGCGATTTTGAGACACTCTCCGCAGTTCATGCTCGCCTAAAATGTCAACTGTCTCTCGGGTATTTTGTTTCAATGCCTCTTTATTTCAAGTACAGCAATAATTGCATATGAATGAAGGTGCAGCAACTAAGTGGCTTTATTGCATTGCCGACAGATACACGAACTTGCTGAGCTAATCACGTTAAGGACTTTCGCGGAGAAGTTTCTAATAGACTGAATATTTCATCAAGCTTCTCCTCTGTTAAAACCCGGTATTTTGGTCACGGCTTCTTGTCAGTAAAAAGTACACTGGATTCGACCTTTGTTCATCAATCTAAAAACTACACTCCCCAATGGAGATGTTACACCTAGAAATTCTCCCCTGCAGTGCTTGTTTTCTTTACGCACATAATAATCATAAATTAATGTTCTTTGTTCCAAAGTATATCTCACTGACGACATACTTCACAATACACACACACACATATAACTATGCACTTCCTACAGAAATATAACAGAAACGATTAAGCAAGTTCAACTACCTGCGTTAGCGGAACTTAAACTGCAATTTTACCGCGAATTCCTCGTCCACTGAAGGCCAATTGGTTTGCACTAGTGTGTGGATATTCCAATTGCGTAGGGAACGAAAATACGGAAAAGTTATCTAAAATAATGCTGTATAAGGAGCCTAAAAATAGTATATTCTAAGCTAAGATAAGAGGGAAATTGTTCCCCCTCTCAAAACTAAGGATTTTCTTTATTGGCAGCATCATAATCAAGAGGTGTTCGAGCGGTCGGTATGTTTTACTCATATTTTGTACACAGTTTTAATTTATATAGTAATCAATATGTGTTTTATGTATTTAAACTTGATTGTATCTGCGGTTAAATATATAAAAGTGTTTTTCTACTCTAAACAAATTCACATTCCATCTCATTACTACTTGTATGAATGATACGCAACGAAGCTATCATGTTTATCTGCGTTGTACGAGATAAAGCTTTCTGCTATGGTAATGTAGTGCGGTGGGTCAGACATAGGCCTAAGTTAATAAAGTGACCTTTGACACAGTCTACTGAATCTGTCTTCTTACGTACCTTAGTCATGGAGTGAGTCAAAGCCGGAAATGTTTCAATCAACGTAGGTTCCCTCATATTATTGACATGTTGCCAACGTTTCCGAATCACATTATTCTAGGAGCGGTTGCCACGCAAAGGAGGATGTGCGCTAAAGTTGGTAATGGAAGCAGTGGGTGGAATAACTTCTGATGAGGAAATATGATAATTTACCGTGACATTGGCTGTTTGAACGATTCGCCATTAGTTCGGAACCGCATGTGCGAACATATGTACGTCAAAGGAAATTCTGGATTTTAGAGCACGCGCTTTCACTATCATCCGACTTTGAAAGCTTCCATTGACGTATGGTCGTGGTTTTCCTTTGTCTATAATGCCATTTCTACCCCTTGCACGTTACTAATCCATTTAATTTGCGTAGAGCGATTATGTTAGTTAGATATGTTGCTTAGATATTGGGTAGGAAATTCGGTCAAAATTAATTTTAGTGTGTTGGAACAAATTTCCCTACAACATGTACGAAAACCTAGTGGTGATGGCAATCGTTTAAGACATAAAATTCGAGTATTCTTTTAATTTAGAAAATATTTTGCCTACAAAAAGTTCTACCTTTAAGTAAATTTTGAGAAATTTGGAAATAATTCTTTAACATTTACCTGCTTAAATATAAAGTTTAGATATTTGAAAAAAACAATTTAAACTGTTCATCAAGTTCTAATTTTATGGTTCCAGATCATTAACAACTCATTTTATAACGTAGCCATTCTTATCCTTAACGTTTAATTTTCATTATTTTGGAATTTCCTTACATTTTTCTTAGTTCAAGCTTAAATCGTTTGCTTGGAATAGTTAAAAATAATTAAACTCTCTAAGCAATCTGTGCTCAAACTGTTTCTTAATGATAATTTTTATTTTCTTGTGTATAATATGTGAATATGCTGTTAGCGCTGCCACACTTAACGTAATTTAAATTTTATTTGTTACGAAATAAGAGCCTATCATCAAGTTAGTGCCTAATCAGAATTAGATTTCGAATTTCTTGAACGGAATGAGCAGAGCATACATTCTTTTACATTCCATAATTCTTTACAATAATATTAAGACTTTCTAGCATAGACATAGTCAAATTTGTGCAGTTATTACTTCTGTTAAAAACTAACACAAAACAATCATTTATATAGAATGTTTGTACTTAAAAGTATACCTATATATTATAGCAATTAACTATGGAGATAATCTTTCACTCATGGGAAATGCCTTTTTGATAGCTGATACTAAAGTGGAGTTATTTATATACTCTTTCTGTCTAGTATTTATGGTAAATTTTACAAACAATGCCTTTTTAAATACTGTTTTTTTTTTCCATAAAGAAGTCAAACCAATTATAGTTGTGTAGAAGGCGAGTAATCCAACTGGAGTTATTACTAAGATTACGAGTACCTTTATATATTTTTAAACTAAACATAAGGTATAGCAAATTAAAGAGTAGAACAGAAGTCTGTGTATAGCAGCTGTTCCGTCATCTGTTGAATATAAATTTCTTATACATTTAAAATTTATTTAAAAGTAAGGGGCTGGGCATAAGCATTTGATTACTTGAAAACCGTATACATCGCTTGAGAATTTACTCAGGAGTTTACCAGTTTACTGGTTTGTAGTTGCACAATAAATACTTGAATCACTAATATTCTCAAATTGTAGACATAGTTGCAAGGAGCAGTGCAAGAATGCAGTGTATCAAAAATGCCATAAAGAATTTTTTTAAGCATTTATATTCAATGCGGACCAGCCAAGAGTTGACGTATACTTCACTGGCAGAATGAGAAGCGCTAGCAACGATTACGCCGTCTTTCATGCGCATTTCCTTCCAAATATTGATCTGGTGTTTCACGTCTTACAATCCACTCGATAGTATATAGATTATAGTATTAATTTCCAGAACCAAAACAAACAAAGCGCTCTTTTGATGGCACACCTAAACCATAGAATATTAATGCTCAAATACTAAATAAGAGGTGATTAGCTTCTTGTGTTGTAATATTTATGACAATAGTTGCACGGTAGAACGAATTTTGTTTCCTAAAAACTTTTATATATAAATATGACAAAAATATCAAACTCATTATATGCAGGATCGATTGTACGCATCAACTATATAAATGATGTGTAAAATATAATAGCTATGCAATTCATACCAATGCATTTGTAGTGCAACTTTTAATCGATGCATGTGAAATATAGGGAATAAATATTCTTTTTATCTAACATTTCATCCCCTATGACATTTTAAACGCATTTATCAGAATTAGCTTGTTTTATCGTTCCTTTCTCTTTCATCTTTATCTCATTATACATCATTTATGGTTCAAAACTACTAATGTGCCCGCATTGTTTTATCATATTTAAGATTTATTTGAATACATTGTAGAATCTTGTTTTTGAATGTACCATAATTTTGATTAATGATACCTACATACACTTTTCTAAAGCTATTATATTCACATACAATATTGGTAACAATCACAGAAATTTTTTGTTTCAGATTGTTTTTTCCTCTTCCTTATTGGTGCTTATGCCCAAGAAAGATCTGGAATAATAATAATAATAATAATAATAAAATACATAATAATAATGGTATGGAAAGTATGTTAAAATAAAGATAAACACCTATATTAGATATATAAGTTTTAATAAATACATCTTATCGAAAAAAACGGTAATTTGCAGTTTTTATCTCAACTGTAATGTACGAACACTTATGCCCATGACTGTATCTGCACCTGGGAGTAAGAACTTCTGAAACATCCAAAGTAGGTAGCCAGTCAGTGCGAGGTAATGAATGGACCGGAGCAAATACCGCTATAACGTTACATTCCTCTCCTCGTTCGTTGCCTTTAATTAAAAAAAAAAAAATTCTTTTCAAATCCTCTCACTGCCGCGGGCCTATCTTGCGGCACGCTGGTTGAAAATCAGTCATGCAGACAGAGACCACCGCAGTTGCTCAGGGGAAGCACTCGTGACCACAAACCCGGTGAATCTGGACCCGATGCATTTTGGTCAGGTTGGTAGTTGAGGCTTTTGCGGGCTTTCTATTGAATGGTGTTCTGAAACACTGAACTGAATTGAACGTTATTTCTTCCTCACTTACTGCGCAACATAACTTTCAGTTGAATTGTTTATCTATCTATTTTAGTCTATATATCCATATTAAACTAAACGTTTAAATATTGTAGCGGTTAAAAAAAAAAAGATATGTGGACAATATGATTCCATTGTCGACGAATTACAACTAATATATTATGACAAGAATAGCTACTGATAGGTGTCAGAGTTTGTGTTGTCCGTTAGGAAGAAAAATACATAAGGGGAAGAAGGGGGGTTAAATAAGTAGATAGCGGTTGGTATAGGTTCATTTGGCTTGCAAGAGGACAGTCGAGAGAAAACTATAAGTGAAGCAACACATGTTATCAACCCCCTAGATGCCAAGGAACCACGACCTAAAATTATAGGTAACTATTGTGAAATATTTTCTAGTTTAATAAAATATAAACCAGTTACATGCAGCACCAATAGTATTATTTTTGAAACGATCTCTTATCATTCCTTCCTCTGATTAGAGTTTAGGACTTCATTTTATTTAATAGGAAGAATGCGCCACCCCCCAGGCCAGTGTAGGTTTTGAGTAGGTTTTTGCCGTTTAGGAGGCCTGGGTTGCGACAATATTGATTAAGTATGAATGATACGGAAGATGGTATAACCATTTTTGAGTGGTAATAGTACAGATCTAAACTACTGAGAAAATCTTGAAGGATAAAAATGCTTAAATCCTGGCATCTCATTTAACAACAACTCAAAGTTATGTGTCATTGTAATTTATTTTGCATTTGTATTACTTTTCACTTTACAGATATTAGCTTAACTCAAGTGCATGGCTTGAAATCGTATTTTTTCTTGTCTTATCGCATTTGATGAGCTGCTCAGTTCTGAATGCATCCAACTTTTCGTCAGATAAATTGCAGATTATAATGAAGTCGCCATTATTTTAAAAATATGAAGATATTTAATTGTGAGAGATATTGAGACTGAATATCAGTACTGGTCGATATTTTCATACATATTCAAGACTCCGTTTTCTGTTCCTGAATATTAGTATCTGTTTGCTTTAAGTTATACCATTATTCTCCTCCAAAGTTTTTAAATAAATTCTTTTGTTTTCGTAGCCTAATAAGGATAGGCATTATTGAGCACAAAACAAAACGACTACTTTACTAGCCTACGGGAGGAATTGAAGGAGATAAATACCACTTCAGTATGAATTGGCGGAGTTCATATGCACAACATGACACATACTTAAATGTTTAAGTATTCTAATAATGTTTCAGGAATTGCTTAGTTATCATAAAAGGTGCTTTCCGTAAAACTCTCGTAACTTGAAATTATTATGACTATTTTATTGATTGCTTTTTTATCTTTTTACAGTTACAGTTCAGTTCACCTAAACTATAATTTTATAGTATTACAAATTACAGCTAAAGTACGAATGTATTATTGCTTTTCCTCAAAATGCTTAACAGCAAGGGGGTTCTATACAGTAATTTGTATGAAATTACTCCTAGAAAACATGTGATGTTAGTGTATCAATGTGTTTGTATATACGTAGGTCTTTATATTTTGATTGTTACAAAGATGGTATTAGCGTATAGGACCGTAAGAAAGTCTTCTTTCAAAGGGTCAAACAGGTTAAAGTACCAGGAGCTAAACCAGGGCGATCAGGAGGAGGCTTCCGCACTTTTAAATGAATATTTGTCAATGTGGCGTTAGTCAGATGCAAAGCATGCGGTCATGCATTATACTGCAAGTACATATTGACTTTGGCGATTTTCTCAGGATTCTTTTGCGAATAAGGCGTCACCTTTTCGAGCAGAGAACTGTAGTAATGTGAATTTATTGCATGGGCTTCTTCATATTAAAATTTTTCTTCTAAGTCATCGTTATAAAGGGCAAGTAAAACAGGAAAACATGTGGAGACGCAGAAAGTACCCTTACTGTCTGCAACAACCAAGAAGTGAGGGTATGGGAATTGATGGGAAAACTACCACACGTACAGTGTTGAAAAACTTTACAATTATGTTACAGCATTTCAAATACGTGCTCATCTTCCATAAATAGACTTTAAAACTGAACTATATATGACTTTGGCATGACAATTGCTTTGCAGAGTGCGCCAATCGCGTCATGCACCACCTCCCACCTATAACATTATTACTGGGCAATCAAGTGTTTTGCTCATGTCTTGCCTGTCCATTAGTACTATCTCTTAACCTTCAGAAAACTTACTGCACGTGAAGATTTTGCGCGCGAGATCAACTAGCCAATTGTGTAACCTCTGCGATCATTTCAGCGATTTGACTTTTTCATTGCAGAGAAACTTCATAATATTCGTACATTGCTGTTCTACGTTACGCAAAATACCGGTGGACGCTGACTTTCCATGCTGCAGTACAATGGCTGTGATATATCAACATCACACTCACCATCTGTCGGCCAAAGATGGAAATACGACCACCTTTCATTGTCGCTTAGTCTCTGCACAAGGCCAATCAGAAAAAAATAATTAATGAATTCCAGGTCTATTTTAAATATCCTGGTATTGGTGAAGATACAGGAAACGAAGTTTGGATTCATTGATAGGCTATCACACCATTAGTAAAAATGCCTAACCCTTTTGCTGCCGCGCGCCGATCTGATAAAATTCCTGCGATCAGCTGAAGGCGGCCATAGGCTTGCCTCACTTGTGCAGCCGTAAAATGCCGGGCATTTTAAAAAGAAAAAGCACCACTTTGAAGATTTGCTTCTATAAATTCAAGAATAGCAAATAGCGTCACAAAACTTTCCATATAAGCAGTATGTATTATTCAAAATTGATTACTAGTAACAATAAATATAATAACTTCAAAATATTCTCATTGTTTCAACCGATATGAAATATTTTCAAATGATAAATAATATTTTCGTGTTTTGAATTTAATTATCAACTTTAAAATTAGGATACATGTTCATAATGATGGTCTGTTCATTTATGAATAAATTTACGTAGAACAAGTAATGCAAATTGGCCTGTTGCGGCAGTACATTTTTAAAAATTGTACATATGCAAAGTGTAGGGAAAGAAAAGTGAACTACTTAAATGTACTCACAGACACAAGCATTTTTATCATCAGATGAATGCTTGATGCCTCACAACTACACTTGAATTCACTTAAATGTATGTACATTAACGTTCAGCACTAGCATTAATACTTTGTCTAGTACTGATTATGAAATACAAATAAAAAACAACACAGAACTGAAATACTATGTAGGCCTATACAAAACGAAGAAATCGCTTTCTGCTAACTGTACACTCCACATACATTTACATTTACCTTACAAGTTATATATATATTTTTAATTACGGCACTTGTATTGTGCTACACATTTAGCATGAAAGACTTGATCGCATCGCACTCACAATGTGAGCCATTCTCTTTCCCTTTTGTGCGGAGTGACAAATTATACATCGCCTTTCTAATTTTCTTGGCAAATTTTCACACCAGGACTGTGAATTGTTCTTGGGAGTCAAGGTTGTCATCATCAATATTTTCTTGATCCGAAACATTAGTATTAGTGTGGAGATAATTAACTAAATAGCATTATTTGTGTAGAACCAGGGGGCTTTCCGAATTAATTTCTCCACTCTAGAACTGAAATTATCATTGTCACTGTCGGATATCAAATCATCAGTACTAATAAGGCACTCTTCAAAATACGCAATAATCTTATCATCTATGCCTGCCTTAAAAACATCACGGGAACAACTTGCCATTTTCACCCTCAGAACATTACGTGAGACAAGAACTTGTGATACTTTCAAACACAATACCACTCTTGTGAAAGCCTGAAATCCCTCATTAAAATACCTAATGAACGTCAAAGCTATTACTTTTCTAGAGCTTGCATTCCCTCATAAGCTGTCACAAAAAGAAGTATATTTAGGATTTTATGCCGGCCGACACGATCACCTCTGGCAATCTTGAACTGGATTAAAGAAGCCGATCCGATCGACTCTGGCCTATTAGGGCCTGCGGCTGCGCTACTATATAACACCAAGAGGGTTAAATATAAAGCATATTGCGTTTATGTTCAACAATTAAAACCTCTATTTTCCTGTTACGATGTCGCACTATTTTTAGGCATCTCTATTGATTGGTGTCTTGCAATCTTCCATCGCCAGCGTTTCAATGTATTAAATAATATACCGCTAGATTTAAACAATACTGCACAAGTGTCAATGTTTTGCAGACTCTGTAGTATGTTTTTCTGCTCGTTTACATTTAATGTGCTAGAATATTTAGTTAATTAGGTTAATCTCAAATATCTAACGGTGTATAAAGCAAACAGTTCGTTCCAAAATTGACGAAAGTCTTAACAGTTTTTTTTTCTGAATCTCATAGGCATTCAAAGCTTCATTTATTGCGTGATTAATTTTAATAAACGTGAAACTTAAATGGAATATTTATTTTTCTATTATAATCATCATTATTATCATCTTAAGTCTTGAACCATTTTTTAATGCAGCTATACTTAGCACCCACAGAGGTTAGTCCATCGCTTTAAGTGCTGCTAGAATAAAATAATATTTATTAATTCTAATTTTCATTTCATTTTATAACTGTATTATTTATAATAATAAATAGGTTGTTATATATGATAATAAGCTTTAATGGGCATTATTCTCTTAGTTCTAATCACTATGCAAATGATTACCTTTCTTGCTATGTTCTTGTTCATCCATTCCCAAGTTCTAAGACAGTGCCACGTACATTATAATGTGAAATATCATATGAAGAAGAAATGTAGATTTTCCGCGAATATTTGAAATATAAAATGTTTTATATTTTTAACTGTTTTAAAATATATAACATTTAACTAAAAGAAATATTTTTCTTCGAGTTGGTTAATAAGAAACAATAAAATTACTAGTACTTTATAATTTTACATAAAATAATTTTCCAGTTTAGAGAGTCGCTTACTACAGCAGGCGAGAAAATACATAGTGATTGACGCTTGGGACGTGTTTATGCCAGCAACTCGACTGGCGAGAGACTCCTCTTATCGCTGACCAATCAGGCAACAAAACAATTATCGGCAGAGGTATGACATCATCGACGTTGCAACAGTTGACAGTTGCTTTTTCAAGAGAATGCGTGGAAAGAAGCAGACATTCTAAAGAAGTAGTGATACATTTTATAATAAACGTGGGTGACTGCAGGGATTTCATTGACAGTGATAGTGAACATAATGAAATTAAAATGGAAATCGACAGCGAAGAAGAATAGGCAGAAGAAGAGGGTTATGCTCTTGGAGTGCAGCCGTTAGAGACGGACAGCAAGAGATGGGATGGGACAACACTGTGCTGGCCCGACCACATGGCAGCAAAAACGTCAATCACAAGGTAATTTTTCGCCTACTATAGTGGCCGGTAGAAAGCGATCATGAAACTGCTGTTTACAATGTCGCGAACGACATCGCATGTAAGTGAAGCAGCTTCCAAGAAACATATTTTTTTTACTAAATATAGAAAATTACATACATATAACTTAAAATAGTGAATATTGTCCCATGCCTATGAAAACTAAACTGGATTTTGAGATTGTGTTTATATATGTAGAGAAGTTTATTTTGAGCAATTTATTTCCCATTTAGATCGTATTTTCCTAAATTCAGAAATACCCAAGCTAATTGAGTAATAAAGATCTTAAAACTTTTTGAACGCAAATTTTTGAAAGTATCTATAATACTTTAGAATGCTTTAATATCTTACTCCATTGGTTTCCTTGTAATAATACTAACAACATTGAGAGTCAGTCAGTCAGTCAACGTATCCATTTAGCCAGGCATTATTGTGCTAAATACGTGGGATAAGGCAGCATATGCAACAGGGTTTTTCATGAGAAACACCTTTATATAAAATAAATACTGTCGAACCGCTGACAAAGAGAGCCAAATAGAATAATATAAAAAAGTTTAAAATTTTCTGCTAAATAGAAATGAAATCTTATTATGAAATTGGTGTAAACAGTACTTTAAAGTATTAAATTGATCATACAGCACAATAGTCAAACAAGTAATATTTATTCCTTTAGACCAGAATAACAGAGTTTCTATTTTTAAAAATGCCAATATAATTAACAACCACAGATAAATATTAAATTTCCTTTTTTCTAAAAATTTCCCATAATGCTTGCGCAATATGTAATTTATACTACAGCCTCTTGCATTAATTACTGTTGAATACCTTCTTGACATCTTGGAAATTTGTTAAAGGATTTCATTTTCCGACAGTGATGATAGAGACATATGAATAGAAAATCTGGAGTCTCCATGTTTTCAATGTGCCCTCAAACGCTTATGTTGAAGGATACCCCATAGATGCTGGATCGTATTCAGATCTGGAGACTGTAACGTTGCATCTTTCTAACCACCTGATCGCACATCCTGCATCATATGTATGTAAAGGTATTCATGACCTGACACTTCAGCAACTAAAGGCCCACAGGCTGCAAAACATTTTTAATGCACCTTTTGCTTTCATGCTCCAAGACTGTCAGTAGTCCTAAGAACATGATGGTACCTTCTTTGCACTTGTGAACCTCCTTTAAATGTCCCAATCTCTCTACGTTATCTGGTTGTCTCCATGTGCGCATTCTCCTGGAATCTGGATGCAGACCGAAGTGTGAAAACAACTTGGCTCCAATGTTTCTGTTGCCATTCATCATGCTCCGACATCATGCAATACGACTTTTCCGTTTTCCAAGTCTAATCTCTGGACGATAGAATTTAGTGCTTTTTCATGAAGTTCGTTTTAAATAGTTTGGATATTAACAGTTAAACTGTAAACATTGTTAACATGGCAGCAGTTGGCCTTCTTTCTCCCAGGGTCCTTAGACACTAAAAGTTGTATTTTGCAGCAGTTGTAATCCTTGATTTATATGAATGCCATTCTTCTGGATGATCAAATTCTTAATGTGCCTCCATGTCCTCAGTATAAGGCATCTTACTGTATTTAGATCTCTAGCGGTATCAGCTTGTGTTCCATCATTTCTAATTAATCCCTTCACCATTAACATCGCATCTAATGACATCCTTGAGTATTCATTTCAAGTATTAAAACGTCTCTTACCATTTCTCCCACAAAATAGACTCCTTTGTTAAAAGTAACATATTATTTACTCATCCAGAATGTAAAACTACATTTATTAAACGCTGATAATTAACTTTTGCTAAGGCAAAAAGCGAATAAACTACCAATATTTACTCGGTCTTTATTATTTGTATCATTATATCAGAAATTGTGTTTAAAAAGTGTGGTTTTTTAGAGAATTTTATGTGTATATTTTTTCACGGTTCAAAGTGTTTCGTAGGAAGTGAAGTCTGTAGTACGTTAGAGTATCTAATGCATAATACTGGTATGTATTTAGTTTGCTTTGTTGTAAGGAGAAAAAAACTACAATTAACATTTCTACTTTGCAGCAACTAAAGCACAATGCCTTTTTAAATAGTTATATTTCTTGCTGGAACGCAAGTCAACTAAGGTGGCTAGATCTGTCTGTGACATGACTACTCTTCTATTTAAACTCAGAATATAAATGATTAGCAGAACGTTTCTTATAATAAACGCATCACTCTGACTTCTTCGAAAGATATTTAATTTCATCTAACTTTTGGTTTTCACTTTCCTTATAATAAAACTTGATTTTCTTTGAATCGGAGATTGTTGCTGGGGGATGGGAATTGGGCTGTAGTGTATGAATTACTTTAAGCCTGCTGATCGCATATTTTGCCACTGCTGCTGCAGACCACCAACTCCACTTCCATGACTCTCTCTCTCTCTCTCTCTCTCTCTCTCTCTCTCTCTCTCTCTATTTAGGACTTTCCGCCGATTTCTGGCAGCTATAAGCTAGGCTATTCATGTTTGGGAATCAGATGAACTCACATCTTACGTCTGATCGCTGGTAAGTAAATTTGGTTACGTTCACCCAAATGGTCCAATGTGAAGAAAGTGCTCAATGATATTTAACGCAGCGCAATAATGCCATATGTGGCTGCGGCGTAGATTGATTGTCGAGCTTCATTGATGCCGGATCTTGTACCTCGGACTTAGATCGTTCTTCCTCTAACTGCCCGGGCGACGCAGCAGCACTAACTTGGCCCGGAAAATTTTGAGACTGTCCCTTTTTGGGGTAAAATGTATTTCTTATATACTCTAGAAAAACTGACGCTCTCACCTAAACACGGCGCGAAATATTCCCGCCAGTTTTGTTTTCACTATGCTCATAGGCTAATATTTAAATAATCGAAATCCATTCTTATTTGCTGGAAAAATTTTGGCAGAGTACACCCTAAGGTATTTGTTAATGACCTCACTTCAAATAAATTTTGCACGTTATGTCAATGACCTGCGAATGGACATCTATCGAAAAATGGCTGTGATTTTTACGCCATAGGGGCGAACATTCTTTGCCTGCTGCTTACCATAAGGGATTAACTTGCATTGTCTGACTTTTCCAATTCTTGCCTTCCCATGTTCAGAGTGAGATTCAAGTCCATTTTTAACCTTTGCTATATTACATATTATATCTTAAATATAAATAAAATTACACATTAAATGCATTGTGCTCAGTCTTAAACACTATACAGTCTTAATTCTACATACATGAATTTTGTCCTCTAAGTTTCCTATAAACAGAAAGCACAAAATACTTGTAAGAAATCACAGAATCGTTGATTTAAAATTACAAATATTAATTACATCAATTACTATGTAATTGATGGGACCAAAGACAGAATCTTCTGTTTAAGCGTATCTCAATCATTGGCTGTGGAATATTTTCTATCAGCATGCTGTCAAGCAGTTCAACTATTTTTTTCAAGCATGTTTCTGTATTTAAAAATAGTTGATCCACACCATGATAGTTGCTTGAGAACAGAAAGTTAGACTTTCATCACTCTATAAGACTTCAATCACTTTTTCCCTCTGCCAGCCCCTCAGATCAGCCTATACCGCCACTGGAGGCCGAGGTCGTTAAGGCGCGGATTCATGAGCGGGAGGTCTGGGGTTCGAATTCCACCAGGACCGTCCGCCCTGACTGGATTTTTTTCCAGGCTTTCCTCAGTCCTCATAACTGGCAAAAGCGGGCCGGTATGCTAAACTTAGGCCTGGAACGCTTCCATCCTTAAAAAAGTCTTTCCCAATATATAATTTCATCTCGTGTATCATCAGTGTCCACCGCCTATGGTACCTCAGCAGTAAAAACGCGCATTAAACACTACTCAAAAAAAAAATAAAAGATCAACCTGGATGCGCTTCATATAAGTGCAAACAACTGAAGCGTTATAAAGAACACTGGTTGTTACTCATCAAGTGTTCAATCGAGTATCAAAACTAAAGAGATTCCAGAGTGGCTTCCAGAAAAACATTTATTGCAATAATTGTATATGCAATGGAAGACTTCAATACAATATAAAACTACTTCCAGAAGAAGCAGTTTACTTTTTTCAAAAAATGAATGATCACAAACAAATTTCACAAAACTTGATAGCAAATTAATTATGTAATGTATAAGAATTGCAGTATTCATAGCATTGATTATTATTAATGATGATTCCCGGGCTGCCAGCCATGTCAGATGTTGGTCAAAATCTTAAACTTTACAGTCGACTTATGGTAGTACATTTTTATAACTATGTTGCTTTAAGTATTTTGTTTACTCAGCACTGATATTAATTTGTACAAAGAAACACGAATTCTTTAGGTTTAGGAATAATTTCTTCCATTAACACATGTAACAAAGCCTTAGTATAAAATAATCCCTCTGTAATACTGGAAGGCCAATAATAGATTTTGCATGGCACAGATTATAAATCTGGAGATGTTCTGAAAGTTTTTGCTGACAAAATATCAGAGTTCCACTTGTGCAGATGTTATCCCTGTTAGTATTCTCAAAACTAGTTGAAATTTGCGGTTCAATTATAACGCCTCTTGAAAATGAAATAGAATGTAAATAGAAGCTAATCATAGACAAGACACTGAGTACTATACCTCCAGTGAGGGAATGCACATCACTCGGCGCTGATTTCTGACGGGTCAGGCGTCTACAATCTTGACTGCAGATTCTGTGCTGATAATCGAATGCGCAATGAAGTTACGTAGCTCTCTCCACATACACATTAGCGGATTGACCCAGTTGTTTTGTGTGGTAAGGGGTGTGTTCATCCCGCAACATCGGGATATGGGTGGTAGAAAGGTTCATTTTCGCAACGTCAACTTTAATATTCCAGGCGGTGTGCGGTGGTAGCGTTGTTGGATTAACGGAGAGAGAACCAGCGAAACTATGCATACATACACACGCACACACATCTGCTGGTACATCGGTCGATAAAGCTACTGTGTTGTTGTGTTGCAGTCCGTGAAAATATCCTGTTGGCTATGGGTTCTTGCTGCAGCGCAGTCGTTCTCGCAGAAAACGAGATGAAATAAGAGTGATTTAATATACGGCAGCTGCATCGAATGTGTGCGGTACCTGTCGATATTCAATTTCCAATTTCTGTGCTACAATCGCATCTTACCCTATGCATCAGCTTCGACTGTTTTAACATGCAACATCTAACCATAACCACCACAGAGCATCTTTAAAACGCACTACCATTCATTTTACTCTTATTCTGCATGTACCCGTGAGACAGGTCCATGGAATTTTAAGTTTCTATGATTGAAGGCTTCACTTCTGTCAGGTGAAAATCAGAAACAAAATTTAAGACGGCGAACGTGAAATATCTTATGTGAATAGTAATAGACGGGAGATAGGAAAGAAATTAGACACGTCAATCAGCATCAATGTTGCTCTGCGGTGAAGCGAGAAAAGAAGGTATAGCTCACAAGACTAGACTCATAATAACAAGAAATGATTAAATTAATATTTTTCATTATACATAGCTTTAAATATGATTGTTTACAATGCGTGTGTCATAATGCTACAACCCCGGGTTCGATTCCAGGTGTGTTCATTCTACCACTCGTTCAAAATTGAAACGAAGACATGATAGAAACACTTTTCTTCTGTTCATTCCCTGCTGGTTGTGTCCTGTTCATTGAATCAATATATTTTTATTATCCTCATCAATTACATCCTGCGTGTCATACTATGAATCGACTTCAGCTTAGGCCAGTTTAGATCGCCTCTCGCTTTCCTGTACGTTCAATAGACACCGAGCATAAGGTAAGTGTGTGCTACTAGTTTGAGGGGGCAGAGAGGCTTAGCGGGTGGCATAGATTGCAGTGTCGCAATCGTTCCGATACAAACAATTGAAAAACTTGCACTAAAACATAGCCGTTGAACTTCCCTAAACTATTTAGCCCGTAAGAATCATAGTAAGAAATATGCTTATAAAATGTATTTTTCTTATTTTTTGCTTCATAAAGGATAAAACAACCTTAATACATAGATACATTTTAAATATCTTAAGATCTTAATATATCTTAAGAAATACTGCAGTAACTATAGCATATTTTACAATGAAATTTAAGAGAAATTCCATTCAAGTACATTAAATAGTTTTTCATTTACAAGAGAAACTGTATAAGTATTAATTATATGTTAGTAAGCGCCATTTGGTTGTTGGTTACTATACTATAAATAGTAAATATTTCATAAAATAAAGAATAACTTCATCATAATGGCTATTCTGCAAATAAATTAGATTATTTCATTTTATATTAAAACTGCACCAATAAACAGCAAAACAGTTAGTGCACTGCTTAAGTCAACCGTGTGGGATCTTACTGAGAATGCAGTGCCTTATGCTGAAGCGGCTTCAGCTACCAGGTGTTGCGGACTACTTCATTGGAAGCTATGCTTTTTTTTTTTTTTTGGTATACAGTGCTCTATACACTTGATCCAATATGTACGTAACTCTTGCTACTTTGCATCTTTTGTAATGTTTTCTTTGTGAGATTAAAATAAGCCCTTATACTCACGGAGGGTTTCTTCTAAGTTTACTAGACACTACACTGTTTGAGCATACGATTTTAATATTTGGAAAGTCGGTTTTATTGCTTTTAATGGTTAATTTTTGTACAATATGAATATTTGCCCTTATTTTAAAGACCATAAGTATTGAAAATTTATGAACACTACCAGGGAAGTTATTGTTATTTCATTGTATATTTGCATTTATTTAAAATATTTGCTTTTCCACATTTTCTCACCAAAATTAAATGCTATCAAGAAAAGAGTTTCGGATGGAACAGGAATTTGGATTAAAAATTTGTACATAGACTTACCTCACAATTAGACGAATGCCACAAAAGCGTGTATTTGTGTAAACTTTAAATACCTGATATAAATCAATACATTTCTTCAAAAATGCATAGGAAACATCTTGGGAGTATAGTAACAGACACGACACGGGAAAGTCATATTTGAATCACATTTCGTAGATGAAAAATCAAACGACCACTGAATTGCATTTTTTTAAATCGGCTTACCGGCTGACTGCCAGAAATACCGAAGCAAAGTTGTAAACAACTAGTTATGAATATTCGTATTCATTTTAAATAATCGATTTCATAACTTAAGTTTGAGATAATCAACCAGAGTTCTTAACAAAAATCTGTTCTTTTGTGTTGTCTAAAGAAATTGACAACTGGGGGCTGGACATATTAAATGTTTGAAGAATTATGTAGCCGTTGCTTTCAGTATTTATGGAAGAAATGCATTAAATTAATCCTGTTATTCAAAAATGTGGTTGAGTGGCCTTTGATTTCCAATCTGTGGAATGTGATTCAGACAATTGTTGCTTTAACCTCTTATGTCTGTTTATGTATACCACCTCGTTTCATTGTATTACACACGGAATCCTTGTGTACATTTTTAAAGATGTACAATGGCCAATATAAGCCAAAATCGTGCGGGGTGGCTACGGCGTAAATGTTAAGACTTGTGTTCGGAATGTCTCCTGATCAAATCCCTTGGAGTCGGCGTCCTGGCTTTTCATTTATTTATTTGTTTATTTTTTTATTGTTTCCACTGATTGCTTAGGTCAATGTTGGAATGGGTATTTGCTTTCCAGAAGTTTCAGTTCTTCCATTTCATCCCCTTTGCGCGAATCCGCTTATTGCTCTTCAGATACTGCAGGTGCGGGCTCTATGGACCCTAAGTGTTCGTGGCACTTCAGACGTCACTAGAAGAACTCAGGGCTGAACATTGGAGCTCCTTCCTTCTGGGAGTGTCCGGATGGGTTGGACTCTGCGAGGCAAGTAGTGCCGTCAACCGCTTGGGAACCTGAGGCTGCAGTGTGCTACTTGGGAGTGCTTCAGGCATGCACCATGTTGGCAGAGGTGAAGTCCTCAAGCACTGTTCATCGCAGGGAGGGGGGTGAGTCCCTAAATGCTTGGAGACGATCAAATTTATAATGTAATTGTTACAGCTCACGCCTTCACTCGCCGGTTAACTTCGTTTAACGAACGAGTTGGTCAGGCCGACCGACCAGTGAAACGTAATCTCTCCAGCCGAACGGCGGGTCGGGTTAAATTTTAGGTACGTCCTAATGGGGAACTACATGGACCCCCGGGAAAGCTGGGGTCATTGACGAATCCTTTATCTCCCATTTCATATCCTTTCATTCTACTGGTTCTGTTACAGAGCCACAAGTGTCAGAACGAGGTGGGCTGACGCGGTGGGATGCTGTCTAGGCTTTGGAAAGTCTGGTATGGTAGCGAAACTTCTGAGGGCTCGAACTCCACTGGCGTCCTGGTGTTCTATCTGGACCTCGTCTATGTTCGCACAGTGACTACTCGGGTTCTCCTTTATCTGCTTCCTTCCTCCCGGAGGTGCCCCTAATGATGGCGTAAGCCCAAACGACCAACCGTGAGCAATGCTGAAGTACTAAAGTATCCTCCCTCATCCCCAAACAATATAATTTTTTTAAGTTCTTGATCAAGTTCAAGTTAAGTTCTTGATCTTTAACCGAAAATTTCTGTTCAAGCGGAAATCTTTCCCTTACTATTAATAATGTGCAACTATTGCTGAGGTATCACAGACGGGACACTAATGATACATGAGATGAAATTGTAAATTTGGAAAGGATTTTTTTTTTAAAATCAAGATATTTTTGGGTGGCCATCCCCAAATATATTACTTACTAATAGCTCAGTAAACGTAAGATGAGCTACTGAAAGACTCCTAATTACTAATTAAAAATTGATGGTGTCACAAACTTTATGACTACATATTGTAACCAGCATGGTAATGCAGTCTAAAGACCCCGGCAGTAGGTTCACTCATTCTTCACGGAGGAGTCCCTGCACTACTTACTTTCCCTCATTACCCATCGCAAATCCCAATAAATAAATCGTATAAATTTCAAGCAACTTTGGTAAAATCAGACACACGAGTAGGTCCGTAGAAGATTCGCTCAGGCTGACCAATAACCAATTGCTAAGTAAAGAAAGATTCCAGGCCTAAGTTTAGGGTCTTTTACGAGAACTTTAGAAAATCTGGAAAAATCCTCAGTCAGGGAGGACAGTCCTGGTGGGAATCAAACCCCAGACCTCCCGCTCACGAGTCGTTCGCTTAATGACCTCTGCTACCCTTAGCGGTAGCTATAACTTCACGTCCGACACAACAATACCAAGATGGCTTTTGGAAGAATGCAGAGCAGGCGTAACGTCACGACTATGCCTGTTCTGTAACCAATGCTGTAACACTAGAATGGATTTGTCTTTGTAAATAATGGAATATTAACATGAATTGTTTCTGCTTAACTAAGAATACTGGAATAGCTTGAAGAACTTTGCTACAATTTCACACTGCATTTAAACGTTTAGTAAGTGTTTCTTAGGAAGCATATGTCACGTTCTTAAGGCTATCGGGATATTCTTGTATGCGCAGATGTTTGCCTTACTCGAGAAGTAGCAACTATCAATGGGCGGGCTTGAGGAGGTAATCAGAATTCTTTGAAAGTATTATTTCTCCAAACATTTCACGTTGTATAGTTTAGCCTAAATGTTGCTGTTACAGGAAATAAGCCCGGCCTTATCTTCATTAAACCGGAAATGATAGGGTTCACAAAATGGAAACACATGAAATGAATCATCAGAAATATTAAAAAAAAAAAAAAAAACATTCGTGCTCAAGATATCGCTATACACACCCCACGTTTTTATGGACATGGTGTTGTTCCTCGTGTTGCATGAGAATTGTACAACGATCGCGTGTGTAAATTCTGAATATTACCTACACTTAGCTTAAATGGCTCGTAGACCACTACAATTGATATACATGTGTTCACTGTTTTAAGTTATAAATAAAGCACGTAAATTTTATTTTTTGTAGCTCAAAACACATTTTTATATCTTAATTTCATATTCTAAAAGAAAACCACAATGAATAATGGTGACGTTCCGCATGTAGATGAGATACAAGGCCAAGACTTCCTCCTATAATCAGATAACTAAAATCACACTTCGTCAGTGAAAAAAAATATTTTAAATATTTTAACTGACAAACAGTGGGAATCACTGACATCATCGTGGTTTGCTTATATCCACAATTGTAATTTTAAATTCAAGATATGGAGTTTAAGAAATGGTTATTACTGCTAGTGTTTATTTACACTACTAATTCACACTTATTATATGCAAATTAAGAAAATACTGGCTAATTAAATAGTTCTTATGCACTATAGCCAACCAAAACTTCTTTTCCATATCTCCCTCTCCTCCTTTTCTTTGCTTTCTGCTCGAAAGTCATCTTCTGAGTGATGACATAATCATCATGCTCTATGCAAGTTAGAATGACATTCCATTAAGAAATTGTTAGTGCGTTGAGGTTTATGAACATCACAGAGGAAATGTTGCTTATTAATATTTTGTAATAAGTTCATTGACGATTATATTCATAGCACTGAAACTGCATTCACATTCAGCTATGCTGCAAGGTATGGATTTAAGTTCATTTGTTTAGGGACTAAAGGTGTAAGGAAGATTCATGCTACCTTAATCTAAATAATAAAAAAAAAGTATTTAATTTAGCAAGTCGAAGTTGTAAGCTAGCTTACATTATACTGTCACATTATCCTCTCCATTGACAGATTTAGAAGCGTTAAATCCCAAAACATGGTCTGGGGATAAAGAATTATTTATTATAGTTTTTCATAAAATGTACCGGAACGGCGCCTCTTTACTGCGAATAAAAATTAGGTATCATAATAATAGCGTGCTAAGGTTCCCGAAAATATTTTAGTGCTTTTTTCTCGTTGTTTTCTACAAACGCAAAAGCAAATGTGAAACCTCGCCCTTAGCACGGAGCTCAAAGAAGCACTTTGTTGTTATAAACACTAGAAATAAAATAAATATACAAGTAGACGAGTTGTTTGGTTTGCTGAATACATATGGTAGTCTAATAGTTTAAATGTATACAGCATATGTGACAAAAAACTGAAAAAAATATAACTATGCTCGTTTCCTCATTAATTGGAATCTTATTTAAAGGAAATACATTTATTCTTTATATACGCATTTCTTTTTCAAGGAGGGCATACAAAATATTTTCAATATTTAAACATAAGTTAATAAAATGTGAGTTAGGTACATATATATTAATATATACACACATATAATGTATATATATATATATATATATTAATGTTTAACGCCTGCTTTTACTGCTGATGATACACGAGATAGAATTATAAATTGGAAAAGAATTTTTTTTAAGGAAGTGACTTTCCAGGCCTTACTTTAGAGTACCTACCCGGCATTTGCCATTTCTGAGGACTGAGGAAAACATAGAGAAAACTCAGTCAGGGAGGAGGTTGGCTGGAATCGAACCTCAGACCTCCCACATAAAATCCATGTTCAATAACCTCCGTCCCCGGTGGTGGTCAGATATCTCTTTCGTAGCTATGCACAAAGACAAAACCACAAAAAAATACCATAAATACGCTGTAAAGTAAAATACAGCTTAACCAAATATCCCTTTACCAAAATGATGGATATCAAGCAATGAAGGTAAGAGGTTATTTACTTACTGCAGGCAATAAAAGGAATTTTACTATTGTGTAGTAACTTTGGCGTAACAACTAAAAAAACTGCTATGTTGTTTTAGATTGCTTTACGTTTCATAAAGCAATGAATCGATGTGTGTTGATGTTTTACTCATCAAGCGGTGCTATTATATAGCTACTCGAGAGCAATGTTAGAATAAGAATCAAGGAATATAAGTGATTACGGTGTGTAAGATGAATTTAAAATAGTCAATATTTATTACAATCAAGTTTAAATTGCATTTTATAAATATTAATTCTATTTCCCATGCATTATCCAAATTTGCTACGTCCCTATTTATCCTGATAAACGGGGTTCTACTGTGTAATAAATCTATTTGACAAAATAGGCAAAATTCAGGAATAAATTGTTTTAACAAATTAGGCTACAATAAAGCAATATGTAGTATTTATAATGTTACTCAAATTACAGAAATATTTAAGCCTAATATAGAAACTTAATGTTAGAAATAGCTGTTTTAATCGATACTGTGGTGTTAGTGGCACAATTCTGGTCATTTGGACAAATTTTTCTGCATAATTTCCTTCCAATACATTCTAAGCAAATTCTTTCCACTATATTTGAATTGTTTTTTGATAAACTGACCAAAAGTTCGAGACATTATAGACAGTTTTGTTTCCACTCCATTAGGTTAGCTTAGGTTATATTACATGCACTGCAATTCTATTTGGACACTCCCCCCCCCCCTATTGACTAGGTTTATGATTTCATTTTCACAGACGGGAAGTTTTATCTGAAATTTACTGAGTTAATTTTGGTTTTCAAAAGTTCATGATGATTAATCAAGTTTGTTTTGGTGCTTGCGGGAATTTCAGGAACTTTAGACAAAATATCTTACACAGAATCCTCTTCCTCGTTTATGCTAGTAGAATGCAGGTTGGATTGATAGGGACAGTTCAGTCATGCCCATGGCTGTTTGTGCCTATACCCCTGGAGAAAGGATGTGATATGTGGCACATCGGGAGGTCAGAATCTTTGGGCAAATGGGCACGGGCGTTGATGGATTCGCTATTATTATTATTATTTCCCGATAGAGTACCCCGACCCGGTAGATATCCCTCTCCAAGGAATTCTTTTCCTTCAGGAGTATTACTTCTGTGGCAGAAACCTTTTTAAAGCGCAAGCTGCTGCCTCCCTGATGCAACACCAGCCCACATCGCTTATTCATTCTGCAATAGAACAATGAATGAAATGAGATGACATGGCATTCGCGAGGGGATCAGTGGAACCACAAAAAACTCAAGATGTTTTTTTTTTATTTTATTTGGTCCCATTCAGCGTCCCCATTGAAACCAGGGCTTTAAACGGCGGACAAAATTACCTCAAAGGCCTCTTTTTTCATGCTTGAGGTTTTTTATCGTGCCGTAAATGTCCCGGCCGGGATCGAACCTGCGATCTTTAGTTTAGGAAGCAAGTATGGTTGCCACTACACCACCAGGACAACAAAACCGAAGATCGGAATGGCATACCCAAGAAAAAGGATTTACAATTGCGGCCGAATCAATCCACTTGGTATTTGGCATCGTTAAGCAACAATGCCTTGCTCAACTTCAATGGTACTAATTCGTATAGCAAATGTAGAAATATTAACTTGATACATTACAGTGTCTTATTGACTCAAATGAAAATGCATTAATGCAAGCATTAAGTTTGTTCCCAGGAGGTTTTGCTTATTTCTCTTTATATTTATTACTGTTATCTAACAAAATATATTAAATTTAACGCCACATTTTTTAAAATATCTTTAATGTTAACACTTTGTACGTTTTTCCTATGAACCTCAATATGATAAATAAGTGCTAAAACGTTATGTTTATGTTTTAAATTAAAAAGAATGTATGAAAATTAAAAGCATTCCCACATGAACTGAAAACTCGCAGTTTTGAATCGGGGTATTAAAAAGATCAGCGTCTTATATATATTTGACATATTACAAGCTCAGCATTCGCTGTTTACATGATTATGATGTGCTTTTGTGACGTTTTGTATTCACAAATATCTCTTATTTTACTTTTGTGTGAATTTGCGTGGGATTTTGAAATAGTTTTGCTGAATTTTTCTGCACAGCTTCAGAACTTGCTCTTTCAGATACGCATTCCAACAACCTCAAATTTGGGCTGCAACAGTCTACATATGACAACCCCAAGTTCCTTAACAAGCGCAATTTTTGTTGTTCGCTCAGTTTTTAATTGACTTTTTTTCTACTGTCAACCTCCCAGCACAAAAGGGTTGATGCTAAAAGTTAGTTATTTTTGTTTCTGCATTTCAGCGTTTGTTAAAATGAATTCGCTCCTCCAAATGACCCCAGGGAAAAATAGCCACCTTTATTCCGTTTATATGTAGAAGAGGTGGAAATTAAAACCGATGGTCGCGCCCTACCCATTGGGACGGGCTTTAATTTAAAACTTTGTCTTCCGCACATGTAAGTAAGGCTTATGTTTACTTACTAACTCCATTTTGTCGACATTTGATTTCCTGTTCCAAGGTAGAAAGATGTTTCATACAAATTTAGGAAGCACATGCTAAAGGATAATGAAAAAGAACTTTCTTTTTGTAAACGTTTCTCTTTACGAACGAATTAATAACAAAAAACGATATTAGATGGAAATCATAATTCGGGATTTAAAAAGGAAGAAAAGGCATATAACAATATACAGGATAATTTAAAAAACGCCATTAAGTTGAAATCACAAAAATTTCAATATGAGATCCTCTTGTACCCCACACCCAACGCAAGAGCCGACTAAAGTGATACATTTAAAAATTCCGTACCTTTTCGTAACTAATCAGACATCACTAATCAGTAAACTAATCTAAAGGGAAACATATATTACGCTTCTAACAGCCGCACTAAGCTCTAGAAGTCCAAAAGTGGTGTGTCTGAACGGTTAGCACAATGAGGCAAACACACCCCAACTGATACACAGCTTTCATTATCACCGAAGTCATTAAGGCACGAACACTTAAGCGGGAGGTATCAGAATCGATTTTCACCATGACCGTGCTTTCTGGTTGAGTTTTGTTACAGGTTCTCTATAAATGACAAATGCCGGGTAGGTACCATAAATCTAGGTCTGGAGCGGTTCCTTTCTTAAATGCCTGTGATGCTTCAGTGGTTAAAATGGGCGTTAAACACTATTAAAAAACTCAACTGGTCAACATTGACATTGTTAAAAGAAAACTAGCTGCCAATTCTTGCATATTCTTGTGCTACAACTCCAAAATAAATTGAGACAATCTTTGTTTATTGCGAGATTAATTTTTCCATATTTATTGGCTATCAGGTTAATTGGTTAAATAATGATTAATGACGATTACAAATTGTATATTAAATTTTAGGTTTTTAATTTCATTTATTTATCAATATACACAGTTCTAAACAGTTTACCATTGTTGTCACAACAATGCACTGCATTGTACAAAATATCACTGTGTCAATTTTTTAGTCCTGAGTTGGCTGCAACTTTTCTCTGTGTAACAACCTTTATTAATGTGTGTCATTTCAACTGTAGTGCTATTTAAAGTGAAAAGTGCCTAAAATTGATCATTACTAAGTAAAAACTGATAGTTACATTTTATTATTTTACAGGAGAGGAAAATTAAAAGTTCAAAATAAACTATATTTAATTTCTTGAATTGTTATTTTTATCCTGCTTTAAATCTGTATAAAAATAGTATAAAAGAAAATATATTATTTGTGAAACTTTAATAATGACAGTGATACACTAAAATGATAATAACATTTGATTATTTAATCATCTTTATGCACCTGAAAAGAGTTAAAACTGCTTTAAAAACCCATTTTCAGAGACATAGTTGTCATCAATATATTAACTATAACAATATCTATAAAATCAAATGCAAGAAATTCACTAATACAGTATAGGAAACTGTATAACATCATTTTTTTCACATTATTCCATGGATACCATATTATTTTCCAATTTACCTTGAAGTTGTCAGAGTTTATATCGTTTTAAAACATTTAAATTTCTGTGGAATTAGAGATTTTAGTGCAGTGCAGATTTTAGTGCAGTAAAACAATATACAACGTACTATCTGATATACTGAAAGACATTGAAATCAAAAAATCGTAGGCTTTCATTCCTCAAACAGTCACTTAGCGTTTATTGAAATTGTTGTATTTCTGCATATGTTCGCCATAATTTCGGACTAGACCTCAGGTCACAACAAATACAATTTGAGCATTAGACCAAGGACAAAATTCCCGAAAAAAGCGTTATAAGATGAAAAAATCTATAATTTTTTACTTATCGGAATTTCTCACTGTACTCTTTAACTTAGAAATGAAAAAAGAAGTTTCTGTTTTACAGAAACTGTAATGTTTCTGTAAATGTTTAATGAACTACACCGAAATAATTTCAGAGTGTGGAATTGTCTTAGGTAACTTGAGATAGAAAACGTGTGGCCTATTTGTTCATATTTCAAAGTTATGACTATAAGTTTCTAAAGCGCCAATATGCCACTGGCTAATGAAGATGTTTCTCGAAAGCACAACGCCAGATAACGAAGGAAGATTTCAAAGTATCACCCTGTTGCAATGATTATGACAGTTTTCCAGTAAGAGGTAGTAATTTGTTTTCGAGTTCGAGTCTTGTTCATCACATTTTTTGTTTGTTTTCTGACCAGGTCCTAATAATACAGCTTTTAGCCTACGTTTTAAGTTGTTTCAATTTATACACTTAAATCCTAACATATCAACTCATATAATTATAACACTTGTAGTTATTATTGTACTTAACAATCACAATCGTGTCCTGAGTATGTGTTAGGTAAATTAAGTTTTAGGCATCATGTTAGTAATAAGCGTATCGGTCATTGCATGTTGGAAATACGTTCATTTCTGAGAAAGAGAATAAAACTTGAACTAATTAATTAAATTTTAATCATAATTATTTAGTATTTGTATCGCAGCACTTCATATTAAAAAAAAAATAACAGCATGACAAGAATAGAACCCCGGGCCTGCGGAACATCAGATTTTGCGTTATGCAGTTAAACAGCTGCATCTATAGTAGGCTACATTTACATTTATTTAGTCGGTCTTGGCTATATAATGTTAGAAGGCAGAAAATAGATGTTAGTGTCAAATGATTAGTTCGAGATCTGAGGGATTTTTATGACACTAAATCTTAAAAACGCTGATAATGAGCTGTGGAAAATCCTTATTTCTATACTCGCAAGATAGTTTTAATGACATTTTAAACCGGTTTTTTACCCTGTTGAGTTTTAATACCAATTTATCAGCATCTGATGCCAAAATGTTTAACACCATAAACTGCGTTATGTTTAGTTGCTCACCATACATTGCCTATCTCAAATACTTATGTACGACATCTCTACACTCTCTGAAATTATTTCGGTGTAGTTCATTAACACCCTGTATGTGTGTTGTAAGTTAACTTACAACACAGTTAACTTAATCCTCACAGATGTAATTAAAGAGCTTTGTTATTGACTGCAAAAGGATCAAATTAGAAATTGGCATCTGACTCTTTTGTATAACTCTACAGACTGGCTGACTGAGTGAAACCCGTCACATGCCTTTTGCACTTTCAATGCACCGAGAAGAATCAAAGGATTATTCAAGTGACTTTATGTCTTCAAAGTCCTAGACATATAATTGCATATCAGCCAGCAACTAGACCGATGCCTCATAGGGCAGAGCTTCCTATACCAATTTATAAGTCAGATTAACTTCGATCCATGGAAATGAAAATGTTGAAGATCATAATGAATCAGATGCTGTTGATAAAAATATGTATTGCATCTTCTGAGCATCACATTTCAAGATTTGGTTTATGATTTTCATGTATTTAAAACTTGAAGGGCTGAGACCTGCTGTAGAAGGAGACCAAGTCTCTTGCTACCGCCGACGTGAAAAAAAAATTGAGCATTTTTTTTTTCAAACGAGAAGACATGCTTTTCTATAATTATGTCGAAAATTCTCCTGGAGTCCTTGGGGCTCTAGCATAAATCACATGTGTGGATTTCAAAGTTATATTCCTCTTAGTTATATTGAAACTAGATTATATTGATTTTTGATGTTATTTGTTTAATACTCGAAATAGAAGAAATTATTATATCAAAAAGAACTAGCTAAAGAGAGGGTCGCTTATTCTGAGACAGGAAAATATTATTCATCAGTTTCTTCTTAGCTTCTGCCCCCATTGCGTATACATCTAAGTTTGTTTAAGAAATTCGTGAAAGCAATTGGTACATTTATATTTCTGAAAAATAAATTTCCAAAAACCAGTGAAACTAATCTAAAGGAAAAGGAAAACATATTTATTGGTCCTCGGATAAAAACACAAAGGAAGGACACAAAATTTGAAAACCGGTAAAATATACACAAAGTATCCCCGGGGTCCCTAAATCCGCCTGGACTCCATACGGGCTACCTCTAATATTAGCAATTACTTCCTATAACTGCCATGTTATTTTTCCTGCACTCTTATTAGCTTTACCCAGGAAGCACCAGGTGGAGGTTACCTGCATAGACCCCAGTTGTTTTTAATTTAGTAACAATTAAATGTTAGTATGTTTATAAATGTTTTAACGGTTTTTCAAAAACTTGTCATTTAGTTTTTTCAGTAACAGCTTTGTTTTATCAATTAGTCTTTAGCATTTACTTATTTGGAAAAAAAAAACTGAATGATGCTGACTAAGTATTGCATCTTCGGTTTTAGGTTATTGTGGTACGGCAGCATCTGTTCTCTCAGAAATGTTTTCTTTTTAATGGTTACTTCGTTTCCTTGATGGGATTTTGGTGGTATAGATAAATGTATTTCAGACTGTATGTCCTTCAAAACATACAAATATAAATATATTTGAATGGGTTATGAAAAACAGTCTGCAACTATTTTTAATGGAAATCTTTGCATTTGTTTTTCACTCTATTAGTCAAATCTTTCTTTGCTGATGAAAGTTTCCAGTATGTAGTGAGTGAAAATCTAAACACTTGCAACGTATGTTAGTAGAGCAATATAATCAACAAAACAATTAACAACTTCTTTGGGGCTTAAAAACGGTAAGACAAAAATGCATTTCAAATGTGTGTTGACTTCCTTTTCTTCGTTGTATTTCCTAGTGAGGCTCGCCGCTTGTATTTTTCGCTATCAACTCTGACCAAGATGGAAGCAATATACACAGATTTCAGATTCAGGCCAGATCTCTTACAAAGCATTATGAATGGGAATTTCGCAACTGACGAAACTTGAAACTTAGGCCAAAAGAGGCACATTTGTTTATTTCTTTTTGAAACATTTACTTATGAGTATGTATATTTTTATTTCATAATAAGCAAAACACCAACAGATTGTCTTATTTACAACAGCGTGCAGGGTGAACAGCTGCCAGAAATGTGGTTAACATCATTTTAATGTTCTATGTGTGTAAATTTGTAACAGCACAAAGTTCGTAATATTGATTGAAGTTGAAAGTGCCATCATTTTGCTTTCAGGATAATTCAATAATGGGAATGCTTCTACGATTTTGACATTATTTACCTCTCATTGACATCTATTTGTTTTTCATGAAGAATCTTGGGTTGTTTTAAGATAATATCGAAGTCTTTCTGTAGAAATATTACTTCCAATCGATTTTAAATCCGAGGATGTTAGTGTATTCACGTCTCCAGTCTTTATCTCCTGATGTCTAAGTTTACTTGGTCTTAGTGACAAGTCGTGAGCTTTTCATTTTAAAGAATTTGAAATTATCTGTCTATTGAAAAATTACTGTAGCATCTTCTCGTGTTTATGTCACAATCAATTACGTTCGTCAATGCTGATAATTTTTGCACGATTTACATGTTTCCTTTTTGCAAGCTCAACGTTGTAAATCTTCTTTTGGCTTCTTCAGGAAACAAAACATGTTCGTCTGTCATATAAAGTGGCTTGTTTTTCACACTTTATGCTACTTCCATGGCATTTGATTTCGCTTAACACGTCTGACTAGAACTGCACTGACTGACTTTGTAAATAAATAAATGGATAATTAAGAAGTACAACCGAGAATCAGTTTTCTATGCAAGTATAAGGTCGCACGAACTCGGTTCTTTGTAAGGATCACCTAGGTAGTTCACCACCGAATTCGTGATGAGCAGGAGTTTCTGCATGGTCATCTTTCAAATAAAAAGACACTTACTGCCTAGGAAACAATAGGTCTGAAAATTATAGGGAGCTTGTCAGTGAACTTGCTCAAAAACTACAAAGCCATGAAATGCCATATACACTTTTTGGTTTCATATTTTGAGTTTTTCCTTAAAACCACTATGCTGTAAATGATGAACATTAAGAACGTTTCCATCATGATATCGTTGAAACTGAAAGACGCTATCAGGAAAAATGAAACCCAAATATGATGGCAAGTATTGCTGACCACTCAAAAAAGATGTTTCTTAAGCAAACTACAGCCGAAACTCTACTTATTAGGTGTGAAAATGAACGTTCAGTTTAGATCTTTTGATATAAATAACTAAATTCTATTTTAAAAGTTCATATAATTACTGAAAAACCCTGAATGATGGAAATGTTTTGCAAACTGAATTGAAATCAACAGGAAATTTTATATAATAATGACCCTTTTAAACGCATTTAAAAATTAAAAAGTTAAAGTAATTTGACAAGTGTTATTGTCTTATACATCGCTGGAAATCATTCATTTGATTACTTACGTTTGTTTCGAGAAAAGACAATATCCATAATAAAAAGGCTCCTTTACTGAGAAGGTCGTTCCTGTATACATACACCGTATTGTTAAAAACAATCTATATCTGCAATGTAAGTCGCTTTTCTGCATAGTTAGCGCTCTCGCCTTTACTGCCCGTACGAACTAAGCTGTGCAAACGCTGTAGATACTGAGCTGCCAAACAAAAAGAAAGCTTTGGACGGACATTTTTAACTAATTTAAAGCATTATTCCTTTATAGTGCTCTATCAAACTGTTAAAACATGCACGTATGTGCTTGCCCTAGAGTATGTTGCAAACATTTTCTGAAATGTCACACCCTAAGGACATATTTTATTAATTCAATGTTAAAGTTGTTGGAGAATGCTATCTGTTTGACGTTTAATATAGAAATAAAATACAAATGAACTAATAGAGTAAATATTGAAATTATGTTGTTGCCAAGTGGAAATATCATATCATTTTATTCTGTGTTGTTTTCTTTCTGTTGTCTATTTAAGGTGTTTCAGAGTGGATAAACATTTGTACGGAAAAAAATGTGGTTGAGTGGTCACAGCCTATTAGAAATGAAAAGGGGACCTTTAATAATAATTTCGAAATAAAGCAAACGAGCATGTGATAGCATGTAAAAAAAAAGTCATGTTTGGAAGTTTGCATTGGTGACATGTTCGAAAGCATAAGGTTGTGTAACAGGCTTATCGGCAATGCGCAATCAAATGGCATCTATGATATTATACTGCTAATTGAAGAAAAGATTAAAGCATCTTGTCACAATTTTTATGTTTGATCTTTATTTCCAAACCTTATTGTTAAGGTTAGTTGGGAAGCATAACTTATTAAACTTGAACATCTCCGTATTATAAAAATGCGTAGTTTAAATTTTGAAAAATGTTAATTGTCTAGTTGTCCCTTGTACATTACAGAGTTAAGTTAATATTATTACTCTTTAAAATATTTGTTTTTTTCTTACAAAACGCTTCTTGTAGAGAAAATTTTGTTACGGGCTGATGGAATTTGCTAACAAATTTTGCAGTAATACAATACTAAATAGGCTAAATGAATATTACAAGTAGCTTCTAAACATTTTTATTCCAAGATTGGCAGGTATTTTAAGTGAAAACTTCATAACATTTTAGAAATATACCGGGCATACATAGACTAAACTCCAGATCATTTATTATGAGCTTATAACAAAATATGATATATAATATGTCACGCAGGGGCTTTTACTAACCACAAAATTCTGAAAGGAATTGATTTTATTGAACAATTGAGTATTATCCCATTTAAGTGTTGTGATCTTACAGTGCTGCCAAATATATTTTAATGTTATCCTCTCAGGAATATATATTTTTATATTGTTATGCTTTGATTGAATCGCAAAATAAAATAGTTTCTCTTACCATGTTATAGTAGGGCCTTTCGGTAGCTGTACACAACAGATGAAGGCGGAAATAGCGTTTCAATAGTAAATGATGCTGAATATCATTAATTCGTTTCACACTGGATAGCATGTTAATATGGACTCCTGTAGTGCAATACCGCAATCTGATTTCGTTTTAAAGAGCTACTTTATTACTATTAAAGGTATGCATAGTGTAATTGTCTTAATCATTTTGTAATGCTAAAATAAATAATGAATACTTTAATCAAATTTACAAAAAATTAATAAAACAAGTCATAATTACCTAACAAAGAGAATATTTATTAAAGAAAGCAGAATAAAGCTTTTAATAATAATTTTGCTGCTACTAAAGAGTTACATCAGAAACAGAAACTAAAAATGTCACATTAACATTGCTAAGCTATAGTAAATATTACTATTATTTGTAAACGTGTTTACAGTCGATCTCTCTCTCTTTTTAAATTGTTCTACGATGCCTCATTGTTTTACAATGGTGTAAAATGTTTATATCCAAAGCTTTGTATGCCGGTTATACCAACAGGAAAGTAACGCCGTTAGATTCGTTTGTTTCCCATTGGAAGGTTAGCAAAATTTCCGGAAAGAATCAAGTGCCAAGTCTCGTTTCCGACTGTTACAAAAAGTGTTCAGGAAATTCGATAGGAAATGGGCAGGTTCAGGTAGCTCTTTTGTTTTGATTTATTGTTTGAATGCCGGATATATAATATATATATATTGATAGTGTACTTGCCCTGACGCTTCTAAATATATATGAAATTGAAAATTATTTTGCTACACGTATAAATCCATACTCTGTGCTGAATTTCACTTGGAACAAAGTGACATTTTGCCTCAGTTTATAGCAGGAATATATCATATGTAAATGTTTGAAACATAATAGTTTTTTTAAATTTTGAAATAATACGGAATGTATTGTGGTACATAAACCGTGAGACCATGATGAGGGAGGTGGAAGACACAATTAGATGGAAGTTACGTGAACCTTCCAGGATATAAATTTAATTTAATTGTGAAAGGGTTCATAAAAGTTTATGAATTTAGAAATTGTTATTGTAATTAATAACATCTATTAGTAACATATATTTAGAAAAAATGAGATAAAACGCGACTGTAAGTAATTATGCTTTTACTGGGGAAGTTGGAGTTAAGATCTTCTAACTAATGATTTTTCAAGAAAGGTTTATTCAACTGTTATCAAAGTCCCAAAGAAAGTTGTCCAATAAAATATTTATAATTGAAATATTTCTTCATTACTGCAATTATAAAATTAAAGTACATTTTTACACAGGAGTCATTCAATTTATATTCTACTTTAATGATTACAGAAAAAATTATACAATGCATCTATTTTAAGCATCTCTTGACTTCATCATCATAATACAAGTTTTTCCTTCTAATAAACGCCATTGATGGCTATACAACGGGAAGTCTACAGTTCGAATTCACGAGGGAGGTGAATTGAGGTGAGCGGGAGGTCTGGGGTTCGAATCCCGCCAGGACCGTCCTCCCTGATTGGGGTTTTTCCAGGTTTTCCTCAGTCTTCATAAATGGAAAATGCCGGGAAGGTACCCTAAACTTAGGCCTGGAACGTTTCCTTCCTTAAAAATAAAACCCTTCCCAATATATCATTTCATCTCATGTATCATCAGTGTCCACCGCCTGTGGTGCCTCAGTAGTAAAAACGGACGTTAAACACTAATCAAAAAAAAAAAAAAAAAAGTCGCAACCCACAACATTGTAAAATTAAACACATGGATTTGGATAATGCCCAGATAATAGAAACTGCTTTGCTGGCAGATTTTATACTCTTGCACAAAATGCACGCACTTCTTAACAAACGTAAAAGTGAAATTACGTGATGTACAAGTGACATTAGACCCGTAAATTTAGTTACCAGGCCACTGAATGAAAATATAATACCTAGGCGATAGAATAAAATGTACTCCATCTATAATAAAAGTACAAATTCTAGCGCGATATAAGATCGCTCGTGTTATATCATGCAGCTTTATCATTGTACAAAAATATTCTAGCTGACAGAAAACACGAAGAAAGTCCTTGCAATCAACTGCATGTATGTTCAAATTAATATATTGTAAGATTTTAATGTGTAAAATTAAAGTATATTAAGTCTAAATACTGTTCTTTCAGTTTGTATATGTAAATATTTTTGAAACATATTTTCACCTTTTATGGATGTGGATTTCATATATCATCAAAAATTTCTTCATGTTTTTTCAAACTTTCTCTATTTATAACTAACGCCTCTAAGGTACTGTAATGTTATATTTATAGTTGCTTTTTAATAATTTAGTAGTGTTAATTTAGGAAGTATGACTAATATTGAAGATTAAATAGGTAAAGAATTCGTTATGTTTTTTAAAGTTTAATGTTTTTACATTCATCCCTCATTTTCTGGAGGACAGTTAAGAGTGTTATCATCAGTGATATGATAATTGCTAAACTGTGTTTGGAACAGTAAATTCTTAAATAATTTTAGTTTATCATAATTATGAAATAAATTTCAAAACTAGATGTTATCTACAAATGATAAGCAAGGCCGTATCGTATTTCAACTTCTATGGTCAGATGTGCTATGAAACAATCTCCATATAAGACGGTGATGCGTGTAATAAGGAACCCTGCAGTACCCGAGTTCTTTATGTGTTTTTGCAACAGGTTGATTAATTTCTCTTTTAGAGATGCCATGGTAAGCGCTTTGACCGAAACCCCAGAAAAAGAAAAAGCTATGGAACAACGTGAAAATGACTGTAAGCCTCAAGGTTGTCAGGGAAGAGAAAATTAAACTGAAATAAAAAACTGCTAGACATTACGCCGTCCCAAAAATAGGGTTTAGAAAGCGGGCCCTGGAGAGAAATTGAGCACTCTCAGAATATGTGAAAAAAGAACTTGTCGGGTAGTTAATCATGATGGAAGCTCAGTTATTTCTTCTTTTTTACTTAGCTATTGCCAAGTCCCATATGTATTAGAGGTAAAGAAATCAATCCATAAATAAATAAATAAATAAATAAAATAAGCTATAGGCTTTGTATGCAAAATTTAACTATTCACTAGGATGTCTTTCAAACGCTGATGAAACAAAATATCGAATTGCGCAGAGGGAAATCTCTCAAGTAATTGGAAAGAAAGTAAAATGGCAGATATGAATTGTTGTAGTTGCAGAGCGAGGGTCTTTGAGCATAGTGGTGTGCTCAATGAACTTCAGAGCTTTCTGTCTTCCTCCATTGTTCATGTGTAGGAGATTAGATCATATTGAATAATTTCCTCATACAGGTTCAAACAATTGTTCGAAAATATCATTACCAAAACAACGTCAATAGAGAATGCATTTTATCTTGATATGCATTATTTCTATATCAGAAATATCGAAATAGTCGATGTAGCAAGAAGTGCGGCATTTTTACTTTTTCTTCGCATTACAGCACATTAAGTACTGTCCATAGAATTGATTTTTATGAATTCTCTCAAATTTAACTTTAAAGGCCTTTCGTTCACATATTTACAATGTGCATGTCAGAAGATTGCTATGAATGAGTTCAAGATGATTGGCATTTGGTTTCTCACTGGGAATAACTTCTTTGATGCTTTACGCATCACAGGCGGTGGACATTGAATGAAATAAGACATTTTATTAAGAAAGGGAGCGTTCCAGGCCTAAGTTTAGGATACCTCCCCGACATTGGCCATTTATGAGACTGAGGAAAACCTGGAAAAAACCCCAGTCAAGGAGGACGGTCCTGGCGGGATTCGAACCCCAGACCTCCCGCTCACGAGTCCGCGCCTTAACGACCTCGCTCACCCGTGGCGGCAAGTCGAGCCGACTTCTGGCGTGTAGCTTGCATTCATATTATTACTATAAATCACATACCTTTCTTATAGTACTCGAACTTATACCTTGATAAAAATCGTTACCAGCATGTTTTGGGCAAATCCTATGTAAATAATTACTTCTAAGAAGCAAATCAAAAATGGTAATTTGTGTTATTTAATTATTTGAGTATTGTAATCTTTACTAAAAGCAAATTAATTTTTTTAATTTAGCAGTGGAAAATAGTAGTTCTATATTATCCCTAGCTCACATTATGAGGTTATGGATTCAATAACACTTTTAAGTAACGTAACCAAAAATGAAAAACAGAAAGAGAGAGAAAGCTTCTAAACTGTAGGTTAATTTTCTCTCAAGACTACGTTTTCCACCCAAGGAAAGACATTCTTGTTACGATTTTATGGGCCAGAAGTTTGTTGGGGGATAAGACGGAGTTATTAGCGTGACTCAGACATCCCTTAGTGGCGACAAAACGCTAAGGGACTGCTAGGAGCAACCATATCCCTAAAACAAATACTCCCAGGGTAGTCTGACACGTGTACCCCAGATGAGCTTTGATTGCATGCACTGTCCCAGTAACGGCTTATCTTATTATATCTTGGAATAAGCCACAAGGGTACGTCCATCCTGCTTCCTTCTCCCCTAGCTATTAAATCTAGAGCTTCTAGACCATTTGCGCTCGGAGCCATTTCAGGAAATACACAGCATGGTGGGAGTTCAATAAATCCAAAGAGGAAGCTTAGTTTGTTCATCAGATCTGGAGTAAAAAGACTAGTCTTTAGCAATTCAGTTACTGTTTGCGTATAGGATTTTACTTTCGGTTTCGTGCGAGATAAAAATCTTACTGCAGGGCTTTCTCCAAGAAGTTCTTTTTAAACTCCAGCATTATGCGTCGTCCATCTTTTCAGGGAATGAACAAACTAAAGCTGTTTTAATTCAGCATATGCAACATAAACGAATATCTTTATTTGTTATGTAATGTATTATTCTCTTTTCCTTTTTCTTATTGAACGTTTAAATGCAGTCTTTTCCAACATGTCAACTTCTCTTTGAGGTTAGTGAGCAGCATTGTTACCGCCATTTAAGAGGCCTCCCCCCTGGTGATTGATTGTCGAGCAATTTTAGGAAGCCCATCATATGGCAACTTTAGGATATGCTCTCTTCGTGCCTTCCTTTATTCTCTTCTATTTTTTTTTCTCTATTTGATTTTGCTTTTAGACTCAAAATCGCCGGGTCTATCAATGCCGGCCAGAGTCGATGGATTTTTTTCGGGCGTAAAATCCCTAAACATGGCTTCCTTCGGAAGGGAAGTAAAGCCGTGAGTCCCATGTCGTAGATTTACGGCACGAAAAAAACTTCAAGTGTGAAAGAAGAGGCCTCTGAGCAAAATTTATCGGTCATTTCACGCCCTGAATTGAGAGGAAGGCTGGTGACCTGAGATATTAAAGAGCATCCGTAAATAAACAAAATCAATAAAATGCCTATGTTTTTCATGCAATGTAAAGTCTTTGACATAAGGTCATCCAATTATCTGATGATCGACAGGGCGGCAGGTACTGTATGGGCCGACAAGCCAGGCTTTATTACAGTTGGGGATTGCGAGAAGGGCAAAACAGGAGTAAGATGGCAGAAACACTAGAGTAATTCTCTAATAAATTCTGATGCATTTAAAAGTTACCTTCTTATCCGTGTCATTCAAGGACAGGCTGGAACTGCCTGCCCTCATTTTGCACTTATTCGTGACATCTGCTTATGATATTATCCACTACGCTTTTAAACTTCTTTTAAAAATTAAGTCAGTTTACTGACAAAGTTTATTCTTTAGTTCTTACAAAAAGTGTATACTATTAATTCATGAACCCCAGTAAGACTTGAAACTCGATCATCTGGGAATTTTTCTTAAATAATCTGACAGTGGACTCAGAACAAACATATGAATCGTTTCGTTATTAGATAGAATAATTAGGTCTAGTATCTAGGATTAGAATATATGTGGTGTTTCTTTCACTATTAAACGACACTGACTTGTTGTGAGGCTCGAGGACAACGTAGCAGTTCTATATGCCCTGCCCGCTGACTCGTGTAGCCCGGATGTTCATGAGCGGCGCTGGCCTGAACTTTGGAAAGGTGTGAGTGCTTCTTCTTAGGGACTCGGATTCCTTAAGGAGGGTCTCCGCCTGCGTCGTTAATTGCCTTATCTGGAAATGTTGATCGAGACCCCGTGTCTCACCGTCCCCGAATCGTGCCATCCGATGTCTACTCCATTTCATCCCTATCTACCGGCGGCGCTCTCATTGGGAACATAGGCACAAACGGCCACCTGAAGTGCAGAAACTTTGTCCTCCATTCCAGTCACTTGTTTAATTCGTATTATTGCTTATTTTTTTAAAAAATATTTATATAATTTTATTATTGTATAGTTGTTTGTGTCTAGTTCATAATAAGTTTTAATTCATTCTTTTTTCAGTATTTTAATTTCGTCATTCATTTAAACTCTCACGAAAAAATCCAAATAGGTTAGCTATATTTATTATATTCAATAGCTTTCTATGCTACTTGTCATACTGTGGGTTTGTTCTTTCGGAAATGTTGGTATCTTCAAAATACCTAATATACAGATTTACTTATAGATGTTCTCGAATAATGGTCTCCCTTTGTATTTAACTATTTCATTGTTAGTGTTATGCACTTAGGTTATCTTAAGCATCATTCTCATATTTACTAAAATCACGTTATGTTAGTAATTCAACTTAGTATATGCTTGTAATTGTTAAACCAATTCTGTCAAATGCTTCGAAAGAAATTCTTTCATACAGAGTAGCAATTTTCGCATGGATATGGGCCGCCAGTATAAAGTTGTCATACTGAATCCTCTTCACTTCCATGACTCAGTTGCAGGCCTCTCCGTAGATCAACTGGGGAGCCGGGGTGAACTGCAATTGAGACAGGCTAACTGGGTATAGTATTCAGGGCATATATTATATCAGATTTTTCAATAGTGTGGACGAGAGATTACAACATCCCATTCTTGAATTTGTGCCCATAAGTCATCTTTTGTCCTTCGTGCATGTGAGGCATGTTGCTTTTAAATAGAAAAAAATACTGAAGGGAATATTATAATATAATATTTATAATGTTTATCTTAACTTTGAAGATTGCTATCAATGGGAAACAATATTAAAAAACTAATGGGTTATAATATGTTTAAAAGATTTATTAAAAAAAGTTCTTCATGGCGGGAGGCGAACCTGCGCTTTTAGCCGCGGCATCACAGAACACTCTGCCTATACATTATAAATGAAAAAGTGCTGAGAAAAATGTCACGCTCACACGACATTCACTGGAAACATAGCGAACGAAAATAAATTCACCCTAATTTGAATCCAGCTTTACCGAACTTTCACCGATGTTACCCGAAGTTGGGCAGCTCTAAAAATCTTGATATGATTGGTAAGGGGTTACGTTCACATAAAGAGAGCATTGCCTTTATAAATTAATGTTGTTAACATTTAGCTTATTTTATCCAAACTTCTTATGGTAAATAAGCTCCGTAAATATATCTGGATACGTTCTCCGGTATGTTAGCTTCGTTAGTTCAAATTTTTTAGGTTACATAAACTTTCAGAGGTATGGAGATGCATGGAGATTTCATACTGGGGTCGATTTATCTATTGTTATTCCATCACCTGTGAACGATTACATGCAAATAGCAGATTTTGTGTATTATTATGCCATCCAAATAACTCAAAGAGATCGTCAGTTTGCGGTACACAAGTTTTCGGCCCCCCCCCCCAAATGTGTGTAAACGTAATGAATGTGGAATTGTTTGTCTGCTGTTCGAAAATAAGCGAGAAGAGGTTAAAAAATGCACTCCAATTAGTTCCATTTCTGCACATTCATGAGCGTATGGTAAGTATGGAAGTAATAATACTGGGCATACAGCGCTGAAGTACTTCGAAATTAATCCCAAACGGGGCAATCAGCGTGAGTGCTGGTTATGAATCAGCCAGAGGAGGGAGATTTTGAAAGGTGGTCATGGTTTCGCTAAGCGAAAGCGTCCAAGGGTCGCTTGCGTCATTTAATTAGAAGGTTCTCGTGTGCAGATATAGAGATATTTAAGATCATAGTTTTTGTCATCGATGATGATCCTATTGAAATATCTCATTCGATTAGAACTTCATTTAGTACTGCTTTTATTTGGAGAGTTAAATTATATTGTATAATGGTTGGAGGTAAAATTTGTTGGCATTCTATGCCAGAGCTCATTCATGGCGACCATTTTATAGTTTTTTTTATAAATAATTCTTTTCACGGGTTTCCATTTATGTTAGCGACCACAAGGAGTTTTATTTATTTTTGTAAATTCTAATGTAGGAATAACTTCGGCACCGACTTTGCTGACTTTGTGGGAAATATAAAATAAGTTTTTCATTGTTAGAATAATTATTTATCATACCGCCTCAGGTATAAGATTTAGCTAGTTTAATCATATTCGAAATAAATTAATGTAAATAAAATAATGTGACATACAAATGAAAGTTTGGCCATAAAGAAAATAATTCTTAAGATGAATTCTAAATGTTCTCACACTCTTTAACTGTTAAGGCGTGTCCAGTTACAAAGAACAGATTTAAGTTCACTTAAACTTTAAAGCGTAAACCTATGGAACAAAGGGTTGTAGCTATAATATTTAGAGCTGTACAAATTTCTTTTATTAAACATACACATAAACATTACTCCAATGGCGATTTGTAAATTCAACCTGTCTGCTTCAACTTTTATTGGTAACCTTTTCATTGCTTTTGTTGAACTATAGGTACAACGGTAGCTAACTTTTTGGCATCAATATCAACTTATCGTAAGCCTTCCAAGATAGGACATAGGTTCTCTTCAGGTTCTCTCTAGATTCTAAAGTGATGTTAACGTCTTGTTGAAAAATTATTTATAGCAATGTTGATCTTTTTGTTAATATTTGTATATTATTGATCATTGTTGATTCGCGCTTCAGATGAGCTCAAATAATCATTCCAGAAAGGGGCAAAGGAAAGGAACCAATTCCTCGGGAAAAAAACCCGAATACTATTGTTTCATAGGCGGGGGGGACAACGACAGTCAAAAGAGGTAACAATGCAGGACTAATCGTTTCTTAGCTACCATGGTTTCGCTGCTTTCTTAAGTCAACTCACTTGGAATTGTTGGAATGTGGGAGGCACATATCCCCAAGAACAAATAGCTAGAGCCATAGTATAAACTGGAAACCGGCAGGTGAATGGTGAAAGACCTCTAAGAGATAACCAAAAGCGAAATCGAGTGGTTAAAAAGAAGATGTCATAGTTGTTCGAGCAATTGTTGAAAGTCCTTAAAAACTGAGGGTAATGAAATCCTCTGCCTGCAGTAAGTGTTTGTGATGTCCACTTCAAAGCGCAGGTCTTCACTATCGAAAAGCCGCGAAGAAACAGAAACTTCTTCCTTTCTATCTGGAATTCTGACTGGGATTTCTCCTCAGAAACTTTCTACCCCGCGGAAAGTATGGGACATCACAGTTTGGTTGGATGAAAAATACTTGCAGGTAACATGTCAGTTCGGAATTTTACTGGAGCTTTTTTGTGATGGACCACTGTCTCGGGTCTGGGGATTTAGTAGAAACTACATATTGTCCTTGAACTTCCATTCATTCTTGAAGATTTTAGAGCCACGAATTTTTGTCTGTAAATGTCATTATAAATACAAATCGGCTAGTCGCGTTCTTGAGGAACATATTTGGAAATTCCCTGGGCAATTTCCTCCTTCCAGAAAGGCAATTTACGATCATGTGAATAAATTTTATACTAGTGGTTAAGTGCAAAACAAGAAATCATACAGTTTTAACACAAGACAGATTTTACCAAAATGGTATAAATCTTGAATTTTGCCAACAATATCACTAACGGAATTAGCACAAGTTGGGAGTTCAGTGTCTTCTTCACATACAGGAACAACATTGTTAAAACTCAAACCTTACAAGTGTATACATAACCATTGTTTACTACAAGATAATCCGGTATCATATGTGCGCTGTTGTAAGTGGTTTCTTTCATCAGTGACTTCCATAGCTGGTGATATGTTCATCTAGGCTTCCTTCCAACAAAATGGTCGTGTAAGGGCCAGCTGCTGAGACGCAAAATTCCGCGCCAGCGGTACGTATAAATTCTAGAAGCCCTATATCATAGTGAGTAGCCGGACTGTTAGGACGAAACTATGTGAATCAGGACACCCTGCACGTCGACCTCTAAAAGTCCCCTATTGACGTGCGAATGCATTAACTGCATTCCCACTCAACTAAGGATTATGTCCAATAAACTGTTACACTTTCAGATCAATTAAAAAAGTGCACGACTCAGATGACAAAGTTTATGTACGTTGCAGATCAGAGGAAGAACAATTACTTCATTTTTGTTACGTTTTGCATATTTTATATTTCGCTCCTTGCCACAGAGCAAGAAGATTGGTTATTTTTTTTGTAAGAATTTAACATGAAATATTTGTGTATTTTAAGTCTGAAAGAGTACGGATGCTCTTTCAAATCAAGGCATTCCTTGAAAATAATAGTGTTAAAGTCCTAGATTGACAAGAAAGCAATCCAGGTTTAAACTCTGTAGAGAACAGATGGAAGAAACTTGGAAAGTTTGTTGCCAAAAAGAAGCCAAGAAACAAACTTTACCTGCAGGGTTACCCATGATTGTATAATTAACCATCAGAGGATTATATAACAAAAGCCTTGTAAACTCAACCCTTGCATGATGTAAGGCAGTGATTCAAGTACGCGGGGGATTAACCAAATACTATTGGTCAAGATGCACTTAAACATGGTTTCAAGGCACCAAAATTCAAATTGATTAAAAATATAATTGTCAAATGTGGAGTGAATGAATATATTTTATATTTTACAAAAATATATTTAATTGTAAAAACTGAATTTTAAAATGATTCTGAGATTAAACGTTTTTATTGTATTTGTTTTTGTAACTCTGAACGTTTAAATTGCGTTATAGAATTGCTTTTTAAGTTTTAGTAAATGAACTGGATGACAAATTATATTTAATGATTAATTGCCAATTTTAAAAAAGCAACATGTTCACATAGTGATATAATGTGTTTGGACATTGTTGTATTTTATTTATCTGTTTTAATTCACAGTTCCGTTAAGCAGTGAAAAAAAGTATTGTGTTTATTTCTTTCCAGCATTGTTCATGTTGCGAATGTTGTTTAACCTTTTGCTGAAACAAAGGTAATTTAAAGATAATTCAAAACCTGAAAAGAAATTTTATACTATAAGCGTTTGTTCTTTAATATTACCGTCGGTGTGTTTACAGGTGCAAGATTTTTACAGAGCTTCTAATTCTAGAATGAGCATTGACATAGATTCATGCTATAATTTTTCCTGAATTTCTTATGGTTTTGTGGGCTGTACTTTGTTTTTACATGTTCTACTTTTTCTCTTTGTAAGAGAAAAGCTTTGTAGTCCCGTACGAATTTTGATTTAATATGTTAATGTTTAAAGACGCGTGTGTGCGCAAAGGAAACGCTAGTGAAAGAACAAAACGGAAGCCATTTTAAAAGGAAACAGAATACAATTTAACGCAAGGACAAGGGAAATAATTTTAAAATGCAGCACTAAGGAACGAAGCTTGTAGGTATACAGAATGTACACAGTGAGTATTAAAATAAGGTACAAAGCTTCAAAGCATGTATTACTCTATTTCTACTTCTATTTCTATGTCTCCATAAGAGGCGTATTATTAAAGTGAGCAGATTGTTTAATATGACAAATGCTCATCAAGTTTATTGAAAGTCTACCAGATCAGATGCGAAAGGACTGCATTGTAAACAAATTAAAAGAACATGATTTGAAATCCCACTTGAAAAATTCGGTCACAACCGGAATTCAAGCCACGAAACTTCAGTCTTCAGGAATTAATCTCTCATAGAAGAAACCGTAGAAAGATTTCATGGGTGTATAGAATCAGATAAGAGAGGTTCGCTGTTCGATACTCGGAGGAAGATCAGCTCGATTTTTCAGTCTGGTTCTTCATTTCTTATACTATAGAAAAATCAACCCCTATATAAACTAGAAGTCTGGGTTATAAATACTCGTAGTATTACGCGCCACCTCTTATTCTCTTATAGTAGAGAAAACTTAGGGAACTCTCTGGGGTTCGTCCTTTCGTGTTTGGAAGAGGACACGGTAGCTCTTCGGTAGAGCGATAACCCGGAAGGCTCTGGTCCAAATCCCGAATTTTTCAAATCAGATTCATTTCCAACTTATGTCATACCCATGGCTAATGTGAGAGAACATGTATAAGAACATGATTTGTCCTATCATAATTATGAACTGCGTCATTGCGAAACCTTCATTCAATGTTTGAGGTGTAGTAGAACTCCTATGCAAGTGTAAAAGTTGTTACCAGAAAGAACGTCGCAAGTGGAATGCCATGTACGAGTACCGGAAGAAGTCACAGTTCAAACAGGCTATTAAGATAAAGAAATAATCGGTGTAAGTAACCACTCCTCTTTCTCAGAGCCAGATACCGTGCCCAAAACCAAATTAAGGATACGAATGTGTACAGTTGTGGAAAAGCGACTTATGTATATGATCCTGTAATGCATTGCAGTCAATATTTCTGCATTTTTTTATATTTTTTACGCTTGCCGTTTTTTGTAGTTAAGTTAGTTCTTATTATTTATTATTATTTGATATAAACAACTCTTTTTCTTTCTGTTTTATTTTATGCGGATGTTGTGAAACTTTGTAAACAATAAACATAAGATCACTGCAGTGATAAGAACGATAATTGTTTTTCATAGTATACGCCTTTTTATAATGATTACACGTGTTTATAGAAAGTTCTAGAGCACCTAGAAGTATGTTAAAACAAATTACGTTTTGTGTAACTGTAACTGTAAACGATACTTCGGCACTATCTGCTAACTACGAAAAACAGAGCTACGTGCGATTACAGTTCCAAAATGTCAAAATATAATTAATGTGTTCGCTGAAGCGGTGTTTGAAACTCATTCTGTTCCATGTGTTACTTTTAGTTTTTTTTTTCTTTCTTTCTATGTTTGGTGGTGTGTATGTACATCTGTTCATCCCTTTGATCTAATGCCAAATTTATATATTGGAGTTTGGAGTTTTACAGAGATAAAACAAAGCAACTAATATTAAGCTCTGCTAACCTAATTTGGAAAATCAATAACTGCATACAAACCCAGCCTGGCTATGACGCGGAGATGTTGATGACAAAAAAGAACTCATTTATTAAATTACGGATCGCAGAGTGTTTGTTGAGATAGATAGGCAGGAAAAAAATTCATACTTAGTTGAATGCGCTATGTATTGGCCAGCAGAACAGTTAAAAGCCCGCTATTGCTATTCGGAGCATTGAGAAATATATACCGGGTGTTAATGAACTAGATTGCAACACTTTTTTATATTGTAGAGGAGATATAGACAAATGATTTGAATAGGGGATCTATAGGCTACAAAGGAAAATAGTGTAGCTATATGGTGATAAAAAATTAAGTCAATATAAATCCGTAATTGTCTAAAGCATTACCTTAAATTGTCTTCAACCTGCTTTGTGAGCGAGGAAATCCACATTTTCAACTATGACAGAGTGATGCGGAACAATGGTTAATTGATTAATCATGTAGTTTCATCTAGAGAGAGAGAGAGAAAGAGAGAGAGAGAAAGAGAGAGAGAGAAAGAGAGAGAGAGAGAGAGACATCCAGGTGACCATTTTGAAGACCGTAGATTCGTATTATCAAGTATGTTCATACATAAGATGTTAATGTAAAAATGAGATTAAAATTACATAATAATTATCCGCTTTTACTTGACATCACAGCACCAAAGACACACACTCCATAACTTAGTCAGTTATTGTGTGGTATGATTTCGAAGCTGTCCTTAAAAATTGAATGCCATAATTGAAATTGTCACAGATAGACCATAAATTCCGTACTTCAAATTGCCTTATAAGAATCCTCTACTACATTTGAAAGTATTGTTGTGTATTTCATTACATCCTATATATTATTGTTGATTAATTCCAATAAAATTGGTAAAAATGTGCCATTAATCTGTAAGTTTAATTAATAGCTCCATTTGTGGTAAGTAAGTATATTTGCAAAATGAATGGAATAAAGGAAGATGTAAACTTATTGTTGCAAATCCTCTTAAGATTTCATTTGTTCTTTGAATTCTTAATATTACTTTGATATTATTTTTAATGTTTATTGCTGTTCATGTATATACAGCGTGTCTGGCTGCTTACAGCAGGCTATACAAAGTTCACATGAACTTTACTGAATTTTTTTCAGGTAAACTTGTACAGGCATTTAATGTATTTATTGGCACAATCATAAAACTTCACTGTTTAACATTAAATTTGACTGCTCTAGTACAGTATGTATTTAGGCCACGAGTAAAAAAATATATTTTAGAAAAGGAAATTTTCCCTTAGTGCCAAACGCTTAATTCCATAGAAATGATTGCGTTTTATGTATGGTTAAAATAATTTGGGTTTACGCCTTGTTTAAAATTTACATTTTTTTTATTATTTATGTCCATAAGAAAGGCATAACTTATTGGAATTAGGCAGTAATTTATAATCACTTAGTGATATTTTACTGTTCTAAACATATAAATCACACGTATACTTTTAAAGAACTATTAATATATTATTTACATTTTTGAAATAAATGTTTTATAACTTCATTTTAAGAAATTCTGTCGTTTTTAATTTCAGGTAAGGAACGCTAATCACGCAGAGTTCCTATGGGTGAACGTAAGTAATAAGGTTTATGTTGTATCTAAAACTAATAGTTTTGTAGAACGATTTTGCGCAGTAATTAGCCGTAGCACTGTGTGTTTAATGTTCATATATTTCTATTACCTTTTATAATTAATTGTAAATAGTACATTCCATTTTAATATGTCTTATTTATTAATTAAAAGTTAATGACCATTAATACACCGGCTCTTCTAAAGCTTATGGCTCATTATACAAACTTTCGCGTATAAATGTTCCATTAAGATGTTTGTTTAAAGTATGCTTGTTCAGAAAACAACAGACATTCCAATTTAGTTTGAAATAATTATATTGACTAGTAAAACGACGCATAAGTCCATTTCAAAAGATGCCCTTGACAATTCGCATACTTATTCCATGTACTTGAAAAAAATGCCCTATAATTTTTACTTAATCTCATACATGGTATGAAATCTTTAGTTATTAGGAATTGCAGGAAGCCAGTGTGCGCTATAGAAGACTCTCAAACTTACGAAATGCAATGTCCTGCTAAAAAATTCATGAAACATATCAAATAAGCAGACATTTTAAAATGTTGAAGCTTTTATTAAAGAAGTATAAACATATATTTAAAATCTGTTTTTTAAAAGAAAAAATGCTTGGTACTCAATTATTTTTCTTTCATGAAAACGAATGGTTCGATTAATATTTCCATAGAGAACGAAATGTAACAAATTATGTACATGTTAATAAATTTACAACTTTAGTCGAATGAAGTAGCATTTCGTGAAAATTTATTGCCTCATGTAACTTCATTATTTATTGCACTGTAGCGGTAAATGCGAAATAATGGTCAAATTGATATATTTTAATACAAATTTAGTATTTTTAGATATCTTCTGCAAAAACATTACAGCTTCCTCATGCCTTCCTAATTAATATCTTCAGTTTCCTAAAAGTGGGAAATGACTATACAGCAGAAAGTTTAGGATACATTACATGATGAAACTTGGCAAACTTGTTCAGCATGTAAGAACATACAAATCATATCTTCACGTTATTCATTCGCATAGTTCATTACTTGATATTGATCTTCAAGAGCCAGCAGGCTCGCGAGTGGGCACAGTCAATACAGTTGAAAGTTAGCACACTATTTTACCTTATTTTACAATGTGACAAAGATTTACAAGATAGCGAGCGATTTTAAGAGACCGTGATACTGTTTCCCCTTATTAACTTTAACTCTTCAATATATCTTTATTTTCTTGCCAGAATCGTTAAAGCTAATTGCTTCGTCGATCAAATATCTTTATGATTGGTTTGAACCCTGCAGAGTGTAGCGATGACGTCATTCTCCCACTCCCTTGAGGTAATTCGAATAAATTGCACATTCCCTCTTTTAATTGAAGTTTCCAGGCGGGCACGTTATGCCTGTACTCCCGGTAGTATTTCAAATTAAAGTGATGTGTAGAACCACCGGTAATTAATCTGCCGTTAATATCTTCCACCAGGCGCCATTCGATACGGGCCCTCCGCAATACCTTCCATGCACTCACACTGTAAATACTATCTAGTGTGTGTATTGTATTCATTTTTTTTTTCCTATATGACATTTCCCGCCCCGTGAATAAAAGCAAAGATCCATTGTAATAATACAACCATATTAATAATGCATTTCAGAGTGATATTGCTCACTGGTTGAACCAGAAAATTGCAAGAAATTAAATGTTTCTAAGTTTAAAAAAATGAGGATTTGGACAACTTTAAATGGTTACTATCCATAGAATATGTTGTTTACATAGAATATGTTGTTTACATAGAATATGTGTAAAATGAGCTATAATGACTATGATTGAAACACTTTTAAGTGTAAGGACATTTCACACTAAAATTTCTTTCTTATTGTAATTCTGCAAATACAACACTTCTTAAATTGTGGTCTAAAGCTACCCACCTACACATTAAATTATACTGCAATTCCAGAGATCACATTAAAAATATAAAATATTGCTCATCACTTATTCCAGCGACATATATATGTATAATTATTTACCTTTGGACAGACATATCAAATAGTTTTCTCAAAGTAAACCATATTATTATTATTATTATTATTATTATTATTATTATTATTATTATTTTATTATTATTATTATTATTATTATTATTATTATTATTATTATTATTATACATGACAGTTCTATGATAGATGGAAAAAACTAAACAATAAGAATTTGAAAGAGCTTGCACAGGAAACGAAAACAAACATTTTTCCTACACCGTATTTTTTTTAAGTATTATTTTTTGACGACACCACATCTTAAGCGACGTAAACCATTTACTGCCTGGGCAAACTTACAAAATATTTACATCTCATTTTCAGAACGTCCCTGTGCATATTATCTGCAACTGCACGAGTGCTAATAGGGAAAATTTTCGCTCCACTTAAGAAAGAACATTCTGATGGGAGAGCACAGTTCTCACAGCGTGCTTTCGTCCCTGTCCAGGGAGTCTCCTAAATGACCCAATCTCACGCAAATGTTGACAAGTCCAATGACGCGATAATACGCGATTTGGATATCGCGGTTGACAAATGTGTGTTTTTGTACGTACAAGTCATTTTCTTTCGCTCAATCCAGATGTATTATTCTATATTAGTACTCAGGTACTTCAATTAGTCATGAAATTTAGCAATCTTAACATCTGAAAAGGACATGCTCCATCTAGCGGTTCGAAAAAACTTCAGTAGGAAAAATGATGTTAGATGATAAGCTGGTATAAGTATCCCGTGCAAGCTGTCACAGTTTTGCCCGTTTTATTTATTTTTTACACTCTGTGTAATACTATATATATATATATATATATATATATTTGCTTGTAATATCAAGAGCATTATAGCAAAACAATGCTCACAGTCTTCCACGTATATTGTTGGATGATAATTGAGTTTAAAAGTGAATTTTAAAGTGAATAAAGTGAATTTCAAGAAGGGGAAAAAACAGAGAAAAATTCAATAATTTATTTTTCTTTTCACAAGCCCAGGTTATCTGGCTGACCGCTAGAAGTGTTGATGATGCGGTTTCTCGAAGAACGTTGTCTTATTAATAATAAGGTCTTCAAAATAATATTTTTCTTATATAAACTGTTACTCTTTTATTTTATGAAAATTGCATTTTAATATCACTTAATTATTATGCAGTATTTGGCAAATTATACTAAGCTTTATTTATTTATTTATTTTATTAAATTTGCGTAAGGGCTTTCTTTATCTGATGATAAGGTTCCGTTTAATTCAAAGCGTGACACGACCAATAAATTTTGCTTTTGCTCAGAGGAGTAAATCTACGACACGAAACCAAAGGAAGGAAAAAAATCCCTCGACATGGCCTGTTTGAACTCGCGTCCAAGGGTCTTGACTCTTTTCACTAATATGTAAGGGGAGTGTTTGCACTTTCAGCGATGGAAGAAGGTGCAGGACAAATGAAATGCGTCTATGCTTGCTGACTGCTGTTGGAATAAGATGAGATACCCCAGTAATGGAATGATATAATTATATTTATGTACATATAAACTGAAATAATACTGAATAAATAAAATATTAATTTAGAAACCTTATCTTCTACTTCTGAAAGACGAATGCCCTATTTTTGTCATTTCAGTATCATAATAATTATAAATGGTTTGCCTTATAATAAGTGTTATCTAAAACTTACTACTTTGAATACATTTTTTTAAAAAACGGTAGTTATCTAAAATTTTGTTTTTATATTTATTCCCTTTTAGTGATAATCAACTTTTTCTATGATGGTTATAAAAATCACATTGACAGCTTCTATATATCTATCTAAGAAAAACACATTATTCACTGCAATCTGATATATTTCTTCAATGTAATCCCCTGCCATATTAATCACTATGCCATATTTTTGGAATATGGTAGTACTGCTTTTGTTGATGTCAGCAAAGCACTGTTGCTCAAAGGATTGTTGTTCTTGCAGGAAAATGTGTTTTTTTTTTTTTTTTTTTTTTTGGAGGGGTTTGGAGAAAAGTGGCTCATTTCTGGTGAATAAGGAAGTTGTTTTATATCATCCTCCCCAATGTATTGCCTGTGGTGCCTCAGTAGTAAAAACGGGTGTTAAATATTACTCAACAACTCCCCAACGGGAGGCAATTTTGCGATACCCAAATGTGTTTTCCATTTCTACTTGTGAAGCAGATTCCATCACCTATTCACCTCCAGCAGAGGTTGAATCAACTCCATGTAATGTGCTGATGTTAGAACGACCTACACATGACGCCTATTCCATATTATGCTGACGAATGGACACCCTACCTACTGCAAATATCATTGCCATTTGCTACGAGTAGACTTTTATATATTATTCGTTAGTATTTGTACCATGCGACACCTCACTTTACTAATTATGGCTTCCTTCGGGAAGAAAGTAAAGCCATTAGTCCCGGTTATAGATTTACGGCACGTAAGAGAAACTCAAGTCTGAAAGAAGAAGCCTCTGAGCAAAATTTATCGGCCGTTTCACACACATAATTAAATGGGACGCTGATGACCTGAGATGTTAAAGAGCGTCCATAAATAAATCAAATACTACTACTACCTCAATTTAACCTAACAGGTTAAGCATGTCTTTAGAGCGGTGCTCTTTGATACCAATACTTCAGACCTTCTGGGGCGTTAGTCTTTGAGCTCTCCAATAGCAACAATAGGTATGGACTTCCCTCTACAATACTAGCAAATACAGCCCTCACTTATTATTATCATCAATGTGTTATTACAAGTTTTACACGTTTTCTACGATATTGTGAAAAGAAAAAAAAAATATTTTCACTTCAGTTTATTTATAATAATATCTGTATAATGTGTAAAAGCATATCAGCTAGGTGTTTAAAGAAGTAATTTTATCCATTGATAAAATGCTGCAAAGATAGCAGTGTTACGAAAAGCCCGTGTTTTCGATTTGCCACATAAGGATAACTGAGATGGAAATGTGACACAAAAAAAAGAATGATGAAGTTTGCAGCAAGTTTTGCCATTTCATCAGTTCTTTTGTAGGAACGCCATTTTTAGAAATAATGCAGAGAATAAAACGCGGCTGGTCTCTCAGATAAATGTTACTCCCTGGAGCTACGTGTTCTTGATACTTTGATAGCAAAACGATATGTTTTTGCTACGCCCCTGGTGTTATTCATCAGTTATACTGTTCAACCTGACATGCCATTACTTTCTCGTTAACCTTATGCCAACATTTAATCCCTTTTTCATGCATTTTTCCCTTTTTGCGCTCAATACATCAATCGCTATTTACATACTAGTGTAATTAGAAACAAATTCAGGTTATAATGGTTGTGTTTTAGAAGCTCCTCTGTGGAAAGTAGGCTTCTGCATCTAGACGTATGAACTGAACAGAAAAAAACCCTTAAGTAAATAGTTGCCGGAAGAATGGAAGGTGAATTGAAAACAAAGAGAGGTCATTGAGGACATCAATGCCACTGAGAGTAAGTGTATATGAACCTGGAATTCATACTTGGTGATTGGATAGGAATGTGGGTTAATAAATACCGGAATTACTTGTAAATCCATCCCATAGAAATGTATCCCATTTACAAATGTAAATACCAAGTTTATCTTTTGTATTTTATCATTATTTGAGTAACACATTGTTTTATAGACTAGTATTCTATTTCCTTTTAATTTACATATGAGAATTAATAAATTACTTTCAGAACTTAAAATACATCTATAGCATAACCTTTTATAAAGTAAAACAAAATTTAAGTTAAAAAGTATTATAAGTGGAAAATACCTTATGATGGACAGAATGTTACTGAAAAAAGTACTACAGGGAGTACACATTTTCCAATATTAACGATTATAAGAATTAGAACATTCAACACTTTATATCCATTAAACATAGAAAGAGATGTGAATTCCAATAGATAAGCACGTTAATTGTATTGCCTTTTACTTTAAATATTCATTTTAAATTTTAATTATAAAATGATATTAATTAATATCATCAGCATCAATTTAAATGTTTTAAAGTTTAATAATTATACAATTATTGAACTACTTTCTCTGGAATGCTTGCGCTTATAACATGTATAGTATATACAGATTATCCCAGAATTCCAATAACTTATTAGAATAGCTAAACCATATTACGCTGTAAAGGTTGGGAAAGGCAAATCTTGATTGAACAATCGTCAATGAATAAATATTGAGAAAATGTTACAGATATTTCGTATATATTTTTCTTTTAAAATGGTTAAAAAATTGTTTCATCTACTATCATTGCATAAATTCTTCACCAATGTAAACTGACAGTAAATTTAGCACACAGAAGTATAAACAGATAATAAATTATATTGACTATAGGTACACATGTAAAGAGTAAAATAAAAGAGTATTAATAAGTACAAGCTTATTTAGTAAAGTAAATATTACAGAAAAATTAAAGGAAAAAATAGTACATAACGTCTTATTCGTCCATCCCTAAAAGATACAAACCAACATGGTATGCATGTCATGAAAGTACATGAGACCATAACTAAAACGTGTACTGCGATTCTGGAACACCGTGCATAACATTATATGTACATTAATGCCTAGTGGAAAAAGGTTTATCCATATAATATTATAATGTTGCTATATTTTTCATTGCTGAACTATATATATAGTTTAGCTACGCACAAGCCTTATATTTTATTTCCTCAGCGAAAAAATATTTTCTCCATATAATATTGTAACATAGCAACAATTTTTCGTTGGTAGATGTTTTAGTGTTGTTTTTGCTGATTTTTAAGACAATTTTCTCAAGGTTTTATAAGAAAAAATTCTCAACATGCAGTCTTCAGGAAATAATTTGTTTTTATAGTAATTTATTTTCATAATTTTCTAAATTACTATTTTATATACAGCATGTGCCACTTACGCACCAATGAAACAAATGGACAAAATTAAGGAACAAAATTTGTACTTAGACCATGTGTGTTTCTCTGATGAATGAAATTTCCATGTGTCAGAAAAAATAACTGCTGGTCCCGATGGTGTAGTAGCTTCTAAACCAAGATCGCGGGTTTAATCCCGGTCAGGATCGATAGATTTTTCCAGGCGTAAAAATCCTAAGTAAATTAAAAATTCTTCGGAAGGGAAGTAAAGCCGTGGGTCCCATTGTCGCATATGTACGGCGTGTAAAAGAACAGCGAGCCTGAAAGAAGAGGTCTCTGAGCAAAATTAATCGGCCGTTTCACGCCATGAATTGAATGGGGCGCTGATGACCTGAAATGTTAAAGAGTGTCCGTAAATGAACCGAATCAACAGAAAGAGTAACAGATACAGGCGCGCCTCCTTACTTGGCATGCAGTTTTCTCAATTGCAACTTTACGAGATAATTGATTGGCAGAAGTTCCAGATCATAATTTGCCCACCAAGGACACCAGATCTAGCACCCTCGTAATTTTTCTTATGGAATTTCATAAATGATAAAGTCAGCGGTGGATCTCAGTGATTTGGAGCCTTATGATTAAAAATTGATGCTGATATGGTGAGGAATGTCAATTGACAACAGCCTGAACATCTGCCATGCTAAAAATGGTAGTCTGTTGAAATCTATTGAATATGAAAATTACAACTGTCGTTGTATCAGGTAAATAAATACGTTTATTTTAATAATTATAGACCTGGACACCCTGTATAATATAAATATTTAAATGTCATTCAGCTCTTCAACTAATTAAATTTTATTTAATAATAACAAGAATAATGAACATGTCCTCATTGACATATACTTGATTCAAGCCAGGAAAGATTTTCTTCTGGTTCCTCAGTTCGGAAGAAATAAAATAACACAAAAGCCAAACAAATTTACATTGATCAGTGCGCAATTTTGGAGGACAGCAGTTGACATCAGCAAACATGAATTAATGCACTCTCTGGCCTTGAAGTATTGTGAAGACCAATCTTTTCTTCCGTTAGCAATATTTTGTTAAATTGGGCAGAAATTTGATTAGCTAATATGAACTAGAAGCGAAAACTTTAGATAACGAAAATGAGATAAATGCATATTGGGCTAATTTCTATGAATTAGGCAATTCAGCTTGGATGATGGTGCGAAAGCATCTGTCCACTTTGACTTAAATGCTGCGCATAGGATATATATGTGGAGGTGTTGTTGGAAAATAAGAAAGTGGCACCTTTTCGGGCCTTTTCATTTATGGTAGATTTTCCAATTGCAAGTAATGAAAAAAATTGGCATCGAAGCGTAGAATGTTTTTCCCCTGTTTATGTTAATATCTTATTGAAATGCATCGCCATTAAAAGACAAAGGAAGAACAAAAACTGAAAAGAGCGCACTCCGACCACGAGCAGTTTTTGGGTTTTAGAGCCTATTGTCTTTTAAATAGTTGTTATAATTATTTCATCAGCCATTATCAGGAGTGACAACTATTTTACATTTTTTTCACTATGTGCATAAATTGAATTATTTCTGAAAAAATGTGGTGTAGCGTTCGTCAATAAAGAGGGTGTGGTCAACGTTCTTACATGTAAATGTAAAGAAATATGTTTGTAGATTGACAAGTGATTTTTTTCGCGGGAATAAGTTTCCAACGTAAATATTCGTTTATCGTTATCTCTAGTTCGCTAAAGGCTAAGATGCAAAAACACTGTTATTTCAGAATTTAAATTTTATTAAATTTCATAAATTTGCCTTTTGTGTTCTCAATATCAATCAAACAACTTTATCATATTCCAGTTTGCCTCTGAAGGGAAATTTTCAAAGTGGAGTAATAAGGAGCATATTTCACATCTTTAAAGAGGTCAGTATCACGCAGAAACATGAAGTTACCTAAAATTTTGATATAGCTTAGCAAGTGTAAACACTATTTAGTAGCTTAATTTGTCTAAATGGTTTTGGTTCATTTTGCACTTAGGGGTTATTACTGTTGCTCCAAAGCGAAATGCTGAACCGCGTGATGAGGAATTGGGCAATGCATCTATGTACGTGCTAATCTATCACGAGTAATCAGAGGAGAAGATGGACTATTCATCCTCCCTTTCACATCACTTGGCTGACCGTGATGTGTTCTCTGTAGCACTTCAGCTCTATGAGCTCAATGCGGTTAGCACATTAGTGTTGACTTAGCTGTATGCACATCGTCCAGAGACCTTTAAAAGCGTACCTCAGCTGTTAATAGCAGCAATTGACGAAACATTAAGCAAATCATCGGAAACTTCGATGTTGATCTGCTTTTAGCGTAATAGAAGCTTTACCTCAGTTCTAAAGCTGCATGTGGAAAGCATCACCTTTTAGACTCCGGTAGGCAGATTTCCTAAGTGATAAATTTTGCAATGAAAATTCGACATTCTCCTATAATTGCTTTCGACACCTTTTGCTGCAAATGACTCCACCTGTCTGCCTACAAAATATAGCATATGTTATCTCTCTCCGTTGTGTTATTATTGAATAACAGTTTTGAGCTCTTGCTCTATAAATAAAAATGTAAGGATCAGTCAGAAAGTAATGCCTCCTTTTTAATTTACAAGAAAGTAGGTAAAGCTTATACAGCATTTAACCAAGGCGTTCATCGTTACTTCGCACTTTTCAATAAACATTTTCATTCTTTTTAAAGGTTTTTGCTCGCTTGGAACAAGAACATATTTCCGCGCGTTAAAATCACTATGCAGAGAATGATAATTGGTCAGTTGTTACCTGGCGGTCAGAATATATGACTAATCGGCTCGCTGCATGTTGCATGGAGTCACTGCAATAGTTGGGCATCCGCTCTGCTTTTCGTCGGCCAATGGGATTATCCCTTCAGCTTCTGTACAGCGACGTACCCAGTGTCTATCAGCGCAGTACAGATATCCACATAAACATTATTGAACTTTTCATAAATGCAAAACGACATTTCACCTTCCGCATTCAGAAATGCATAGCACATATCAGTCATTTTGCAAAACGATGGACTGCTGTCCCCTGCTGAAAAACGACAATTGTCAAAGAATGTAGAAAAAGATTTGGGAAATTGCACCAAATTAAAAGTTCTAACATTACCTAATTATTAAAAAAGAGAGAAAAAACTATAAATTGTAAATATTGACAATATTAAAACGCAGAACACTTGTAAACATCTATTATTTTGTATAGAAGCAAGGATTCATTCCCTCATCCCCAGCTTCCCCGCTTTGAACTTTCAAATATCACTTCTAACTTATGACACTTAAATTTATTATTGCTGTCTACATTTCTCTGCCAGAGAATGCTGGAGAATTCAGATGTAAGATAATCAAAGGATGTAAGCAAATTAATTAGCAAATTCCGAAAAATATGCTAGGAATTCCGTAGTAGGTCGTATTACTTTCTATTCAACAATAAAGCACTTTTTGAAATTTCAATTAATAAAATTGTAATATTATTTAAAATAAATTGTGTTTTCTTCTTACAACTGAATTATTTTTCATTCTGCTCATATTCAAAAGGAAATTGCAGATTCCCAACCAACGATAGAAAATAAAAAAGGTGATGGCAATTAAATCCTCTTTTAAATATAAGTATTATCATATAAAGATGCCATTTAAAAATTCAAAGTACAGGTGGCTTGGGGTGAGGATATGAAACCAAAAATGTGCTTTGTTACTTCTCAGTCAGTATTTAAATAAATGTTTTTTTTTGTTTAAAATAACTTTATTTTACATAGGTAATTATTGATTAATGCAGCAAGTTTAGAAATGAAAGCCGTGTATAAGTTGGGTTTATTGCCATTCATATTTGAGGAATATTTTAAATATGCTCTAAATAATGAGGTAAGGTAAGTGGACGGAGATTCGGGGATACCCTTGTACAAAGGGAGTGTTAAATAAAAAATTGCCTATGAAAGATTTACATTTCCTAAATTCTTTTGTTCATCCTTAATTAATTTTGTTATTTTTCATAGATTTGGGGGCAATGATTTTCGAATAAATCTTATAAACAGTTATTAATATACTTATCCATCTGTAAATATCTGGATTATTTCGGTCTTTTTTCTTAAATAAAGATGTTATTACTGACATGTAACAATATTGAGAAATATGCTTATTGTACAGCATACTTATGCCTGTTTAGTAATTTAATTTCTGTGCTTAAAAACTTTGCAGTTTTATATTGATGCCATCTATTCATTCTATTTTCCTGTTTTTCATTTTAATTAAGGTTAATTGAAGCTCTTGCGATATTACTGAAAATAAATAAAATCTCAGCGTTTAATAAAAATGCAACTGCCTTCCAAAAAAATTACTAAAAATGCTCAAAGTGACATAAAAATTCCCAAAAATAGTATATCTTAAAATGATAAGAAATGAGACATGTTTAGTAAAAAATCGCCTTTATTTTATTTATGATTTATAATTATATATTTTCATGTTTGCGAGCAATGTTTCAGATTTAAAAAATATAAAATCACCAAAAATCTCATCTAGTTATTAGATATAATTAAATATGTTATAGTTTTCCATGGTTTACATTTGTATAACTCTGCTACAATTCAATTTCGCTAATTTTCTATTTTGGTTTTTATGGATAATCAACTTTTTTTTTTATCTAAAGTGTGATGTGCCAGCTTATTTAGATTAAACGTTAACACTTCATAGATTTACTTTTAAAAATATTTCAATATAATATTTGCATCAATAACTTTGTTTAATTAAAGAAATATGGCTGCGGGTGTTTATTCATTGCGAAGAATCATTTTGTCACAAGCGATTCATTTTTTCAGCGCCTTTGTTATCGGCATGTCGCTGTGCATTAAGGTCGACAACTGGGTCATATTGCGGAGATATAATTTCATCATCACCAGCGCGTTATCTAATGCCAACAGAAAGGATTGCTACACGAACAGGGGCGAGGAATCTGTCGCACATTTAATTAGCAATTCTAACAGACCTTATGCCTGGGAGTCGGTCGACCACAAAATCAGCGCCGCAGAATTACACTTCTTGTGCGGGAGGCATGGTGGAAAGAGAGGGGAGAGAGAGGGATGGTTATGGTTGGAGAGGGCAGCACTGTGTACATTTTCCTCTGGGTTGTTCATACTGTAGCATGCAATTGGGAAGTTGAGCCGAGAGGAAACAGTTTTCCAACCGCAGACAAGAGGCACAGAAAATAAGGTTGTGCGAGAGAATGAGATGGTTAAAGGTTCTACTTGTATGAAGCCGTCATTAATCATGTCTCGTGCAGGCAGGAAAGGACTTACGATTCAACAACTAGCAGATGTTATAAGTCTGAATTATGCCACAGCACCCGAAATGTCGTTTCGCTGTAGCCTATTAAAGTCCTTCAGCGCGCAATGAAAGACGACGCTGCAGCCAGAGCACGTACAAGCTGACTCTGTAAAGTTCTTGTGTACACCAGCAGAAGAAACGTTGGAGCAAATTATCATAGCTTCTGCGAAATATTTCAATATGCAAATGAATGAAACCCTTAATGTTAGTCGCGGTGCGCCAGAGGAAGAATTTAGCACTTAACTCTCGACGAAGAAGAAGAAGAGTAGGGTATATGACTGAGATGACTCTGATGTAGAAGTCAAGACACAGAAGAAAAAGATACTCTTTGGAATAATTTTCACATAACTCGACGATGAAGGCCTGCACCACGACTCTTTTGATAATAACTTCTCGCCATCTGTTTCCGTCGTTGCCCATCCTGCTTTAATTTCTTTCTTTGCTCTGTTTCATGTCCTGCGATTTATTTCTTCCATCAATCATCGCAACTGTCTTTGCTGTGCAAATAACGTTGCCGTTACTTGCAGAGATATGCTTTGCACCCAGCCTATGCATTACGTTCTAACTAATGGTTCTTTGTTGTTTGTAGCTGGTTTTTTGTAGGGTGGAAAAAGCCGAACTGAAGAGTGTGGCTGGAAGAGAACCGCATGTGAACTAAAAGGCTGGAGGAAAGAGGAGGGTGCTGATGGTGGAGCGAAAGTTCTTCCTTTCTCTGTTGTTATTTGTTCTGGTAGGGAATTGGATCCGTAACCAACTAACAAACTCGGTAGGAGTCCAGTTTTTGAGACATATGTTCGTTATTACCCCTTCCTGCTCGCAACTATTCTAGCTGTAGCAAATACGATATCCTCTCTCCACTTCCTCTCCAGCGTTACTTCTTGTACAAGGACACGAAGTTAGTCCTTGGGCAGGCGCTCTTTTTGTCTGTATGTTGCCGTAACTGTAACAGCCAGGCCAGGCAAAAGTTTTAGTTTCCACCTACAGATTCATTTGTAACCTCCCACTTGAAAAATGTTAACTTAATGCTTGTCTCCGACGTTTTTCGCATAATTCAAACTACTTTCAATTGCAGCTCTTCAACTTCATTACGGTTCTTCTAAAATCAAATCAATGCTCGTGGTACAACTATCCTGTTTGTCAATAAATACAGGAGAAGTCAATTCCAATTTTATAACTCTTATAAAACCAAGAGGATTAATGAATGAAAACATAGAAGAATGTGTTAAATTTGCTATTTTTTTCTACTTATACTTATTTCAAAAATATGAATTCTCTTTCAACTATAGGAATACTTCCAAAAACAATTACAAAATTACTTCAGTCACTTTATCGCGTTTGAAACTTTTGGACTCAAAGAAATTTCCTTAATAATGTGAGAAAGCAGAAACTAGGTGGTAGTAAAAATGGACTGTATGAAGTAAACTTATAATCTTCAGGTTAAGATTAACACTGATCTCAACTTCTCCAATATTTAAACAATAAATACCTAACAGTTTATGTGCAAGTCCTATACTTTTAGTTGAATACTTGAAGTATTCAACTGCCTACCCTTTCAATTCAGTCCTCTTAATCAATCTCCCTATTCTAATTAAATAAATTTATATGACTATCTTTAATTAATATAGATACATAATTTTGAAGATTTTGGACACATTTTGTTCTTTTTCATTACGATTTCCTGCCATTTATCAATACCATTCTATCATAAATTTAAACCTAATCGCTTGATTTATACACATTTAAGGTTATGAAATCGTTCCCTCGCATTTGTTTAGTAATTCAATATGAATATGAAATTTCCTGTGAAAATTTGTGTGAAATATGTTCTACCGTGCAGAACCAAAGTCAAAATAATCGTTCAAAAATATTACTGAATTTTTTTTATTGATGACGACGTGAACAAAAGTCTACTTATTTAACCAGACAAGAAGGGAGTAAGTTAGAAAAAATAGTGATTTAAATTTTTATAAAATAATGACAATATTGAGGATAACGCGTAAGGTAGTGAAACGTGGACAAATAAAGCGAGTTGTAAAAATCAAATATAAGTACAGCCATCTGAAAGAACATTTATAAGATATATAAAAAAATATAATATGATCATAAAATTAAACACACAGTCTGAAAGGAAGAATACAAAATTGAAGAAAATCGGACTTTAAATTCAATTATTTATTTAGAATTTCTAAATTAAAAACAAGTTTATTAGTAAAAGCCAAAAAGTAGAAGACATTCTGGTAGACTCTTAAAATATGGTCTGATAATTGAGACCAAAACAGACTATAGGTTATACATAAATAAGTAATGTTATTATTGCACAAATATGTGCTGAAAAGAACAAAATATTCTTAAACTTAAAAAATAAGTCTCGTACTTCACAGAAACAATTTTCACATATAAAAAAGCCCTAAAATCTTACTCTACAGAAGTAAATAAGTACTGCTGCAATTTTGCCTTTTTATGTGTTTTATTTACCAATTATTAAATTCTTAGCTTAAACTATTACTTTTAAAGAAATAGAGTATTCTATATACTTCAGTTTTCATTATTACCTAACTTTTGAATGCCTGTAGTACTTCAGTGGTAAACCATAATGTGTCCGAAGAAATAGGTAAAAATTACAAATTTTAAATGATTTAAAATGTTGTGAATTTCCTTTTTTCATAATCTATATCGCCTTTTTACATAAATAGTTTTAAATGCCGTAAAGAAATTGATATAAACATTTCAGTTATATTTTAAATGAATTTTTTCACACATAAATGAATTATTTTTACGTACTCTTCATTCAAAATATTGCACATGAAACAGCCTTTTTCATTTTTTCTTCAGATATTTAATACCTAATCAGACAAATTTGATTAAAAATGACCTACAATTTTCGGAACATATTCATGTTGCTTAAAATACAAGATAATTCTAGCAAGAATGAAAAAACATGAAAGGTGTAACATTAAAACTTTAGGAATATTTTTAGATAACCAGGGTAGCACATATATACCTATATGGATTTTTTCAACATGAAATTAATATTTCTTTTTAGTCAAAATTAAGAAGTTTACAAGTTTGAAAATTTTAGCACATTGACACATAATAGTAAGTAAATGCTATTATTAAAACCTATTACAAATATCTACATAGAAATTGTCCAATTTCGAGCAGGTTATAATAGAAAGCGGAAGAAATTTGCCTGAAAGTTTGCAAGATTTACATATGTCACCTATGGGCACCATTAATGATTATATATGTCCTTTGCAGATAGCATTTAAAATGTTAATCTGAATAAGATGCAGTACCTCTACTTTTATTACTTAAAACAGAACAATATTTTAACAACACACATAACGAAAGGTCTTATAACATTAAGAGAAAGAAATTATCTATACTAAAATATCTACTAAATCAGTTTATACACTCCAATGCTCCTGAACAAAAACGAAGCAAAAGTAGCAGTATGATAGGTTTGGTTGAAATAAGAAAACTTAAGAAAATAGATAGCTTTCCATTTATATTTATTTTGTGTGATAAACGTCAAGCCATCAAAAGTGTTGAAACATTTTTGTATGTTTTGTGGCGAATTGCAAAAATGTCATTTATAAGAAAATTTTTATGTTTTAATTAAGTTTTGTTTTAACTCATCTAATGTTGCTGTGTATAATAAATGTATTTGTTACCAACATAATTTTGATTTGTTTTGAGTGCAATTGCCGAATCTTCTTATGGTATTCTCAAAGGCATATTTACGCTTCACATTCAAATAAATGCAACTTATGTAACCTAAAGAGATGCATTTAAAGTTCATAATTACAGCAAAAGAACAATGATAAGGATATGAATTGAACAAAGTAATGTGAACAAGCTGTTACATGTACCCAATTTCTTAATTTTTTTTTCTGTAGGACTCGCGTACTGAATGCCTCTTTTATTTTTTTCCAAAACCCCACTGCTATCGGTCTGAGCCATCAGTAAGCCTATGGTCATCGGCCTGTTGTATGATCAACCATTATGTCATACCTTACACACTTCCACTTGTTGTTGCCTGATTGGTTGGTGCATTCATAACAAAAAATTGCAAAATAAATTCGGGTTAGAGCTACTGTATGTACCGCCAGGACAACATGCAAAGTCATGGGGAAAGCGTTAAACATAATAGTGGCAGAAAGACCAAATTGGTGGATAAGCAAAGCAGAGTATTAAGAATTGTTGCCTCTCAGAAGACCAATGGCACTAACGTGACTGTTGAGCTCATTATGCGTCTAAAGCAGTCACAGCTTAATCAATGCTTGGGGAACTACATAAACAAAATATTCATTGCTATTGCCAAACATCTTATAATGTTCAGAATGCAACAAGGAGCCTTCAGCGGTGCGAGGGACACAAAAGTTGGAATCCTGACCCATATGCAGTGTGGTCCGACGAACCAGTCATTATGTTATCGCCCATCGTTAAAATGTTCATTAATGGAGAACAATGGCAAAATCATACATTCCAGGCTGATTTCTTCCAACAGCGAAACTTGGACATTTTGTCATGATTGGGATGATTATTTCATGGTTTTTAGTGGGTTCTGTTGTCACACTGAGAGGAAAGTTTACTGGAAAAATGCATGACACCATTGAATGGGGCAAGCACTACTCCCAGTGTCATCTTCCAAGATATTAATGCCATCATTCATACAGCTGAAATTGTCCAAGATTGGTTTGAGGAACAATGGCGAAATTCCATACACTTTCTAACCTGCACAGTCATGAGTATTATCGAGGCATTGTAATCTGTATTGGAAAACAAAGTAAGAAACCGTTACATTCCTCCAGAAAATGTAAGGAATTGAAGCAGTTTCTTTTTGGGAAATGGTATAGACTTCCACTGACCACCATCCAGGAATTGTATACATAAATCCCAGGAGGACTGAAGCTGTTATCAAAGTCCTACAGCATATTAGGTGAGTAAAACTTTTGTATATTGGAAAAAAGTGAACATTAAGAAGAAGGAAAGGCAAATTACATTACAATACATTCTCTTTCTGGACAGCAACAAATAGACTCTACTGACAAACTTTGCGGTCTCCGACAAATGGACGTTATAACCATATTTGCTGCCAAAATACGACATTCACAAGCGTAAGCAGTCATAAACCCACGTATGAGCAAGAGATAGATTCTTTCTCAGCGTAATGGAAACAATTTTGACGTTGATTCTAGAACAGATTAAGAACCACTTTAATCGTCTCGAAAACGAATAAGAATAAAAGTATAATCAGATAGTGCGGTTTTCCTGTAGAACGAACGGTATAAACACTTAACTGAATTTCACAGTTGAGTAGGAGCTGTTCACTCAAAACTATAATTGCCCCTAATGCATCAAGAATGTTTTACTTAATAAAAGTGGAAATGGAGAACTTTGATGGACATTGCGAATGACAGGCGGAGTCAGCCCAGTCTCGGTAGGGTTTGCGTGCAATATTTAGGCCAAGCGTCTCACGAAACTCCCCGCCTTCCAGCTTCTCATAATTTAGTCTGACCTCCTCCCCCTAACACTTCTCAGTCTCCCTCAAGAACTGTAATGTTTCTTCATCAGGCCACTCGCGGATTATTGCGAGGGAAACCCGCCCATTGCACGTGGCATCCACCTGTATACAAAAGCAACAACATTAATAATGAACGAGGGCCATACTGGAAATTTCCCACGATAGTTCACCCTTATCATGAAGCTCCAACATCGATTACATGGTTAAGTGGCAGCGCCGGTCTTCAGAGATCCCATTTGGCCGTTAGGCTGAATAATTCACAAAGCATTGCTCACACCAAGGCTTTTCGACTACTTTCACTGGGTAGCGATATTATCCCAGATTATTTAGAAAGAAATTACCTACCAGTTTATTAAACCTTAATGACGCATTTTAAGTTTTTCTTAACTTTTTGCTTTTATGGCACAAAGAAAACCATTAAGCTGAAGGAGTAATTTGTTAATTTATCTTTACCACCAGCTCACCAGAATATCGACATCATTCTTTGACCTTTACCTTAGTTCTCTTACAAAATATCTCGTGCTTTGTGAATTATACTCTTGTTTGCTTAATCTTTCATAAACTTTCTTTTTTTAACTGTTCATCTACACTCTGAATTTACTTTTGAAGGACTTACATCGTATCTGCTCGCCCAACCACAGTCGTCAGTCGAATGCATTCAATTTCTCTTCTGCTACTTATTACTATTGGTCTTTCCAATGTGTTCATACGTTTATACAGCTCTACATTTTATTCTTTATTTTCTTGTCGCTCCCCGTAAGTACATATGTAGTTTAATGGTATCTGAAATCCAGAAAGGAGACAAATATTTATACCATTCATTTATTTTGCATATAATTTGCTTATGACGATTCTTTAAGGTGAAAATATTTATTGCAGCTCAGCCATTTTCTCATTTCTGAAATGTTTTCCGAAAAGTCTGGATAATATTCCTATATAGCTAGCAGCGGTCGCATTTTGATTTTATGATACACCTTGAGAAGAGATGGAAGTCGGAGAGAGCCAAATCTACAGAGTAGGATTGATGCTCCATTAATTCACACGTAAAAATCTCTCAATTTTCCCATCGCTGAAACACTTTTCTGAACAGGTGCATTATCTTATGAAAATAGATTATATATGCCTAATACAGGGGTTCTTTCTCACATTTTTTTCCATTTATAAGATTGGTATAGTATTCTCCCGTTTGCCTTTACACTTCTAAAGATAAGTAATTAATAAAATTCCAGGACTGATGGCTTAAACTCTATTTCAGATGGAACTGACTAAACAACCGGCTTCTGTCCACTGTTTTGACTGCTGTTTCGACTCGTGTGTTATCCATATCTTATCCACACTTAAAGCGAAACGCTCCATACTATTGCGATTTCATTTTAATGAATTTTGATCTACTGATAATAAACGGAACGCTTTTTATATGCTGTTTTTCATGTCCTTTAAAATGTTCATAGCCTCAGAAATTCCACGCACTTTACTCTCCCATTTACGGCACGAAAAAGAACCTCAAGCCTGAAAGAGAGGCCTCTGAGCAAAATTTGTGGGCAGTTTCACGCCCTGAGTTGAATGGGACGCTGATGACCTGAGATGTTAAAGAGCGTCCATTAAATAAATCAATAACAAAACACTTTACTCTCCGATCGTCTCAATATCACATCGTGTGCTTTTCAATGAATTCTGCTGCTGTCGTACTTTTTGGACGTCCTTGTATGCTGGTATGGTCATTCAGCAGTGGATTTAAATCGTTGAAAACGAAGAAGAGGATCCCATGTGGACGTTTGTAAATATAGTATAAATTTTCTTCGGCTTTAAACCATTTTTTACAAAGAAACTTATCATTGCATAATACTCAATTTTATGAAATCCCCACAACATATCTGCTTTATATAGCTGCATTAATTAATGAACGATAAAATAATGCCTGATGTACCAACATGAAAATGCACACTTGCTAATTCTATGGCCATTTATGGTCGCGGTCATGAACTTTTCATACCCCCTTGTGAATGCCCAAGTTTCTCTTCTATATAATCATTTATATTTGTACCGAAAATTAAGTTTTTGTTCTCACTTGAACTTTGCGACTTCAGAGAATTTATTTAGCAGTCTTTATAATCATTTTGCTTAAACATTATAATTCTCATCGTCATTTCCGTTGATATCAAATGAATATGAGCATTGTAAGCTAATCAGAGAGAGAGAGAGAGAGACATTTTGTTAGACTTTATGAAATACAATTCATATATATGTAGTCCTGAAGGCCAGCAGTAACAAAATGGTTGATAAGTCATTCGAATAGAATTGACGAAGTGAAATGTTTTAAAATATGTTGCCAGATATATTCTATGATATCAATAATTAAAAATGAGAATGTAATATTGGACTAAATGTATTCAACTTTTCAGCTAAATTAGATCAGCAAAGAAAAATTGTAATAGATAATAACGCAATCCTGTCAGCAAATACAATTCAGAAGATGTAATTAACAATTAAACAACTATACATATCTATATTTATATACACTAAAATAAAAAATAAAATAACTCCTAAAACAACATAGAATAGATACGCAGAAATAAACAAAACATTGAAACAGTCACAAATACCGAAATATTTCAAACATCTTGTGTTCTTTAAAAGGAGAGAAAGGATTATTCTGGAAGGTAACGTAATTTGTGAAACAGCATAAAGCCAACAAGTTAAGGCTTTTTATTCAGTTCTACATCTCGGTTCTTATGTTTAAGCTTTACTAGTTATTATTTTTTTTTAATTTTTAAAATATTCATCCCTGGTGTTATTTTTTTTTTTTCCTTGCTTTATAATTTTTGTTTCCTTTTACGTGTTTCCCTATTGATTGCCTTACTGTTTTTCTTTTACTCTATTATTGTTGTTTTTCGTTTTCTCATAGTATTCTAGTTCTTATATTGATACAGTTTAGTGCTTGCCACTATTGCAAAAAAAAAAAAAAAAAAAAAGCAGAAGCTATTCCAAATATTGTATTTTTGAGTGACTGTTTCGGTATTTTATTTATTATTTTAGTATGATTCTTTTTTGAGCTTAAGTTTTAATTTCAGTATATATACATACACAATCATCCTTTTTTAAATATAATTTTCACTCCGACACACTAATTACTTTATTTTACTAAACATGTTTTTGGTTTTGTCTGCCTCCAGAAATGCGATGTAGTTAAGGAAACAACAAATAACAAATAAACACCGCATTCATTTCAGAGATTCAGAAACCGCCACAAATGGCCGAGGTCGTTAAGGCGCGGACTCGCGAGCTACAGGTCTGGAGTTCGGTTCTCACAAGGACCATCCTTCCTGACTTAAGTTTGTTTCAGCTTTTCCTCAATCTTCACAAATTACAAATACGGGGACTGTACCCTAAACTAAAGGCCTGGAAAGCTTCCTTCCTTAAAAAAAGTTTTATCGCAGTTTATCATTTATTCTCATGTATCATCAATGACCATCGTCTGCGATGCTTCAGTGGTTAAAACGGACGCTGAGCACTATTAAAAAATGTTCATGTCCTTAAAAAGTAATTTGAAATACCAAAACTACAGTATACCTGTTTAATTTCAAAGTTATGATATAAGTTTTAAAGTATGGGTTTGCAACCGACTAAAGAAAATTCCATTGCAAACCCATAGCACAGAATAACGATGGAAGTGTGGACAGTATGTGTTTGGCATTTAAGATATGATACTGGCATTAAGTACATACTGATTTTCAAGAACAGATTTCGTTTATTACTTTTCTCTTTTTCTATATTACATAGTATTAGTCAACATATTTCATCATAAAATTATAAAAGGACCAAATAAATACACATATTGGCAAGACCGGAACCTATGACACTCAAAACCACAACCTGTTGCTTCACTTATTAGGCTACACAGTCAGGTGAACAGCTTGTTCTATACTAAGATATGTATCACGATAAATTAGTTAACCTTGTTCATTGATATACGTCATAAGTTTCGTCTGAAATATTGGAGAATTTTAGAGTAAACCTTAAAATCTCTAACTATAAGCGATTGACAATCGAAATTTTCCCATTCCTAGAACAAGTTTCAGGATAGAATATCTTATCATTAACTTGTTTCCATCTAATTTTAACTTTTTCGTCATCATATAATTCTGTTATATTTCTTCGGAGACCACAAAGTCTCTATTTCAAATTACTTATGTAAGATTCCTCTACAGTTTTTGAAAGTATTGCTGTGTAATTCGTTAACACCCGATATATTGAAAATAATAGGAAATCTATGCAAGGAGAAACTTAACATTATTAGGAAAGTTTAAGAAATGAATTGTTTAAAATTGATTGCAAATTACAGTTTAAAATTGTAACTGTATGCAATATAAATGCAATTAAAATTAATAAAATTAAGCAACATTTTCTCTTTATAATTCAATCAATTTGAATATTAGATTATAGAAAATGGTTTAGACTACAATGACATTTCTGCAAGTGGGAAACACTTTATAGAGAATTATATAAAGTAGTAGATTATTGCTTTAAGTAAGCATAATATGTATACATTTTACTAAGTTACTAATTCCAACATTTTAAACTTCTCTCCTTCATTATCTGGAACACTTGGAAATTAACTATACTTTGAACCTTGTCTGTTTTGTAGATATATTTTTATTGATTATTGTTTAAATATCAAAGATCACACTTGCAATGCTATTGTTTGTGAGAAAAAAGCTTTGTCATACTTTGTTAACGATAGCAAACAACACACCACTTAGCAGGTACTAAACCACAGTACAGTCACGTTTGACTAATTATCTGTACTCAGTTCATCACAAAGGTGCCCTTCGCTTTCAAGATACCTTATGGGGTCCTGGCTTGTAGTCTCACCCTAAACATTGCATCATTACCACAACCCTGGAAGCTTCAGTAACGAGGTGCCGCAAATACCCCCCCCCCTTAAACCGTCACATAACTCCAATAACCCACCCCATTTAGTACCGAAAGCCAGAGCTCACCATCCGTGCATTATTGCGTAGACGAAACGCTCAATTAGATTCCTGGAAATATAAGCAAATGTTGAAGCGATGGGCCCAGAAATGGTCCCGAGATCACTAACGTTATTGATTGCAGGTAAAATGCTTATGGCTAACCATTCAACCATGCCGCTATGGTTATTATATCACCGTACTCTCACCTATAGAGGCTCCATGATTGGAATTGTTCACTAGTTAATGTTTGCATGTACTTCCACTCAATTATCACATACCACAAACATCAATCACCCGCTTGAGAGATTCTGCGTAAAGACACGAGCATTGATTAAGTTAAAATGGAATATTTCGAATCAGAGCAAATGTTGTATGCAAAAAAGAGACTAAAATATTGTAATAATTATTATACAAGTTTAATAGACACTTTCAACTTGTATAAAACCGAAAACGTGTAATAAAGATGCCATATATGTTTAGGTTTGGCAATACGAATGTTTATGAGAGTGCAGTTAAAGGTCAGGGTCATGGTCATGGAATGCAAGCAAGTAACTGAAACCTCACCTCCAGGAGGGCAATCGAAACTTTACTCTAGCAAAAAATGGAGCTCCATCTCACTGGAAAGACGGTTCAAATTCATAGGGATAATAAGCATACACAACGTTGGATGTAGAGAGGGTAAAATCTTAAGTAGTTTATATCAATCATTCTGTTACCCTTCAATTGAATTTATTTATTTCGAGTATGCTAAGAACAAAGTGCTCGTCTTTTCACTTGGATATGCAATGATATGAATAAATTCTCTGTTGAAATGAACGTTCTTGGTAGTATTATATAGATATCAAAGAGTATCGTGTAACATACAGCATATAAATTGCTGACCTAAACTTAAAAAAATCCACAAGAAACCATGTAAGAAGCTTGACTTTATCTTACATTAATATCTATAATAGTTTCATGCAAATGACAAGAAGCATCTTATCTCTTTTATAGTGGCTCTATAGTAAAATAGAAAAAGAAAGCTTAACTGTAACAAAAATCATAAAATATTTTAAAAAGAGACATTTATTTTCCCATGGAATTTAAAATAGACACTTTTATATTAAGTCAACACAATATTGACTTATTTTTGTTAACACTGCTTATTTATTTAAGTTTGGATTACAGCATACATGTAAAACTTTTTAACGTTATTTAGATTATTTTATTCACCGAGCGGATTGGCTCAGATAGTAACAATTTGGACTTGTATTCGGGAGATTCTATCCTGCTACTGTAGTTATTATTATTATTATTATTATTATTATTATTATTATTATTATTATTATTATTATTATTGTTGTTGTTGTTGTTGTTGTTGTTCTAATGGTTTCCTTTGAATTATTTAATTTTGAAAAGAGATTTTGTTTCTTATTGAATATATACTTAAATTGTTTAATATAAAACTGTGATTTGTGATTAACCTGAATAAGATTTGTATACCATTTTAAGAAAGGGTAAATGCCGGATTAGTGTTCCTCGGCCAATTATTCACCCGCATGTTACTAATATTTTTTCCATCTATCTGTTTGGGAGGTCAACTTGGTGGCATTGATCTAAAAGTGAACATCCATTTAGACAGCCCCTCAGTGTACTATGTGCAATATGCAATGTGTACTATATGTGCGTCTAGAGTAGATAGCTCCCCGAGAGGCAACTAACCCGAGTATTGGTGTGTAAGTCCCAAGGGATGTAAAATACTACAGAAAAAGAGAAAGAGAAGATTACTTGGGTCATAATGTAAGTATAGTACTGAATCACTAAAATATAATTGTAAAACCGATAAACAAAACTACGAGAAGCTTGAATTTAGATTTACCATTTTGTGTATAGCGTTTTCAAAAGCAAGAGGTGTCTTAAATTCCCGTACCTATGTTATTTTCTACGCAATTTTGAAACTTCTGAAACTACCTTATTACAAAAAATACTGGATTACCATTGCAACTTGTTAAGAGAAGTTGGAAAGCACAAATAAAAATCCATTTTTCAAAAAAAAAGCTACAAAAATTTCTGAATTATGCCTATAGTTTTTATTGTGATTGTAGCCTAGAAGTAGTTCTTTAATATTTGAAAATACAACCGCATACTTTAAAAACTTCTGTTTTTTTTTACTCCAGCAATTTTAAGTGATATAACGAGTCTGAACATATCCTGACTATGGTGCAGTCGGTTACAAACCTATACTTTAGAAACTTATATCATAACTTTGAAATTAAAAAGGCACACTGTAGTTTTGGTATTTCAAATTACTTTTTAAGGACATAAACATTTTTAATAGTGCTCAGCGTCCGTTTTAACTACTGAAGCATCGCAGGCGATGGTCATTGATGATACATGAGAATAAATGATAAATTGGGATACAACTTTTTAAGGAAGGAAGCAAGTTTTTCAGGCCTTTAGTTTAGGATACACCCACTGCATTTGTCATTTATGAGGACTGAGGAAAACCTAGAACAAACCTCAATCAGGAAGGATGGTCCGAACCCCAGACCTCTCACTCACGAGTCCTCGCCTTAACGACCTCGGCCATTTGTGGCGGTTTCTGAATCTCTGAAATGATTGCAGTGTTTATTTGTTATTTGTTGTTTCCTTAACTACATCACTTTTACCATAACATCTGCTCGTTTCTGAAACAGTTATCAGTTTATTTCAATTTGTATTCAGTAGGACATACGCAAAACTCTAGTTAGAAGGGTCGTTGCTGGAAACTGAGCCGGTATCTTACGAATAAACGAATCCCTGAATTATTTTCTTATTAGTTTCATAACTTGCTTTAACTCATTGCCGCTCACTGCTACATAAAACTGAAAAATAGTAATTTAATTCCTCTAAGAACAAAAAGCAAGAATGATAAAATGAGCTAATGCTTTTTCGCTTAGCTGAAAAGGGTCTAGTTAATATAAATCATTTGTTTTATTTAAAATCGAATAAAATCAATATAAACAAATTTTATATTTGAGAAACAATGTATGAAATATCAGCAGATAATGACAAAAGGGAGTTTTAATGTATAACTTTTTCTTGCAAAATGAGAGTAAATTATTATTATTTATTTATTTACGGCTGGTCTTTAACATCTCAGGTCATCAGCGTCCCATTCAAATCAGGGCGTGAAACGGCTGACACATTTTGTTCAGAGGCCTCTTCTTTCAGGTTTGAAGTTCTTTTTCGCGCCGAAAATTTACAACACGGGACCGACGGCTTTACTTCCCTTCCGAAGGAAGCCATACTTAGGATTTTTGCGCCCGAAAAAAACTATCGATCCTGGCCGGGTTTGAACCCGCGATCTTGGGTTTAAAAAGCATAATACTCTATACCACCAGGACCGACTAAAAAATTAAGAATAAGATGCGGAGCAAAATATTGTATAAATATAAACTATAGGTACATACATTTCATGTGTTCAAACCCAAGACATTGTTTGAAAACACATATATGTGCAATACTAGAATGAAATATTTCCCTACATCAATAACAAGTAACTGACTTTTTTTCTGCATAAGAAATTGGGAGCCTATATGCAAAATAGACTTCATAACAGCTGATTAACCAAGACAATACCTCTTTCATTATCAGTAGTAATTTCTCTATGTCGACCTCAGGCAGTAATGATTCGGGGATTGGCACTAAGCCTGTTTTAATTTCGACGGAAATGGAGTGCGGATTAAACTTGCTCTGATTTCTGTTCATACCAGCCTCATTATTACGAATAGAGGCAGAGGTATTATTTGCAATACTCGAGTTCAGTGAAAGTTCTGCACATCGTTCTGCATATTGCACAACAATCATATAAAACTGTACATATATCAAAGTTATAGAAGGTGAGGAACAACCATAACACTTCTGCAGAAATAATGTCCTCATGTCAGCAAACTTCCCTACTTTGAAACCAAAAATATCCCGATCTAGGTCACTATAGCATCCGCTTTTCTCAAGAGATAGCTGATAGTTTCTGATAGAGCAAACTGTTATAATGCGTCTGTCTAAAGCAAAGGTATTGTGTATATTCCATAAAACGCGTAAAATACAGTACTAAGTTTTTTTGTAAAATATGGTTTAACGCCAAAGGAAATTCATATCCAATTTACTAATGTTTTTAAGGATTCTTCTCCATTTTCAGCGATCTAAAAATGGGTTGCCGAGTTCAAGCAGGTCTTGCTATTCTTGAAATTCACCTACGTAAAGGATGTTCAAAAAGGACAACGTCCAAAAGTGCAGAATATCTTCAACAAATACATACTACACTGTGGGTATTTTAATGAAACGTATAGGTTATATTTACATAAGGAGTTGCATATGAAAAGCTTTGCGCAAGATGTGCCGCCCTTGCTAACAGAGGATGAAAAACGTACTCGCATTAAAATATTGAAAAAACTGTTCGTGGAGTTTTAACAGCACCAGAACTGATTTTGTATATTGACTAAAAACCAAACCCAGGCAGGGAATGCATTTTTATGCCAAATATAGAGTTACGCGACTATCGCCATAGAGAAGGGAGAGAGAAAATGTATGCATTGTCTGTTATTGGTACAGAAAATTAGGTCATAGTTACTCCGATCTTACAAGCAACCGTTACCGGACTCTGTTTATAACTGTGGATGAGTCTTGGATCCACTGTTACACATCAAAGTCGAAACAGTATTCAAAACAGTAGACAGAAGACAAAGTTGCAGTATATCTTTTGGTACTCTAAAGGACTTAACTGCAGGTGAATAAAACCATAACTGCACATTACTATTGAAATATTCTAGATGACCCTTTCTACTGTTGGAGATACGTGGAAACAATATTTGATAATGACAACCTACAAAAAATATAAGGGATAAAACTGAAAATACAAAACCATGAATTTTGGTTTACAAAAGGCACTTAAGTCTAGTAGCCTGTTTGCGAAATGAGACAAGGAGAGAATAGGCACACGCTCAGTAATTGCTTAATAATTGGTTGTCTCCTCTCACTCCACCAATCATATGGCGCGATTATTCATATGTTCTCCCCTCTTCGCCAAAACTGTCATGGCGCATCGGACTGATTCTTTCTCTCTCCTTTTTCTTAGTTATGAACCTGATTTACATATATCATAATTTTTGTATTAATCGACTTTATAATCTATTTATAAAATATACTTAAAGTTGGTCGCAGTATTTTGGTAAATGTGATAAAAGAGTTAGTTGTATTTATTCCGGTGATAGGATAGGATAGGATATGGATAATTTAGATTAATAAATAAAGCGTAGCTTAAGAGCCTTGTCTACCATTGTGTGACTGAAAACTACAGCAAGGACTACATAAATAATCTGCGTATTTGGTATAGTGTTCAAGGCCTGGGCTAGATAGCGGATCACAGCTAATGAAATTAATTAAACTAATCGATTATTCTTCAAATACCTCTTTACATTCCCCTACAACGATTGCTGTTATTTTATTTTTTGAGCTGTACACCGTGATTGTTCGTCCCCGTAATTAGCATTTAGGCGAAACAAAAGCGTTTTTGAGTGCGATACGTAGCTAATGGCAAGCCTTAAACACTACGGATTACCGTATTACCATAAAGGTATGCAATAAACCAAATGTTTTGTTAGGTAAGCGACATCGAGGCATGGGTGCTGTGAACATTTTAAATGTCCATTTCTTTTGTGTCATCGTGAAATTACACACTAAATCAGGGCGAGGGAGAGGATGAATACGAAAGAGAGAAGAGACAGGGGGGGGGGGATGATGCCGTTTGCTGTATCTCTAGCCTGGCTATCGGTTAATGCGGTTTTATTGCCAAGGCAAAAAGCCAAAACTAGATGATATCAACGGGCAGTAACGCCGAGGACACTGTTGCCATCTGGTTTTCGGCAACGTTATACGTGTTAATCAAATTTCCTACCCTTCTCGTTCCACAACACGCCCATTTAAAAACAAACCGTTTTCGCAATATGCGTCAATGTTTTGTTTTTGTTTGCTTTGTGAAACTATACGCGAGTTTGGTTTGGTACCTTTGTATAGCTGCACGTGTTAGAGGCGCTTCGCTCCATAGGTATGCATACGAGGACATACATGCACATCACATGACAGAACATTGGATGCTGATAAAATTCACGCGATTTTCCCCAAGTTTTTTTTAATAATATAATGACAAGAGGGTAGGGGATAGTATTGCTGGAAATAAAATAACTATATATTTATTGAAAATATATACACGTGTGCTCTTAGAAAAGAGCTATGTTGAGCACGAGCAGCAGAACACCGCGCTAGATAGCAAATAGTTCGATGCTACGTTTACATATATAATTATTACGTAATATTTTTGTCTGACATTACCGAGAACTAATGTAATATAGTTTTGGAAAAATGGGTCATTGTGGCTTAGCACCTACCGTTGGCAGTGTTTTAATTTAGGAGTAAATAACTAGGAGAAACAATTTACAACTGCTTTCACACTTATTACTAATTTGTTGCTTTGCTTGTATCGCAAAGACGACGGACATAAAAGAGTATTTTCTATTGGCTGTTGACCAACTAATACATTTGTATTATTCTAAACTAGAGCTCTGGGATGCGAAAAGTAAAGTTTATATAGATAAAGCGGAAAGAGAGAATCTTTGTAAAAATTGAAAATAAAATATTTGGAACAATTACCAAAGAAATAGGTAGAAAACCCCATAGTTTTAAGAAATCAGTGTAACATATTTTAATAATGAGAAAGACCAGTATACTATTTTTAGAACTTTTATTGCGTTTGTAACGAGAAATGTGAAGTACAGATATGAGAGAAAGAAGAAAACAATAAAAAATTGTCATGTAGTATTGAAAATAAACGAAAAATATTAGTTTAAAGTTTAAAATTTCCGGAACCATGTTTGTCCTTTTTCACCTCCTCTGCAGAACGATGGTGGAGGTTAACAATTTGTTCGTTTTCAGTAAATTGATAAATGAATACCATTATTATCTCGTTTAGGATAAACATTAAGGTGGACTTTTTGAGAGTTTCGCACAGTTGTATATTTAGACTTCTGTTGCTTTGCTTTACTACTTCAACTATTCCTGTCCTTTTCATTTCTGCGATTTCCTCACAGTCTCACAAACATCTTAATTAATATCGAAACAATTATTAGTTGCACTGACACATTATGTTTCCTGAAGCCATTACATACTATCTATGGCATGTAACAACCTTGCAAATTGCATTTTGAACTCCACAGTTGAACACATTGCAAACCAAATGTAGATAACATATCAAATTTGAAACAAAGTGGTCATGTTTGTTTAACTAAATATGCAGCTTCATCTATTGAAGGAACACAAACCTCTAATACTTGGTGATTGCAATAAATTATAGTTGCGATGGTGAAATGTAGCTCTATAGTGAATGAAAAGCATTCCCACGCTATAGTATGACTAAATCTCCTGTAACGAAAGTTCTGAACCATTAGATGAGAATTTTTTCCCTGTCCTATGAGATCGGACGGTGGCTTCACCGTCACAAGGTATTTTGTATTTGTCCTGAGACTTGGAGGGGGGGGCATGCGTTGTTCGTTGCCGTAATGAAAGCCTTCCTGAAATAGTTTCTCGTATTATTTGGCATCGAATTCCAAAGAAGTCTTACAGAGTGGCCACAAAGGATACAGTATGTCCCATTTATATTCCCCAAATTATTATTTTCAATTGAACCTTTTTAAATGTTTATATTAGTAAAATTATTTTATTCTATAATTCTTTGTTTCTTTCTTCATAGTCTTATACGGTCCTATATGGGCCTTAGCTTACCGCGACGACCGCTGCGTTCTCTACCTCCATCACATGATGTCATTGGTAGAGGGCAGTATTGCAGGGGGGCATGTATCAGCACTCCGCATCCCGCCGATCGCTTTATCGCGGCTTATTAGATGGAAGATCGCTACAGTTCCCTCGGGCAGCTGTCCCAATTGTCCTCACGAGGCTGGGTGAACCCCATTCCAGGCCTCCCTAACTTAGAAAAATTCCTAAGCAGGAACCGGGAATTGAACCTGGACCTCCCGGCAAGCAGTCAGCAACGCCAACCTCTAGACCAAGGAGGTGGTCAGTTCTTTACTACCTAAATAATAAAAAATATAATTTTCTATACTTTTATTTAAAAATGAGCTGCACTACTGATTTAAATATAAGACCATTTAGTTTATATTACCTACTCACATTTTGAAAAACGTGTTATTTAATGATAATGTATATAAAATACAGAGCATGAACCCTTTTCTATTATTTCCATAGCTATCACTCAATTATACTTTTAAATAAAGAGATAATTTAGGTTTACTACTATTAGTTGTAATGGTTTTCATTCATTCCTGATAAAACGGTTTTCTTCTATAGAAACAGTTGGCAAATGTGTTAAAAAGTAACTAGAGACAATTTGTAATGACAAGAAAAGTGTTCCCAAGTGTCTTTATACTACAATAAAAATACATACTTACGTATCTCCCTTGTTCTGGTTGCAGCAGTTGCACTTTCCCAATAAGGAACCGCACTTAGAGATAACTCAAATAATCTCATTGTACTTTAATAGGTTTGTAAAACGAGTTTGTTATCAAACTATTATAACTGTCCATCGGGGATAGGTCACCAGTCATTTGAGTATTTAACACTTCGAAATCACTTTAAATTTATAGGTTTACTGTTCAAAAATATTTCCATCACATCATGGAACAGTTTTGCTGCAGTCTCAGGTCTAAAAAATTGGCATTATTACTATCCCAGATAAAGAGCCACACTGACCAGAGCTTCTGTAGCAAACAATCCCTGAAGGCATCGCTGTTCCAACGTTGGGGCATCCGGGAATAACTCCCGCCGTATTTTTTGTTAGCTTAACTTAATGAAATAAATCTTCTAAAGCCAAAAGACTAAACACAGCCAGTGGGTAAAATATCGCTGCCTCCTTCATTTATATTAAAGTTGCGATTTAGAAAAAGAGAGTTTTATTTTGTGAGCCAGCTTAACTATATAGCATATTAGCTACATAGTTCAGTGGATAGTTTCCAAACCGCTGCAGTGATGTTCAGAAAATAACTTCAGGTAGTGCAGTCTTATACCTTCTACCGGCACTGAACTATGGGCTAATCTAAGCTTGTGTAGAAGAGGTATGTGTAATAAATAAAAATAATAATAATAAAGTAAACTGGCTTTAGAGGTGACTTTATTATAGTTGCACTAACGAAATGAAAAAGAAAATAATTTTGCACTACAAATTAACACCCTAGATTACCAAAGGTGCTGCTCCAAAATGGTAGCACAAGAACCTGGTGGGGGAAGGAGTACTTTTGTTTATTTCCAAATCTGTATTTTTCAGATCTGGCCTGCTTATAGTTTATCGAAGTATCTATATAATAATAATAATAATAATAATAATAATAATAATAATAATAATAATAAGGATTATAGTGCCTTTATATTGTAAAATCAAGTGTCTTACCCTTTCATATCCCCTTCCTCAACTTTAGAGGGAATTTCTTTAGAAGTTTCTTTAAAACCGCGACTATCCCTTAACGAGCAAAGCAAGTGGCCGGGTTGAGTATTAATCTGTTCTGATTGGTGACGCAGTCCTTCCTTTCCTTTAACTTGCCGGCAAATTTTGCAGATATGATGCGAGTTGATCGTGAAGAAAAGTTAGTTGTTCCGGCCCTTGGCTTGGGCAGCGGCGTTCCTTCGTCTGTATAACTTCTGTATAACTTCCATTAATTTAAATATGGACCATGCTCCTAGCTGTCCTTATCACAGAATTTCGTTTTACACCCCTGCTATTGCCCCAGTTATCCAGGTACTCGGATATTTAAGTATTGTGGTTTCCAATTTGGAAACTAATTTATTAGGGAATGATGGAAATTAATCCTTTAATTTTTGAAACCAGACGTTGCATATACTCCACATCTGTTCATTATTTACACATTCTATTTCGTGGTTATACGTATTTGTATTACATTGTCCAATTTTGAAGTTAAGTAATCAAGAGTTGAACATTTTGAGTTTATCATTAAGTTAAAGCCTCAAGTAATACTTCCGTTATATGGTGAATATATTGGAGCTTGTTAAGTATATTTAGATGTTTTTATTGCACATTGCTTTTCTTCCACCGTACATAAATATTTCCACATAAATTCTGGAAAGTTCTTATATTAATACATTTATAACATTTTGTTTTTAACTCCTATTGTATTTAATTGACTATCTTTGCTTAGCTCGTTCATATTATAATTCAAGCTGATAAATATCTAGGTCTAAACTTTTGATAAAACTAATAATTTTATAAGTTAATATGTGTAAAATTAAATTGGCATAGTTTGAAATATTTAATTAAATTGAGATATTCTTAGCTAGGAGAAATGTATTTAATTAAATTAATACGTGTAAAATTAAGTGGACACGTATTTAATTAGTTTGACGTATTTAACTATTTTGACGTGTGTCTAACTGACATGTTTTTAGTTAGGTGAAATGTATTTAATTAAGCTAACTGGCATGTAATTATGTGTACAATTAATTTGATATGCTTTTAAATTAGATTTATTAATTTAAATCCAGGTTGGCATGTATACAATTAAGTTAATATTTTCTTTTTTAAGTATTTTGCTGTAAATCATAATTGAAATTTCCATTATTCTTCACTGTCACCGGGAGTAGACCCAATTGCAGTTTATATAGTTATAAACATACATGCATCGTACATGTGTTTATGGTGCGTATCACTAGTAGGGGAGTGCTGTTGAATGACAAAGGAACATTTGTCAAAATAAAAAATAAAATTAGTAAAATTGATATAGTTAAGAGAACACACAATTTAAAATATTTTACAATCTAAATCTCGTAAAGTATCTCCGGAACGAGTAACATTTTTTTTACTTCACAACAAATAGCCGAAAAGCTAATTCCACTTTTCAGCTTTGTTAATATTTGTTATTAATATTGTTTACATTCACAGATTATTATCCTGTTAACGTATGCTTTTTAAGGTCTTCAAAACATTTTCTAAAAAGAGATCAAAATATCAGCTAATTTTTATATCTACCTCCACAGAAATATTATTTTTTTAGAAAGAAAATGTCACATATACGGCATCTAAATTGTTCACGTGCTTAAACAAAGAAAAATTTACTTTTCAACCTATCTTCGCGCTTAAGACTCCCGAGGAAGTAAGTAAGAGTGGCTCTGCCCTGTGATGCAGACTTGACAATATGTTCTGCTCTGGCTCCTTCCACATTTTCAAGGAACTGGACTGTTCGGAGTGAGTATGATTGTCTTAGATTGCCCTCACCTAATAAATCACAGAAAAACATATTGAATACAATTATAAAACGTTTACGAAATGATTAATACGGTTAATACAGAAACTTTTATAGACTATGTTAATAATATAAATTATATTTCTAATGACAAATTCTTGCAACGCTGCAAGGACATACAAACGTACTGTGTGCTGTTATTTTTCGAATTATCTCTAAGCATGAATATACAGGTCTTGCTGGTTACGACACGTCCTTTCAGCTTTTCCTGGTATTCGGTAGGAAGTACAAAGGTAATCCCCGCCTCTGGATGTGTGGGCAGTGTGTCTACGGCCTTTCATTCCTTCTGATGTAAACTCTTACTCTCTCTGTTTTAAAACTTGTTTTCCCTTTTTTCTTACACAAGGTTTTTATATTATATAAATGTTATGATTTTTTAAAATCCTTCACCAGTTCTACATTTCTAAGTGGAAATTAAGGCTTAATTGATTAAAAATCATACTGGTTCACAGTAACATCTGCAATAATCAAAGCGATTAAAACAACTTTGGTTAGAATTTATAGAAATATATTTCTTAGGTACTGTATAACTTATAAGTAAAGATCTAAATAATGAATAAAAATAAACTAGAGTTTTATTTAATTTGGCATGAATTTTATAAATTGGAAATATGCCAATATAATTCATTTATATTGTTGTTTTAACTTGGGGTAAAACGTATATATGCTCATTCTAGGGAGAAAGGCAAAATCAGGAATGACCTGATTTAGACTGAGAGGTTGGAAGGCTAAACAAATAAAAGATAGTTCTGATAGGAGAATCTACCCATTTTATGGAGGGGATGGGAAATAAGAACATATTCGGGCCAGATGTATCCATTGAGAAAAACGCTGTTTTCAGTAAACGTTTTAAGGCAATTTTAGGTCCATTGATATGCTGTGGACCTGTTTGGGAATCACACTAATTGGTTGAATATTTTCATTTTCTTAGCCAAAGTGAAGTAATTTATTTTCTGGTTAACTAGCGTAATTATAAATGATATTAACTTGTTCCAGTCATATGTTTGTAAATACGGTTCTTCCAATTTTTAATTTTTTAATTTTTTTAAAATTTTTATGTTTTTTTTTCTCTTTCTAATTGTGTACCATACTTAAACATGTACGGTCGACAACCCATGCATAAAATATATTTGTAGTGTATAGATTTCATAACAATAAATGTTACACTTATTATTATTACTATTATTGTTATTGTTGTTACAACTACTATAATATTGCTGTTGTATTTCCAGCCCCAAGAGATTCAAGCCATTCGCACAAGATGAAAGAGACCTCCGAAATATCATTAGCCAAGTTGCCTGCGTTTACCTTTTTCTCACTTTCATGTTAATTTTCATGCATACATTTTTTTGGGCAGCGCGGGACGTAATCAATATCTAATTATATTAGCAATTGGGGAACAGTTGGCTTTGTGATTTAAATGTGGGTTCATCTCAACAACTGTTGTAACGAGGCTTATGTCTACAGAGTTTATTATTTTTGTTACATAATTATGGTTCTAATTACTAACGCCCCAGGGAGCTTTCAAAATGTTAACAATGGCGACCTCGCTACCTGCATGAAAAATTTTGTTGAGAGTAAAATCGAGAACACGAGAGGAAGAGATTTTAGATCGCAATTAAAAAGAACAGTATCAAAAGGATCCTGCAATAATTCTTTTATAATATTTATGAAAATTGACCTTCGTGATATTAATTACTTTATTTGTTTATGATCTCTTTAAATGCATTGGATTTCTCGCTATGTCTGTAGCTTAAGGATCAAATACTATAGGTATAAGTCTGTAGGGATAAATGAAACAAAATGAATTAATGATGGCACAAATAAGTTCGGAGTCCGGGACGCAGTACAGCTACCTGGGCCCTAAAAAGCCTTACCTAGCCAATTAACCTGACCGATATTGAACCCAGAACCTCCAAATTTGTAGGCGCAAACGCTTTCTCTTTATCAGAGAAGCGGGACGGAGTTCCTGTGTTTTTGGTTCGAAGAAAGTGCAATTTACAAATAAAACCATTAATAAAACGCCATGAAGTAATTTCATTCCACTCAGAATTCGTTACAAAAAAATGCAAATAGTTTGAAGTATAATTATGGCTTTGATTACAGATAGTGAGTTAAATAATATTGTTGTCCTATGTGAGATTTCAACAGCTGATTGAACAAAGCTGATCGGAATGAAGTTGTTACATTTCTCACCTTGTATATGAACAATGAAAGGACTCCACAAGAGATTACACCTTCTTTAATTAATGGTCTTTTCGATCTACAAAGTGTTTATATCGGAATTGGAGTACATAATATGAGGGTTAACACATAAGTCGTAAATTGTGGCTACTATTTTTTTTCTCTCGCGATCAAGGGACAGCATGAAAAATTAAATATATGATTGAAAGTATATGGCATTTACTGCGAGTGGTGCCACCAATGCCCTCGTAGGAAAGAAGCAAAACACAGGAAACCAGACAACATTTGTATTTTATGGCATGAGTTAAAGTTACACACAACTAATTATACAGGGTTACAAACCCGTAAGGACGGATCTTCCAGGTAATCCATGATATTTAGCAGCCTTCGAAGTAGTTTATAAGTACTCGACGGTTCGTTGCCAGAGATGGGAAGACATTTGTCCATCTCGCCACTGTTCCACAGGGTAGGACGCGCGCACCCAGTATTTCCCTTAGCTCTGTTTGGCATTATGGTGCATTCCTGCCGCAAGTAATGCTATTTTACATATGCACATGGCCTCCATTCCTTCTCCATGACCACTTTCACTCACCAACTGATCTTCGGGGCGTGCTCAGACATGCAGCTCTGCTCACACACACCATTTCGTGACTTCATTCGAAAATACAATCCATACACTTTCAATTGTATATCTTAGATTTTTCTTGTTGACCCTGGTTCGCGAGAAGAAAAAAAAAGGTGCTATAAATTATTTATTCCTTCTTTTTGATGAGACTTTCTTTCTGATGTTATTCTTCAAATAATATCACCTCAGCTCTCGTTCTTTCGTTTAACATTTTTTCTTCCCTTTCACTTGCTCTATAACCTTTTGATTTTAGGCCGTCTATTAAAATTTAGCCTGTTATATATTATTTTAGTTCGGCTGTTTCAAACTGTCCTTAATGGGTCTTTGTGCAAAATTAAATTAGACTTCAGCACATTAATCATACACAGATAATGTTCGGCTGTCTTTCCATGTTTTCTGCTAATGATCTCACATATATAAAAGTCCGCCATTTAAAAAATGAGCAGATATTTTTGCAGCATTAGCAGGAAGGATTGCATCAGAAAGCGTTGAGAACGTAGTCATGCAGCAGTAGATCACCACTAGTGGCATTTGGAGCTGTTCAATCAATATAATGGTAGGTAATGATAACGCTGTTCTTCGGCCAACATGTCCCAATCCTCATGGAATTTCTGGAAATAGGAATGTGAAGGAAGGGCGATAAAGTCAAAACCGACAGGACTGCTCTTGGATATTGTCATTTTGCGCTGCCAATGTTGTCCATCAAACTGCTGCAGTTCAGATGAGAAATGTTTAAGCACCTACCTTATAGCCCCGAAATGTTCCTATGTACATTTTTTAACTTTTTCTGGTAGTTGAAACCTTCTCTCGAAGTCAAACGATTCACATCAGCCCAAGTCGTGAAGGACGCGGTTAAACAATTATTATTTCCAGCTGCAACTTCTTATACAGAAGCACCCAGCGTCTCGTTTTACAGTGGGAGAAGAATTTAAACATTTTTTTTTTAATTTACTGACCCCTATATATTGAAATATTTTTAACTTATGGATTATTATTAATAAGCGATAATTGATTTCCAAATATTTAAACGTTGGACTATCTTCATTAACTTTTGTATTTTTTTCTTATTTCTTCACTATATTTAAAGGCCACACTTTTCCTTATTTTAAAATTGTTATTGTTTTTCATTGTTAATATAAGAGCTGTTTCATCTGATAACCAGGCATGATACTTTGGAAATGAATAAATGAATGATATTTTCAATTGGAAATATAGATGCTCCAAATAAATGATACCCATTGCAAATTTTATGACAAGAAATATTGGAGGGCCGTTTGGAAACAATTTGGGTAGTGATATGAAGCGAATGTTGAAAATAATTAATAACCCCATTTCGTTGACGAGAACCAACAGCGTAACAAGTTATTTTCTATTACTGATTACCGACACGGGCTAAGTTCTTAAAGTTTTCGGCCTGATTAACTAATTAACTAAAGTCATTAAGAGCACTTTTCCGCAGTCCCAATAGATTGCTGCCGTGGTTTTCTTGGTAGCCTGAGTTAATTTGGATTTTCTTGACGGTTTTTCGCTAGGTTTGCGGCATCCCATACATTTCGTTTTGATAATAGTCTCGTAATAAAAATTCAGATTTTTAGCAATAGATTTCGTTATTTCTTATTATCTTAGTAAAGTACTAAATATTTGCGTTACACCTCATCATTTCGCTTCTTTAAAAAGAAACCTTCCATTGCCTATCTGGTGCATTTCCTTCTGAATGAATCGAAAGACGGTTATAAGCTCCAATTTTCCAACATATCTTTGAGTTTAGGGGTCTAATTTTGAGTAATTTCACTGGAGAATAGATATTTTCTTAGTCATCCCTGTTACATCACGAGGATTCTCTTTGAAGCCCATTCTTCTTCTTCTTATCCCATTTTTTCTCGGGGAATATGAAGGCAAAGCTTCCCCATAAACATTGTCCAGTTTTTCTTTGATAGCACTCGATGAATGCCCGTCTATTGTAAAGAACTTACTGCAACGTGTTAACATTTCAGCAAATTACTGTGCCAAGTGATGAACAAACAATAATCTCCAGCTGAATGGCGCTTATAGTGTCGATACTGGCACTGTAGTCTCCTCACAAATGCAACTACCTATCATTTAGGGGTGTTATAAAATTGACGCGAAATTTGTGTATTGGGAAACTTTTGAACCTATTTTGAAGGAGACCAGTAATTGCTTTATGTAGCCCGCAAAGCCCTGCCGATGTGTTTTGAGAAACACTGAAAGCAACTTCAATGATGGTTACTAAAAACTAAAGGCACTTTTGAGGTAATTATTCTGCACGACAACGCATGCCCGCATACCGCGAGCCGCAGTCGAGAAATGGTGGAACAATTGCAATTGCAAATTGTTTTGTAATCAAATGAATCGGTGGTTAAATAGGCGATGTTCCGAGTACGATGAGGGCTTTAAAAGGGTGTACAAAGTGGTAGAACTCAATCATGGTGAAGTTATTCGGCTGATTGGAAAATAATCTAGATGCGTACACATTCCCTTTTCTGCAAATATGTATTTTGTTTTTGTTTATATCCCACCAGAGATTAACTTCAAACCGCACTCGTATTTATCTATTTAAAGTCCAATATTGACATAAAGTTACATAGTAGATCTCTCTCTCTCTCTCTCTCTCTCTCTCTCTCTCTCTTTCTCTCTCTGACGTCCTTTCCGATTTTTTGGGTTTTCCGTTCTGCTTTCTGTTTGCATAAACTTCCATGAATTAGCTCCATATTAAATTATATGATGTGTTCAATGACAAACTAGTTGCAAATAAATTGAATATATTGTATATTGTCTTACGCATTTAATGATAAAAAATAGCAACAGTGTGTATTCAGAATAAATGTCTAGGTAGATAATTTGTCATTAATTACATTTATGTTAATATGCGTTGATATTTTAAAGAATAAAAAAGTATAAATGCTCTATAAATTTAGTGATTAATTAGATACTTAAATTTAATTAGTAAATTTTATTTCCATGCTTTCTACGAAAAAAAGTAATACTTTTCAATATATTATTTTTACCTTCTGTTTATTTGTACCTTAACGTTTAGGAAAAGAAGGAATAAAACAAAAGAACACTTTTCAATTCTCCTTACAATGATCTGTGCAAATCAACATTGGATTTCTTAAGCCTTTAGTTTGCCTTTTTCCATTCTTTCCGTAATACGTTTTTGTTAGGATAGCGAATCTTCTCAAGAGATTCGATTGCAATTAGCATTTTGTTTTCTTACAAAAAGGGCTCTTTCTTTCCATGTAGATAGTTTCTTTTTCCAAGACAACTTGAATTTGTTTCCTTTCTTTTCTTTCGTGCCTAAATTTTCGCAACATTATATAGAAAATAAGGTGATAGCGATAACAAAGAAAATCTAATTTCACAATCACTATGAAAATTCATATGCTTATAATTTTATATACAATATACACTTTTATACAACGATTAGGAGGTATGGAGAGTAACCTCTGGATGTCCGGGTAATGTCGGTGTTTTACCAAATATTGGATTTAAAAATTCTAATCTTGATTTTCATAAATACTTCACATTTCCGTAAGATTGAAATGGATATTGAAAGGCATAAAGATGAAACCAAAACAAAAAATAGCGTCCACTACACTTACTTGTAAAGATTTTGAAAGTCCATAATTTTTAATTTAACCAAATTCCATTATATTATAAAAAGTATACAAATTGTTTTTTTTTAATAATTAGGAAATATCCATAAAACATTTGTTTGATTATGGTTATATGGCGATAAGATCTTGCAAGTGCACAACGATTTATTTTTATGGAGATAAGTGCAGAAGAACATCACATATACTTATTGTATTCCGTTTATCCCATTTTAATGGTGTTTAACGCACGTTTTAAATACGAGGCATCACAGGCTTTCTCCAAGACAATACCCTGATATGCATGTAAATGGGGATTGTGGGTACTAAATGTAGTTTAAAAAAAATAAGTAAAAATAAAATATGGTAACCGAATACTATTATGCATGTAAATTTAGTACAGAGCAGGATATTGCGTTTGCTTGTTTATATTTTTATAATTGTTTACACAAGATTAGTTCTTAATATTTAAATGATAATAATAGAAATATTGTTTATACAATTCTGTTTTTCAATTCTATCGATTAAAACATAGCTAATGGATAAATGAAAAAAAATGCTTTTATCAAAGTGATTTGTTACATTTTATGGCCTAGGTGGTTTAGTAAATGGTATTTATAAAAGTTTTTTTTTCTAATTTTCGCTTTAGCATCTTTGCATATATGTTCTATAATAGCTTTCTTTTGTTTCCAAGAATCGCTGCACGTAAAAGGAAATCATTCATAATTCGGAGTCGTTTTGAAAAATTTGTACTTTATGAAATAGTTACAGTTGAAAGGAAAAAAGTATTACCGTGATGTTCACAAAATAATGGTTTTTGTTTAAAATTTAATAAACGCACTATCACTATTTTGTCTCACACTTGATATCACATTACTTGTGTTTCACTATAAGAAACTATAATGCGATAGATTATCTGGGTGCGGCGCAGGAGCATTTCGAAATGGCGGTTGCTTTTATAAACAGGTATAAAACATAGGGGGTGTGATTAAATTCCGCACCGCAGAAGAATTAGTCCAATTGAAATTCAAGTCCGGCTAAAAATGTGTGCGATGACAATATCGTCGACATCAGAACAACAGATGTTGCGCTACACACTTCAAAAGTGAAGAAATAAAACAGTTGCATTGGTGTGTTGCTTCTGGACTTCATTGATTAAATCAGAGCAATATGTGGAAACATTAAAGAAATTAAAATTTTTCGTATCGACAGATATGCGCACAAAAGTAAAGTAATTGCAAGTCTGGGCTGAACTGATCTCCTTTTATCTGACACCTTCAGATCATCCATCTGGTGATGCAATTCATTGTCTTTATTTAGCACATGACACGAGTTGAAAGAAACTGTTCATGCTGAACTACTAAGAAATATCCTGAAATTTTTCGGCGATGGAAAACAGCAAGCCATTCATAAATTTTGCATATGCAATGGTCTTGTAGGAAAATAATAGGAAGCTTTTGGAAACGGTTATGTAAATGTGTATGTTAGCAATTAAAATTTTTGAGAAGAAAAGAATTTAAATTATTACTATAGTACCATTTTATATAGTAAAATTAATGTATGACTTTCAATTTGTCCTCTGTGGTCAATAAAAATTAAGTTCTAAATGTACAAATCATTAACAGAATATTCCAAATTATTTTCTAAATTTATAATGAAAAAAAAACAACATTTACACAATGTTCTATGAATTTTAGTATTGCAAAGTAATTTTGATCTGATATAGAGGCAATTACTTCCAAATGTCCAACTTGCGCCCTACAAGAAAAAATAATTGATCAATAATAGAAAACATTTAATTTAGATCATTTACATTATTCTACTTAATGTTCAAATGTTAATGTTAGTACTTTGTCAGTTCATGAGACAAGAAGGAAATCTTAAAGAAATTGCCTCCGATTTAGTGTCTAGTGAATGAAAAACGCATGAAAAGTTGGTGTATAGGCTATATCGATTTGTTAGTTCGTCCTTTCCACCAGCAGAGATTACACGTCAGTGCAATGATTTAGTGGACTATAGGGAACTCGGGTCACTCTGGAAAGTGGGCAAAAGACGCATCCGAACAAATAATATATTGCTCCACGCTTGAGAGCATTTTTCAGACCAAAACTCTTGCCAACATGCTTATTAATTTCTGAGTGTTATTCTCAGTGCTTCACTTTCTACCATATCTCTAAGGATATCTCAGGAATTGATTTCTTACAAGCACAGTTCCTTAATACAGTACTCACCTTTATTTGGTCGTCCCCCCCCCCCAATTTGATGCTTAACGTCCATAAGCGGTCATAAGTGGGATTTGTGGCGGACGAAACAGAGGGGCTTTCTCCGGGTATTCTACTATCCATTATCACTCATCCCGTCATTGCTCCATAATCACATCATCATTGAGGAAAACAATGGAAAGCTACTATTTATTATTATTATTATTATTATTATTATTATTACAATTATGGTCAAATGCCAACCTATTGTTCTCTTGAATTTGTGGGCATCCTTCCCCTTGGTATGGCGGTATTGTACCGAACTTCTGAGGTCTGGAAGCCCATTATCTATCCCCAGAAAGGCTGCAAACTTGGCATTATTGCTTAGTGGAGAACCTGTCCTTGGGCAGAATGAATGAAGTATTGAATGAATGAATGAATGAATGAATGAATGAAGGAATGAATAAATAAATGAATATGCATATGTTTCCTGTTTTACCTGTGAACGTATCAATTTATATCCCTGCATAATTTCATTCATACTTTCCTTTCTTTGGCGCTATAGGATTTGTAGAATTCCTTCACTTATTTGCTTAAGGTTGTTCAGGGAAAGTATAAATAAATAAAATAAATATTGATATAGAAAATAGAGTCGCCAGGCTCTATTTATCTATAGTGTCCTTGACGACTATTTATAAATATATGCTACACTTTCCAATTATTAACTATTCTTTATTCGTGTTAAATTCGTGAATCAAAATATTTATGGAAGAATAATAACGTTTGAAAACTGAAAATACACAGCTTTTAAAATAAGGTTTATCAGATTTAAAAACCTATATTTCCTAATAATAGTTGTAATAAAATATAACACCTCTTTACTGAGCACAAATATTAATTAGCACTGAAAATGTAATTTCAATATCCCTTATATTTCATATATTAATATTTATAAGTTTCTAAGCTTCTATTAGGGATAACGGGTTGTAGTTTTTAGTTTATACTTCCTAAAAAGAAGTTAATAGGTTAATTTTTACCTTTTATGATTTATAAACATATTAATGAAAACATATATATTCGAGATAAAATAATGGCTTCAAAATAGTGAAAGTGTATCGAAGAACTGTGTAATTAACGCTTCGATTAATGGGTGGAATAATTGCTCGGAAAAAATACAGGAAATTAGCTTAGTTGTAATTGAGTTTATACTTTTCTTGTGTTCTCTTTTGACCACAAACTCATGGAGCAATCGAATACGGTTTTGTGCTAATATAAAGAAATTATGCGGAGTATTTTGACAGGGTCATAAATAAGCTTTCAAAATGTCCTAAATTTATTTTAGTATTATTTTTATTTGTAAAACAATTGTCTGCACGTAAGGTCTGTTTGAACATGTTTTAAGCCTGGGGACAGGAAAAAATTGCTAGAGTACGTCTGGGAATGGGATGAGGAACAATTCGTGCACTTTTAGTATTGTGATTTCAATGAGTGGGAGAGCGTGTTGTCTGGTAAAAAACACTTGTGCTTTAATCTTGACCTTTTCTTCTTCAATTAAACGGTCAAATGGTCCAAACAATGTCGTAGGGTTGTTTTACTCTGTTTTCAAGTACTTTTCCAGCCGACAAAAACAACCTTCGCACTTTCACTAGTCCTGCACTGCTTTAACTGCTGATTCGACATATGTGTAATGTCTACCGTAATCAATCGCGGTACCCACTGCGCCCACAGCTTTTTCATTTGCATTTTGCTCAGCATATTGTACAATCATTCAAATGAGATACCTGCAGTCTGAGCGCTCTCGCGTACTTTCACTCGGCGATATAATTTTTTCAGTGATCTTAAATGGACGTCCGGAACACGCTTCCTTATTGGTACATATAAAGCCATGTTTTAAACTCATTTATTCAGAAATAGGTCATCTGCAAACTGGCCAGAATATCATCTCATGTGCAACTCGACTTAAATCTACCACGTCACGGAACTATTTGTTTTCATTGTTTTGTCAAATGCAACATAAATAGACTCAGGAGACTGTAAATCAAACCTATATACTTGCCAAATCTGCGCTCAAGCTTTACCACAATCCTTTGCTAAACTAATACCTGCCAACAATGATGTCGCTTAACAAATTCATGGATATTAAGGACTTTTGAAATGACCATAGTTTAGTTTTACGGGTGGTCCACGAAAAAAAGTTGTCATCTCGAAAACAAAAGTGGGTGGTGTACCTGTAGATCAATTTGCGTGACGGCTGTTGTTTTCTTATCATCCGTGCTTGAATATCTACTAGCATAGCAGGTGTGAGTATGTAAGTTCGTTATATTTATTTATTTTCGCGTTCGCAATTGATTCTGTTGTGCACTAGTTTTGCAGCAAATCATGTATAGGTACTATTCCATGCATAAACGCTAACTTCAGGTAATTCTCTGGCGAACCAGTAAGCATTTAAGCCTCCACTATTGCAACTCTTTGTTGCAGATGAGACTCTGAACATTCCTTCGCGGCTCAAACAGCTACCTGTAATAACAAAAAAGATGAAATAACCACCTCCTATAGTTTATGATCGCTTAACTTTTCTTTTTCCTTTCCACTCTATCTTAGTATTGCTTCATTGTCTTCCTTGCCGTAGTCTCTGCTAAATGCACATGGTCGAGCAAGTTTCTCTTGGAGGACCCTATAAGGATTATTTTAATCGTATTTTAATAGTAATATATTGTCAATTCTATACTTCTATTTAGCTGTAATAGATTTTTTTAGTTCTTTTATCAAATTATTCTTATGTTTACAATGAGTAACACCAGGATCACAGACAGTATCTCTCTAGACAGACTTCAGATAGCTTCTAAATAATATAGTTCCTTTTATTTTAACCTTAAAGCTAGAATTGGAATGTTAATAGAGAATACGAATTTAAATCTCAGCAAGCAATAAAACATTTAAAGTCTTTGTTGTTTAATCTGACCCAGGATTTACAATCGATTTGCATTTATCGATGATATAGATATAAATTGCATTTGAGCTTCTGCAATAACCTTCCGGATATTTGGTTTACGACAGAAACGGCATCCTGACAAAATTGAGCAATTTTTGCGCCCGGTTTCTTCGGAAGAGTTATTCATATCATAAATATTGCATTGTCATAGGCGGGTTCACAAGGGAAATGAATGGCCGACGGTCCCTGTTCAATAGCTAAACAAAACGGCTGAACAAATAGCGAGTGCCTCTGGTGAATTGATTGAACGACTAGCAGCTTCCCGTCCAAAACACTCTATGGGGAATTAAGGCCATAGGCACGCAAAACAAAAACCCCAGTCGAGCCAAAGATTTATAAGTATGAATAACTTAACTAGTGCATAAACCTCGTGCTATAAGTTGGATTCCCCAGCGCCTAATAGAAATCACTGGTCCATATTAACGACTGCGGTTTACCATATTTATGTAAAGTCCACAAATAAGTCCAGAAAACAATTTAAATATCCTCAATTATAAAACGAGAGGAATGTTATCACAGGAAAGTTTTCCGAATATTTTCTCCTATTAGGTAGTATTGTGGAGGCTTGTTTGAAAAAAAGAAAAAAAAAAAAGAATTAATTTTAAAAAGTTAATATCTTTTGATTTTATTACATTAAATTCCATTTACAAAACACATCTCATTAAACCCAGTTTGAAACGAAAGCAACATTGCAGTTGATGAAATAAAATCAAATACGCTGTTCTTTTATCATTAGATTTAACAAAATTGTTCCAGCAATAGTTCCCCCATTTCAATTAAAAATATATTTTATTTATTAATTAAATACGTACAGATTGCAAGAAAATAAAATAATGATGTTTTAGGAATTCTTGGAAGTAACTATTATTAATTTAATTTACTAACATCTAATTCTCAAGTTATTTATTTTAGGCAAGCCTTTACTGATAACTTAAAATTATGAGCTTTTACATGCGTATTATACAAAACTATTATCATTATCAGTTACTAATTTTGTTAACTTATTATGATGAAAACTACCTATTATATAACCAATATTTTATTTTGTTATTTTATTTTAATTTTCCAGTGGTGATTTTTTGCTCTTTTAGAATTTTTTGAGTTTTTATTTGGTATATTTTCATTTAAATGTTATTATACTAATGTTTTAAAAATTATGCTTCCGAAGCAAAATTTTGAGGCATTGATATACCCTTTTTGTATTTTACTGAAGTTGTGAATGATATATCTGAAAAATGCATCATATTCAGCTCTTGATACGTTACAAATGTAAAAAGTGAACTCAAAGGCAATTTACGCAAAAAATTAAATTCGCACGTTTCAACCTAAGGCAATGATAATAAATAACATATTTTATAGTGATTGTGAGTGTTAATATTAACGTAAAATTCATAAAATAGAAAATAAATAACTAAATTATTTAATTCCCTTATTATACTATCAAAAGATCCTCGACTCAAAGCAATCTTATGAATGTTCTTGTTTACTGAAGAAACTGATACAATTCATTCAGTGAATGCACTACTTTTTCCGATAGTCGAAGTATAGAAATTTGACTTTCGGAGATCTGTTTTCATCTTTTTCATGGATTAAACTCTTATTGACATTTTCTGTCCTCACCACAGCTATGCAGATTCTGCCAACGAAATACTGAGTGCCTATATATTTTCATCCTCTTGGTTTTCAATGTGAATATTTTCTCCAAAGTCTTTCATGATCAATGCTTAAAGTATGATGCTTTAATTGGTCATAACTGTTGTAGCTCTTCCCTTAATTTATTTTATCAATAATAAATTTTATCATGCAACATTTATATTAAATATATTATTTTTATAATAAATTCGATTTACCACTACATTTCATAGGCATTTTATATTTTGATACAGTTATTATTTCATAACATTTATTGAATTTTATTTATACATTATTATTATTATTGTTATTATTATTATTTCCTAGAGCCATTGTGAATCCTACAAAGGTAAAACTGTTAAATTATTAAATTATTCCATTTAATTTTATTATTTAAATATCTTTTTGTTCTGCTTATATTTTTAGCTTTATTTGCAATTGTGTTATATAATTTCAAAAGGGTCTTCTGTACGTAATCATTTTTTTTTTTTTAGTGAATTGGATAAAATTTATTTTGCCCATTCATTATGTTTATTGATTTATTTAAAAATTGAGTATTTTTTAAATTTTCACACATTTATAATTGTTTTCAAAAGTGTATATAAAAGTGGAGAAAATATGTTTTGGATCCACCTTAGGGATTAGTAAACTTTTGGAATGACCGTATACAGATAAAGCGCAAGAAATGATTAGGAAAAGTTTAAATTTTGTAATTGTGTAATGAAATAATGTTAAACAACATTTCATTTTATTATAATCCAACTTGCTTCCATAAACTGAATGATATATTACACTGTTTGAGAAACTTCCGCACAGTACCAAAGAGGTATTGATTATTTTTACATGCCCTTATAGTTAAACTCAATTTGTTAACATACACTGTCATTTTGATCACATGTTCTTGTTCTCTTAACGCAGTTTCGTTTACAAACAACTTATTGTAAAAGGAAAATAATTCATTTTCTCTCAAATCATTTCAAAAATGTTGTACAAGCAGATATTCAGTGTAATTCAATTTGTTACTATTAACTATTAATAAGCACTATTCCAGTAGATAAAACCTGGGAGAGATATTAGCAAACGTTTTCCATTTTTACAAATTATTTTGAATTCAAATTGCTCACTCCTACAACCATTTCATTTGACAACTATGTTCCCGTGAACTGTTACGTCTAAGAATTACTTTTTTTGCCCAAAACTTAAAGTGCCAAGAACCTTATGGCTTCATACCATTCTTACATGAGTTTTCAAATCATTCATTGAAATTGATAGGAAACTAAATATATTCCAGATACCATATCAGGGAAAATTCTTAAATAATAATTTGGATCTGTTATTGTATCTACCCTGATGATAAAATTCTATATACTCGTATTTGCAAAACCTGGTCGGGTGGAACAAATAAATGATCTGTTACTAAACATATCATCTTGTATCAACATGTCGGCGTTAGAAGAAAGACACTTTGATAGTACTCCAATCACAATGATTTTCTTTTAAGTTCTCACTTCCAACTGCCATCTTTTTCATTGTTTTCACTTGGAGTATATCAAGGTAATAGTTTTTTCTTTCATAATAATAATTCAGTTTTCCTTCATTTAACTTTCTCATTTAGTTTTAAGAAAGAAGGACAGCTACCTAGAACAGTGGACCCTAATCCAATATGAGATCTATATTTTGAACATGTTTCTTAGAATTGGTTATACTTTCTAAAAACAGAAGTTTGTTAATGTTTCAACAGGGCGACTTTATGGATTCCTTTTAATTCCTTTGAATAAACGTTTAAATGATACAGGTAATTTGCCTTAATAGCAGAGCAATATTTATATACCAAACTATTCGGCTCCTTATAAAATACGGAATAGATATGTTCAATGTTGACTTTATACTATCGTGAATTTACGCTCTGCATAAAGAGCGTATATCATTGAAGTGTCAATAATGGTATAAACGATACAGGAAAACACTGTTGCATTCATTTTAGTTTTTTGTTACAACTGAACATAGTAATAATTATATGCTTCTTAATAATACACTTATATTAAATAAATGCATTCAAACATTGCAGCAATGCTGGATGTTATGTTTCCCAAATGTATTACATGGGAGTTCTTGGCACAGAAAAAAGGAGAAAATGTAATGGTATGTAAATAAAAATTTACACAACTAATAATCGGGTACAAGATCTATCTGTTTACCAATAAGTGAGCTTGAGCATTATTTTCCTTTGTGTGGGGAGTTTTTCCTAAAATGTTCCTTGCTTTGCAACGGCAACGATCAGATTAACTTAGGCTCTAAAATATATTTTTTGCCGCAATGAATATTTTTCTATGTCCTGCACATCAAAAAGCATAAGATATTATACTTTAAAGACAAAACAGCGGTGCACATCTGCAAAACAAGGAAATTACTTTATCACATGGAAATGCAGTTTGTTAATGACTACTAAAATGAGAGACATTTTAAATTTCGGAAAGAGTTAATCATAACTGTTTCAAAGGATAGCTAGAAAAAAAGCTTGTTTAGTATAGATGACTATCTCTGACAAGCAAAAAGAGAGTTTAGCTACTATTGTATTTCAATATTTAAACCTTGTTTTATTCGAAAAAAACTCCGGACTTTTAAAAATTAATTCTTTCTTAATGTTTATATTCTTAATGCACTTTACATAGCAACGCAAAGAAACTCTAGACATTTCTCAAATAATATACATAGTTCAATTCATTGCCCACCAGATGATGTTTTATCAAGGCGGAGAAGGTATTTTGTGTGCTGGATTTCTATACGATTTTCCAAACCCAACATCTCTTTTGAGCAGAATACGAGGATTCAGTGACATCCATTTACATGTGCAGTCGATATGGACTGTAGTGAGACAACGCAACCCTAAAACATCCACATTGAACATATTTGAAGTAAATTATAAACAATCACGGTTGTTGTTTACTTTGTCCTGATAGCTTCGTTATGTGTATGCAGTTACATCGTAAAACTTCAGAGATTTTTATTTAACTTGTAAATAAAGATTTAATATCTCCAGAAGTGTAACACATTTTCAATGCATAGTGTTTAAGGCTTTTCAGAGTAGCGGATAGAGAAAGATGATTCTATTTTGATAGGTTTTAAGTACTCGTTGCAAGAGAAGCTTCAAACCAGACATAAATAGCATTCCAGATATTCCCTTAAAATACTAACAGGAGGCGGGATGCCTTTCTTTTCCGGGGATCAGCTCTTGGACTCTATTTGTTCTTCTGAAGGATTATTAAATTTATTTGTCATTATAAAATTGCCACAGAGCTGAATGAAAGTCTGTTGCTATTCTCTAGTAAATGTCAGAATATTGTAACCGCTGATTCATAAGCAATACATATAAATAAATACTATTTAAAATTTTCTTTGACAATTCTCAGCATTTGGCACTCTTACTCGTATGTTAATGATTGAGCGGTGGGAGAATGATAACAGGTAACTAAGCAATTGGGCAACTGGAATGTAGCTCAGGTTATACAAGTGAAAGGTCGCTGGTGTGATGATATAATGCACAAGAATTGTAAACATTCATTTTAAACGTTTCTATTTCCCACAGTGCATTACCAAAAAAGCTGCCAGAGGAACGGCAATAATAAACAAAAGCGTACTAATTTGGTCAACAATCAAGGGAATAGCTCAATGGTGAGGATTAAAGTTTGTAAGTATTGTGAGGCTATTGTAATTTTCCTGTATCATTTCAAACGGCTGTTATTGCCACACTTACAATCACATGGGATTAATTTCTCTTTACTTTGCGTACTGCAAAAGGTGTACCGTAAAGTTCTACTTTTTACAGAATACCCAGTGCTTTTATATTTTTTGCTGGACTATGTTTCAGGATCAGGAATATAATATTATATTTTTAAATTCGAAGAAAACGAATATCTTACAACTTACGTCTTTGTTTTTCGGACTACGCTAAATTAGTTTCTGTTTCTAAAGTCATAGGTGTTCCGAAATAGTTTTAATATTTTATTGAAATACGCGTTAGCTTCCTATCCATGATTACTTTATGATTGTAGCTTCTATATCATTGTTGGCCTAATTTTCTGTTTGTAATTCGTGCTTTATTTTAAGGAAATGTCTTTCAAAAACTTCTGTTAATGTTTGTTTAATAATCATCATCAATACCGTTAAATAAGTGCAACGAATTTCAGCTATCTGTCAATTATTACTGATTTAAACTGCATTTACGAGTATTATTTTGATTTCTGTCATTTGTATTTGTTTTACACCCTCAACACAGAAATATTATCTAAGGTGTTTTGTCCCTCTTCAATAGTATTCATATATTTGGAATTGCTATCAGGTTTTTAGACAAATTTTATTTATTTTATTTATTTATTTATGTCTATACTTCCATTTTGGTTGCTTTAAATAGAGATGTGTTATTGAATGTTATGCATCTTTAAGCTTATAAACAATATTATTTTAGTCTAGTATATACTCTAATTTAATCCCATATAACTCCTTGTTTAAGCACTAAGGGAAATAAAGAGGATTTATGGGCTTTAGAAGCAATTGTGAGTGCAAGAGTGGAATAAAATGGAAGGATTTCAATGAGACCGTGACGCTAATCAGCTGGCACTGCCATGTCAAACCAAAGTGAGTTAATCAACTTTGGGAGGTGGGAAGCTGCGTGCAACCGCAACAACACCGGCTTTTGTTTTGATCCTCCATAGCATGCGTCTCAGTCGCTCACTGTTTCTGCGGTTTTCGACCACCCTTTCCCAATATTTTAAACGAAGTTAATCAATAGCGATGGGCGGAAGGGTGGCATTTGGTTCACCAGGGGTTTTGCCCCGGCAGAGGTGACATGTCCCGGTAAACCACCATGCCCCTCCCTTTCCCGCCTGCCATGTATGCGCTCGGCCACTAATCCAAGGGATTCTGTCTCGCAGAAGGCTCAAATCCACTTTCGGCGTCTATTCTGACGCCGTGGAAGGGAGAGAAGGGTCGTCATGCTGAGGGATGGAGAGATAATTGGGGTCGCGGATCGCTCCACCCCCCCGACGCTATTTCCATCGTGTCAAAATGGCAATCTCGTCCGCATTCATAATGCCGGCTACACATGATCAACGTACATGGGAGGGGCTTGCCCCTAGCTCTGGCATTAAAAACATGTCACGCTTGAAGGATGATGGCCAAGTGGTTTGTTTACTTTTGAAAAAAAAAATATAGGAAAACGTTCCGTGCTCGTCTCCCAGTAAATAATTTTACTTTTACATTTCTCCTCTTAATGATATCCAATTTTAGGTGTTTATAACATTCCTAAATTATTTTCATTTTAGTTTCAGTTTTATTTCTCTCTTCAATCTAGAGGCATTAACGCTATTACTTGTGCAAACCTACCTGAATAAGCGTCTAATGATGATGTAGAACTAAATAAACATAAATGATTAAGCATGAGAGAATGGATATTATGTTGATGAAGATAAAAATAGCCTATTGTGTCTCTTAAGGGCAAAAAACTCCCAACACGTAGGGAAAACTCACTTTTTTCTAACGTGGTGAGCTATTTCACGTTAATTGTTCGTATGCTCTTTAAGACACTGACTGCTTTGTTCTCTGGTTATTCCATTTCTCACTGCACTAGTTGCTTTTTGAGAGATTTCCATTTTTCCTCTTTCACTTGCTACTCTTGACCAATCTGGATCCGCATGTTCCTTGAGGAGGTCTGTTCATCTTCTTCTGGGTCTTCCTTGTGTCCTTTTTCTTATCCAGGGGTTCCACATGGAGATCTTGTAGGTCCACCTATCGTCCTGCTACCTTGCTACGTGACCGCCTCCATTGCCATTTGCTTCTGGTAGCCATTTGTGCGATGTCTGATATAACTGAGTTATTAATATTATAGGCATTTTTTCCTTCAAAGTTATTCCCAGTATCTTGCGTTGCATTTTTCTTTGGCGTATTTGAATTTTGTTCTTTTGTTTTTCTGTATTGACCATGTCTGACACCCATATAGTAATACAGCGTAGCGTATACACAGGTTGCGAGTGTCTGGAAGGTGATTTTCTTAGTTAGTGTTTGGTCTAACGAAATAAACAAACTTAAGGGCCCAAAATGCTCTGCAGGTTAATGGGATCCTTCTTTGTACTTCTTTTCCCATTTTATCATGGAAGGAAATCTGCTGTCCTAGGTATGTACTACATATTAATTTCAATATACCTGCTCATTTACATGAAATAGGCATTTGAATAAATTGAGTTTCGTTATAACAATTATTTTAAATTGCCATTCTGCAATTTGTTGTTTGAATAAAGCGTTTGGGAAACAAACTATAGAAACCTGGAATTGTACGTTTCATTGACATATCAGTATATCTATGTACGGCACTGTTCCCCGTACCGCTATCAGCTACACAGTGCGTATCAGTATTGCTAGATGCGGTTCAGTTTATTGGTGATACTTTAAGTGATTAAATGGTTGCTATGGCTCCAAGGGTGGAAATATAACTTAAAGATGCACTGCCATTGTAGTATCGAGGAAGGTAGATTTGTCGATTCATCAAATTGCTAAAAATGTGACAATATATGGAGGGCGTGCAGTATTGGTAACAAACATGACAAGAACAACTTTGCAAAACTACAAAAAGTAATGATAAATTCATTAGATAAATGCTTAGAAACGTGCAAAACCAACAGAAGTTTATAAGCAGACGATCTGCTGCAACAATAAACAAAGAGAATTTCGGAAACTGATCTGAAGGAATATTTGGCAATAAGGGAACCATTGCTAAAGCTTATTAACAGAAAGTGTGTGTTAGACAACAATGGCATTGATAGCTGTTAAGTTACTACTAATACTTAGACACGTTTTCTCAGCATTATCAAGGCAGAAGGTACTGACTGGAACTGCCTCTCTTTCCATACATTTCTGGTATGGACTTATGAAAATAATCATTAACTTCTGTAAAATCCTTTGAGAAAGTTCTTCATGAATATTATTTTTCAGTTCATCTAATATGTGAATTTGTCTTGTACACCTTTTCCATTCATTGCCCTCAGGGATAAAAATCGGTGGACCAAGGTGGCCAAATGTTGTTAGTGATGACACTACTATCGAATGTATCATATTGTATACAAGGAGACTTGAGTTGTATGTGTCATTGCAGCGTCTGTTGAAAGTCACGAACCTACGTTCCTTCACAATTAAATCAACATTTTCTCCATTATCCACACTATCCAAAATTCATTCACAAAATGTATTCCTGGATGGGGTGTCACCTGGTTCTTGCACTACAGTAACCATATAAAGTAATAACTTCAGTAGCTTTGCACCTTTCGAACACAGGATTAGGAAAGTTCCGTTTGCTGAGAAAGACGTGGAAGTGATTTTTGGAGAGACGGTTCAGAGTATGTCCAATGTTATCTAAAGTTTATTCTCTTGATACTGTACATGTCGGTATATGTTTTTTTTTTATTAAGAACGTTTCCCATTTCATGAAAATTATTTACCAATCTGTGAATCGAATTTGGATTTAAAGGCTGAATCCCAGGGAATCTCTCTTGAAACAATCTCCGTACCTCACTAACCAATTTTGTACGCACCTATGGATCGTAAATACATTTTAGGGAATAAAATACTAGAATTGAGCGATATTAACGTAATTAATACACTGTACGTATTGTGCCGCTTAAAGATTAATTAATACAGTCACACAGCACATAAAAACACGTTCGTGGGTTCCTAGAGTTAAGCTGACCTTCCCTACCGCTCCCCGGCCGACTTTCTTACTGGGGAATGAGATGAGAATTGCAAAGCTCTGTCAATTGCGGCCAACTTGCAAGTGGAGCGGACCCTCGAAGGAAAAATCACAGTATAACCACACGACCTAAAGAACACTGTGTTTACCTAACTGTTAGTGAATGGTTCTGAATCTCTGCTTCTCGTTACTTCTTTCAAACTCTTGCCAAGCACAATTAACAAAAAATATTTTACCTAGAGAGAAACTTCCTCCATTTTTTCTCATACACGAGAGCGCATTTGTGCAGTTCGAAACTCGCTTTTCATTTTGTATAATTTTTTGTGCGTTAACTAAAGTTCCCTGCTGTCTTCATGCCTTGTTTTGTTTATTTTATCTTATCTGGTTTCTTGTTACTTGTTGTAGTTTTTGTTCTACGTCCCTCCCCCGCTGCATCCCACACACACACACACATATATGTTTTCTAGTGGTTCTCTGAAAAGTCTTTCTCTCAAGAGCTCCATACTTTTTTCCAGCTCTTCTTAACTACTTTCCTCCGTTTCTTTTATTCACGAAAAAAGTCCAAAGAACTTTTCTGCTCTTTTGTTGAAGAGTTTACTTTTTTACACTGGCGTTGCTCTCACGTGCAAATAAGTGTTCAAGTATTTGTATGCCTAAGCAGTAGGCTTATGTTAAAACGATCAAAATTCATAAAATTCATATAATACAGCTCAGATTGCAATAAGACATGTCTAAGCTTGGCGTTTATTAAATTGCTTGTAAAAGCCAATGCCTGCGCGGAGGGCTATTGTCCAACTTAATATTTAAAATTAATATTAATTTAAAAACGTCGTTGTTGAATGTTAATTACTAATGAACGTTAAAAAAGGAATGTAAAGAGGTTCAGGGGTTCTTTTCGTCTTCATTGTCACTTATCTCAGAATATTCCAATTAATCTGTAAAATTATTAAAAATATATCATTGCATTTCATTGGCATTATCTTTGTGGAAATCTTCCTCCAAAACGATTCCACACGTCTAGTTAAGAAACTAGTTCTTCTTTTGTTATATTGTCTATGTCTGATTATGTTTCTCTACTTCCACTAACCTGAACTTTTGGTCAGCAGTTTTTTTCCTAATTACTAAAAATTTGTCTTCCGCTCACAAAACACATTATGTATAAGAAGAAAAGCCAACTGTAATAGGCCCAGCTAAAACGTTGCATATTGATACAGTGAGAGAGAGAGAAAGAGATGATTAACAATCAAGTAAGAGTATATGACAGGACAGCAGACCATGAATGTGCTAATATCAAAGCTGCTTATGACATTGTTTACGAAGTTGAGTTGCCAATTACTCCTTGGTAGAGAGGTACTCGTTTTCACTGTCCTTTTCAGAACAATCTTCTATTGGGTAGTAACGGAGCAAGAATTCTCGACACTTCAACCGTACTCGAGGGCTGTTGTGACCAGACCCCCAATGGGGGCACATCAAAGATAAAGGGATAATGTAAAGTAGATGCCGAAGCTGAGGACCCCCTCCAAGGATTTTAAGCCCTTCAGAATCGCCGCATTTATACCAGATTCCGGGTCAGAAATCCTTTCCTAATCACCGCCTCATCTCAAACACACCAGCCTATCTTGCCTTGCAATTCCAACTTTACAACGAAAACCAACAGGATGAAACTGAAGAGCAAAACTTTCTGGAAAGTTAAGATCTACACCAGCATTCGTCTAGTTGAACAGGGGTAAACCATTAAAAAACCCTAAAGTCAGGGAGGCGAACCCCATCACCCGAGTCCTCCCTTTCTGTACTTTTATCCTTTGCTCGACCTACTTTTGCAATCACAAAAAATATACTTCATAGTATTGTAAACGAAAAATCATAATAATTAATTAATATTTTCATATTTCAAGTTTTTCGCTTACTAATCATAAAGTAGGAAATCACATATAAAGATGGAAATGTTTCATACCAAAGGAAAAAAAAATTAAACCAAATTAATGGATTATTTTTTTAGCACATCTCAATAATTAGCAGCTTATTTCCTTTCTGAAAACCACTTTTCAATCCAAGGAATTTGGTTTCTGGAATGTGCAAACCAACTTGCACTCACAACTAATGCTGCTCTTCTATTTTTGTTATAGTTGTCGTCATTCGTATAGCTAAGTTAAAATTTAGTAGTGCTCTTACGCACGATTCATTAATGTACAGAATGTCTGATGCATAAACTTTGAAACCAAACGAAACATACCTTAACCTCGATTTGATCACGTGTAGTTAGGGCTTTTGAAAAAAACTAAGTGAGAAAAAACTGCTGTAGATTAAAAATTTATGAGTTGGCATTCTATGTTAAATATCTACCCAAATGATAAAAACTTAAGTTTTTAATTATATAATCCTCATCTTTGTGTAGCTTTAGCATTTAATTGTTGTAAAGTTTGGGGCATTTTTTATTTACTTTAAAACAGTAGGACTGGAGTTTTGCTAAGTGTACATATTAGCATATTTCTAACCTAAAGAAAAGATGTGTATTTATCCTGCTATCGTTACGTTAGCAAATCTTTTCTTATTATTAAACTTTGTACTCTGCTTTACACAATAAGTGTATGCGATTCTTTATACCGGGCTATGAAAAATTCAAAATCTATATCCTTGTACGAAACTTTCAGAGGAACATTTCAAACTAGAACGATAGGTTGAGAAAGAATTTCTTTGTTACAATCCTTTTCAATGTCTTCAAACCATACTGGAAGAATTTACATTATGCACAGGTGGTAAATGAATGGACAAGATGTTTAAACCTGCCGCTTTTGTAGTATTCGTGGCATTTTCAGTGCTGTTGCCATCTTTAGGCGTAAAAACCGTTCCTCTTATCTCGTTTTTATGAGCTATTGGTATTAAAAAAACGGCTTACAGATGTTTATAATAGCATTTAACGACCGATTTAACTATTGAAGCATCACAGGCGGTGGACAGGTGGAGGATACCTGAAATGAAATGAGGACTGAGGGGGAAGATTTCTTTAAGAAGAAGAAATAACTAAATAAGTATCCGTACTAATTATTGAATTTATTATCAAGTGCGGTTGATTAACAATAATCTTGCAACTCGCATTTCGAAACCTGGAAGACCTAACGAAGCGCATTGAACTTCGCCGGGAAAAAATCCTAGTGGTTAGACTGCTCGCCTCCTAATGAGGAAGTACGAATTCGATACCAGCCTCCGGAAATGGTATTTGTGACAAACGATATGGTGTCTGGGGTTTTCTCCGGGTAATTCGATTTCCCCTGCCACTCATTCCGCCTTTACTACATCATCACCCTATCTCCATCTTCCTTCATCCTCATCATTCAACGTAGTGTAATGCGCCGAATATCGGTGTGCACATTATAATTGAACTATCTTCTACACTCGTGTGCGGAACTCCAAAACCTGGCCGGAAAATTATTTGATGTTAGAACTAACTCGCAAATTTAATCCAGTAAAATAAAAAGTATATCTACAAATTTAGTTGGGGGTTGCTGAATACGATTTACACCTACCGAACGATCAGCTATGTTTCCCCCCGCGGCGCGGGGTTTTTCCTGTGAACTAACCCTCACTCGTCTGCCGCGAGGGGATAGCAAGCCTGCTTGTTTACTTGTGGGCCTTGCTGACTGTCGCAGTTGCAGCTCAGATGTTCCCGGGTGTATGTTGTGTTGTTCATTTCTTAATTCGACAGTGTACATAAAGTGTATTATGGCCTCGTGTGTTTACGACAGCACAGTGTCTTTATGTACGATTCATATGTGTTAACTCAGTGGTGAAGGAATCATTGGACATTTTTTTTTACCATGCAATTGTCCTATTACTTGTGTGATTTGCATAGTAATTCCTTTTTTCAGAGAACCAACAGGGAGCTTGATCATGCATTTTTTCAACAGGAGTCTGCCACTGCTGACATTGCGAATAATTCCATTTCAGCAATTCACAATGTTTCCGCAGACGGACAGAATTATTACTAGGGATTTGTCGCCCCCTCAGTCCTCTGATTTAACAGCTGAGTTTATTATCTCTGGATAAATTTTAAAAAATGCCGTGTACAAGACGAACCCGCACACCATATAAGAACTCAACGATAATAATCGAAAGGAAATTGTTTGCATTTCTCAAAATTAAGTGATGAACAATTTCCTAAAGAAATGTCTAAAATGTTTGGAGAATGAAGGCGGGCAGTTTCAAGCCCTCATTTGATAATTTGGTAAGTAACGAAGTCTTAAATTGGGTAATATATTGTTGTATAATTTATTTGTTTTATTGTTTCACTCTCCCGCTAATCACCGAGACCAGATTGGCCGGCTAATTCTAACGAGCAGCGTGCTCGCTCATAGGCAAAACATTTCGGGGAAAAACAAAACCGATCGGAAACACTGCGCGATATTTCGGGTAATTGCATGTTGTTCTTCCAAAGTTAGCAGGTGGTCGCCTTAGCTTGGGTAAAATTTAAATTTTAATTTATAGTGAAATATTTTTCATTATTTACTTTTTATGGAGCATAATTTTTTAATTTCATTTTAAATACTTTTGCTTATAATAATTAATTATTAGTTATTTAATGAATTACTGCTCCATGCTGAGATTCGCAGTTTGGTGTTTGTTAGATATAAGACAAATAAATGTAGGGGAAAAGCAACCGTGACGTTAATTTTTGAGCAGTATGCTATTTACCACCAGTGTAATTCCATTCTCATTGGTCAATCGAGTATCCCTGACTCGTCATATTTGCGTGGAATTATCAACAGAACAGCATCAGATACAAGTGTATTTAGGATAATTATTGACACATTACCAGTGGGTCTTAACAGATCGTAATTTTGGACCCATTCTTCTCGTTTTGTTATAAATGTACTTTTGAAATTCTGCACTTGATGCAACGTAGAATAAATTCTTGACTCCGAATTAAAATCCAAGGTAATATATGGGCTTTATACATCACATTATAAATAAAGTGTAAAGTTTTCAAGTTAAAAGTATGCTATGGAAGTACTTCATTAAAGATGTTATTAACCCAGCATGAAATCAAAGAGACAATTGGAGTGATGCAGTAGATCGCATCGTGTCTACACTTACTAAATAAAACAAATTTGGAGTCTACTTCTGTAAAACGGGATACTCGTTCCATAGCTTTGGTTGTTCTTTTACCAAAAATAGCAAATTTCACATAAATGTTAAACGTAACTTGAATTTGTAATATCCCTTAATATTGTTTTCATGTCTTCCGCTTTCTTACTTCAGAAACCCAGTGAAGTCCTTACCAACTTCTGAAGCTTATCACCTTTTCATTACCTTTTAGCTCTATTTTCGCTGTCTTCAAATTCTTCTCTCTCTGGGTGTACACCCTCTCCCTTATGGTTTATACTTACGTGACGATTCCCAGGTCGCTTGACTTGAAAAGATGCCTCATAAAAGATTTCAATCATTCATCTTCCGAGCTCTTTGTCGTTCTGCTTGGCACCGCATTGATGGAATCGCACCTCCCGGGGAGGTAAGAGTAGAAGGAGGGAGTTTCTCGCTAATGCGAATTGAAAAGGCAACCCAGAAAAGAAAAGTGAAAATGGAGGCTGTTAGAGAAGATCATCTCCCACACTCCCTTCGTTCGTTCGTTCGCCTCTTCTGGCGCCAAGACTTCCTAACATAGAGGACAGAGTGGAATGAAAGATGTGATTCCGGTTTTGTTAATGGGAAGATAAAAACCCTTTTCGTCCGTCAAGGGAAAGTCCGCATAGAAACGTGGAAGGATTTTGAACCAGAGAGAGGGTATGGATTTGCTAAATTCCAAAGAAAACTAGAAAAAAAGCTTGCGCTGCTAGCAGAAAATGTTAAGATTAGATAACATGCTGCTTTCAAACTTTCTGAGAAGGCCAAAACTACGATGAACAGGAACATGGTGTCGGAATAAAAATATTAGTGACAGTAAATTAATCCTTCAACTCAAGATCCAGAGATTAATTGTATGGAGATCACGTGTTCTATGTATCTATAAAAGATACTGACCTTCAATATAATTCAGTAATAACAATTAAGTAATTTCAAATATCTAAAAAATGCTTTAATGTTGTCAAAGCTGTTTAATCCGCAATTTGAATGATGCAAGTTATCTGTTAAGATATACATTAGTGGGTAGGATACTTTCCATTACACATATTTACATATTGTAAAACTAAAGCCATAGATAGAAATATAAAGTGATCTAGGTATAAAGCCTTTCTGCTAAAGCGCTCACTCATGTCGCAGTTACTAAGAGTGCTGCCTATAAATCAGCTCCGCTTTGTAATAAAATTGAACATTGTGAGTCTGCTCCCTGCCGATCTCAGGGCAGTTTACATGCATTCGCAAAAATGGCTGCACAGTAGTTAACTGTAAAGCAGCACATTCTCGTGTGAGAACATTATTTTAAATACGAATTAGCTTCTCTATGTATATGACATTTATTCAGAACATTCCTAATTGAGAGAACACCGAAGTGAATTTTAGAATTTCTAATGGCTCAACTTAGAGATTCCAGATTTTGCATTCATATTGTTCAGGCTTAGTATTGCCTGTAAAAAATTAGTTTATTGTTCATTTTATTCACTATTGTTTTAATATAAAACTTCAAGCTATTGCTAAACACTGATTTCCTCCCATAAAAGATTATTTTTATGCAAAAGTTTGTAAATGCGCTCAGAATAAGATTAATTTTTTAAAACATAAAATGCTCATGTACATGCTAATTCAAAGAAAAATTTTATTAACTTTTATTTTGGCTTTCGCAACAAAAGAAGAAGAAGAAGATTTAAGTTTTATGTAGAAATTTTTACAGAATGTCTTAAAAATGTTTTGTGCATGTGTATAAAAACGATGTTAAATATTCTGAGCTAAGGCAAACGTCCAAACTGTTAAAGCTGAGAAAAATGAGTTGGAATTTTGGATGCCTAAAAGTTAAAGGCGGAGAGAAAAGAATTTAAAGTGTGCAGAATTTACAAATTGCAACTAATACAACTTTTCCAAGGACATGGACGTTTGAAACTTTTCAGGGAGATTCTTTAGGGTTCAAAGCAATTTTTAAGAGCAAAAACATATAGATGGCTTTGTTCACTCTTGAGTCTTTTGATATTAAGCCCACATTTGCAAGATTGTTGTTCAGTGCAAAAATTTGGTAACAAAATAATTTCCAAATTAACACATAGTGACGGTTTTGGAATGTAAAAGAAAACATGGCAAATCAGAAGCGTTATGTGGTCCGGTTTAATCGTGTCACGCTGCGGCAAGCTTGCGTAGTAGCTGGGAAGTTGAGCATCGCGTGAGCGAATAGGGGTTGTGACTAAAGCTGGCCATAAAAACACTTATTCAAACTGAACTTAGTATTTTTTTAAAAAAAATCTATGTAAATTGTAAAACCGCTAAAAGCAGTACAAACTACAGTAATTAAACTAAATACTACACAAAAAACAGCACAAAAAGAAAGAAAAAAATCTAAGTTTCCAGCTCTGGAATTGGTAAAAGTCTTTATTTAAATAAAAATGGAAAGGTTTGTGTCCAATTAGTGTCTTCAATATATCTGCCTAATTTGAGAGTCCACTTATAAGACTTGTGATTGCTAAGGCACAGAAATATCTTCAGCGTCCAATTCTATTATTTTTCCGCCGAGTGATTTCTCTTTTTTATTGTAGACCGCAGATAAACTCGGATATCTGGTTGAGATTTGGTCTTACAGTCAGTACATTCTTTTTCCTCTTCTTCCCCAAAAAGTTTATCAAACAGATGGAAACATTTTCATAGGAAAGCATATAAACACTCTGGAACCTCTGAAACGGAAGATTTTGCTATAAGAAAAAATATTTTGATTTTTGGTGTGGTTTTGAGAGAAATTGTTATAATAAAAGGTATAAACTTAAAGTTAACATTTTCTAAAACAGAAACTAATTATTTATTGATTCATTTTTCCTTTTTAATTTAAACCATATTTAAACATATTTTGACAGCGCAAAGTACTATATGTATTAAGGTGTAAAACAGATGAAGAAATCGTCAAGAACGACGTAATTTTAAATAAGAAATTATTTAAAAACCGATTGCCTAAGAAACTAAGTTTATTCTAACAAAAATTATGCATCAAATCCTACTGTTCTTTAATCAGTCTAAACACGCAAGTTAACGGCGCAAATTTTCTAGTATTACACTACATAAAGACAAATAATCACTCTGGTGTTCAGGGATGCTAATATAAATTTCAACCTGCACGTTTATTATTTTAATTGAAACAATGTTATAAATTTGGCATAGCTTTCAGATTTTATTGAAACGAACATTTATAGTATTAGTAATTTTGTATTATGCTGAATTAATTTTCTTATGGGCCAATGAATTCTTCTTAAAAAGTTCTTTAAAATTATTAGACATATTAGTTTTAACCTCTCAGTGATAGCTGTTGCTTTAAAAGGGAGTTCAGTAAGTGCTTGTTGTATATCATATGCATTCCATTTTCTTGGCACAAATATAATAAGACTAATTTTTTTTTTTTTTTTTTTTACGCGTGGAAGAGACATTTTATAAGCCAAACTTTTTTCGATCCACACATTGCTTCTTTAAATAATTATTTAACGCGATGATAACTTTTTTTTTAATCTGGGTAAGCTTTCATGATCTCTGTATCTTGTCTTTAATGATTACATTCCACGTTTGAAGAATCGTTTGAAAGAGCTTTGCACGAGGGTTTGGGACTTACTTACTTAGGACTTACCTGGTTTGTTTGTAATTACCCAAGAACAGTTGGCAAAGCTGAAATAAATGTGACGTAGAGGAGAAAAAGTATAGTGCTTATGATTTTACTTCAGTAATAAGAGTATATTATATTTATCTACCGTCGTATTTAGGGATATATGTGATTGTTAAATATAAACCCAGTTCGTAAATACTGAAAGCGTGAAAAATAATATTTGGAAATTTTCTAGAAATTAATCCCGATGATGTTACACTAATTTTCTTAAAGGAATTGGTCACGATTCAATATAGAAACGGTAATGAAAATAATTAAAGTGTATGGAAGAAGGTTAGAACAAGGCTAGAGAATCGAGGCAAAATGTAACAAGGAAGTCTCCTTGATCCTATCGAATGAAATGAAATTAATCTGGAGTTAATATACTCGTTCTAGGAGAAAGGCAAGATCAGGAATGGACTGGTTTAGACTGGGAGGTTGGAAGGATTAAAAAATAAAGAATAGTTCTGGTAGGGGAATCTTCCCACTTTGAGAGAAGATGAGGAAGTGGCACACCATCTGGTCGAATGTACACACAACGAACAGCTGAGAAAAAATAAAACCTTTCATAAAAAAATGTTTAAAGGCAATTAGAAGTTCTGTTTGGGATCACACTAATTGGTTGAGTATGGGTTATTTCCTAGCCAAAGTATCCGAAGCTAAAAATAATTTATCTTCTTATTAGAACACAATAAATAGTGTTATTGTAAATAATATGCAAGTTGTTTTCACTCATGCATGTAAATACCGTTCATTCCATCTAAATTTTTGAAAGTTATTTGTTAATATTACTTATATTTTTAGTATGTACTTTTTATGATTGTTTATCATATTTAAACATATACATATGATCGACGACTGATGCATAAAATATATTTGTAATATCTATAAACAATTTATTACAATAAAGATACACCTATAAATACTATCTATACTTTCGAAGCGGTGCACGATGGAGTGGCAGATTGATAAATTAGATGGTTTAAGATTTCTCTCAATAGTTCCAATAGCGTAATTAGTTAAATTATTGGGTTGATACGAATAAGGACCTGAGCCCGAACTTCGATGCGTCGAGAGGTTATTATTATTATTATTATTATTATTATTATTATTGTTGTTGTTGTTTTATTTTTTAAATTTCTGATTTCATTTTACGAATCTGGGTACCCTGTTCTCTGAATTCTGGGAGCTTCAATAGTCCGGAACAAGGTAACAGCAGGTATTTCGCTTCTTTCTGACTTCGAAGTGATATAAATTCATAAGAAAACAGTAAGTGGTGACGGCTTGTAGATGGATTTATGAGACCATAGGTTAGCATACTTTAAGTATCACTCTTAACATTTTTACAACTCTCCGAAAATGTGAACATTGTTTTGTAAGCAACACAATATGCTTTTATGCAATTCATTTCTGCCACATGTTGAATTATCCATCAAATAACTACAAGCATTTGGAATTAATCATATAGATGCTTGGGAGAGGCTGACCACAAAATAACGAAGGCGGCCATTATAAAGTCTTGAATAATAATTCTAACATAGTTTGGGAACCTCTGATCTCAGTAACTCAGCACTATCACCTGCCACCTGACTAAGGAACAGCAATGCCTTGATTGGTAATTGAAATCTGAAAGAAAATCGTATCAAAAGGAATGCACTGGGAGAGCCATACAAATATCGAATACTCACTCGGTCTTTTCTTAAACTGCGAACGTGTTACTATTTGCTGTTTAGAGTACCATTAGGTTTCAACATAGCAGCAGAAAATTTAGTGTTTTCTCAACATCCTATAAAATAACGGGTCATCGACAAGTTCCTCCGCACTCGTGTGATGTGCACCGCACAGGAGAAAGCTGGTACGCCTGCATTTCTGACATACTTTCCTTCGAAACCGGTTTTTAGCAGGTAATTCGCCCACCGTTCCTAACGTTTGGGCTTTGGACTGTGTACTTGCTTGAAGGTTAAGTGAACATAATAACTATTAGCTCAGAGCGCGGTAAGTGCTGCCACGCGAATTCGTTTCCCTGTTGAAAGCTTAGCAATACAATAGCTGCGGAGCGACTTCTAGATGAGTCTGCATAATAAGTTGAAACATTAATTACTCGCATCTTTATGCTTACTTTCCAAATGATGTCTAAACTAATGTGATATTTTCTCCATAAGAACTCTTTGACATATTTTGCACTTCTTCCATTTTCTTAAAACAGTTTTATAGTTGGATTGTGGGTCACTTGACACCTTGAGATATAGAGACCTATTTTTGGTTCAAAGGTTGTTCTAACTTGAATTACTTCTGTCAGTACAAATTAATTATTACAGGCCAAAAAACACATGCAAGAGAAAGCATATGCTGAGTCATAATGCCCGTTGTAACAACGCAATTCGCTATTAATGCATTTTCTCACAATGCAATTTCCTTCCAAAGCCTTGCATGCTAACACTAAGCAGAGGGCTTTTGATGACGGTGGAAGCGAATGACACTTGTATAGCTCATCCAGTATATAGTCAGTAAATATGGTAGATGTGTTTTAAAAGGTAATAATTCAACTTTTATTAGCTCTATAACATAATCCAGTTATAAAACTGAGATTCAATAAATTGCTTTGGGTTGCAATGATGGGTTATATTGATGTTATTAAATTCTAAGCGAGCACACACATATAAATTCTTCTAAATTCAGATTTATGTTGCTATCCACATTTGTGAACAATTAAAGGAAAATGTACCATCTATAAGATCATTACATGACGCTGTAGGTGATTTTATTTCTGTTATTATATCGATATCAAAACTGCAGGCAAGGATTTTCTCGCACCAGGTATTCTACCTTCGGCCGCAGGCTGTTTATTGCAGAGACTGGAGTCAATATTGCTCTCCACAGTCAATCACATGTACGTCACACTGTTCCACATTGAAGCGGTTACATTTAACTGCATCTGCTGCCTGCAGTTAGCATTTGAATGATGTCCTGACAGGTTGGTTTGTTATCTTTAGTCAATTAATCAAACAAATCAATGCACAGTTCTCCTGTGGTACAAACTTCGTTAGCGTCTGAATGCCACAATGGCCTATAAACGTTTTAATTAAGTTCCATCTGAAAGTCTCCTTATTTTCAAGTTTTAAATTATAAACAATAGCTTACAAGAATACTTTAAATGTGAGAGCCATATTTTATAAAATGTACGTTACTATTGGGTCAACATTTTGTATCTGCTCGTCAATGATAAGGTGGTAACGGTGTTACGAATTTGGCATCCTACACATGGGCCATCGCCAATGTAACAATTATGCATTCATATGAATAGATAATTAAACACACACATATAAATTAGTAGAATAAGTGTGCCACTAAAATTGCGTACATGCATTAAAATGCTTACGTTTTAAAGAAATGCTTACGTTTTCAATTCATTTTATCGTAACCTCAATAATTCACCAAGCCGCTAATCTAAGTCACGCGACTCCCTGACCCCAGTTTTGGTACACTACTCCATCCCCCACTCTAATTTTAGCCCCGGGGAAAATATCAAGCACTGAGTGCTCTTATATAAAATGTATTTGAAATGTTAGTAGTACGTAAGATTTTTTTGAAACTGTGAAATGTGTTATAAATATATTTATAAAGAGTTAGGAGAATCTCATGCCAAAAATTACGTTCCAGCAGCAAGTTGAAGAAAAGCGTTTCGTCCACTTAAATTATTCATACAGCAGGCTGTAAAATGATATTGGGATTACCTGAAGTAGCCCTGATGAAACTAGGAAGAGTGGACCGAAAAGGTCTAGTAATAAAATGCATTATGAAATAATGGCAGGGGATACAATCATTGGAGAAAGGAAACATTCTCAAAGATTGCTTGGGGAAAAGGTAAATGGTGAAGAAACTGGTAGATAGATTAAAGGAAATTGTAAAAGTAATTGGTTTGAGAGGGATAGTTTACAGTCACCAAATGGGTAAAGCGCGTGGAATAAAGTGAAAGCAAGGATTGATGATAAGAAATATTTGGTAGCCTAAGAGATAAGAGCACTCTGATATATTATAGGAGTTTTAAAAAAGAGTGAGGCAGAAAAATATATTGAGGTTTGTGACAAAATGAGAAGGGAGGGTATGGCATAGGCAAGAACAGGAACAATGATGTTAGGTGGGGTAAAACTTGACAAAGAGTTGTGCCCACTGTGTGGCAAGTAAACAAGAACTTGCTCTGTATATCAGAATGTGCAGAAACCGAAAGATGGAGAGGGGAAATATGAAACAAGAAGTGAGATAATTTGCAAGCAGAAATTCTGGCATTAAAGAATTTTTGTAATATAAAAGTGATGAAGAAAAGTGGTCAATGCAAAGAAAAAGGTAATAAAGTAACAAGGAGGGAAGACGAATACCTTTAGGGAAGTATTTGTAAGCTTCACTTGAAAATATGAATAATTATAATATATATAATAGATAATATGTATATAATATGTATAATTAGAGGATCCTTGTACACACCAACCAGAGTGTTAGTTGTGTAGGATCCTGAATTAACAAACACTCAAGGACTAAGGAAATATTGTAAAACTGAAATTGTATTGTGTATAAATAATAAATATTCATTCACTCAAATTATTATAAAATTAGTTCGAACATCATTAAGTTAACGTAAGTGACGAGTTTGTTATGCTGTATATGTTTAAACTAAAATAGCTTTGTTCATGGAATCCAAGACCAAGTGTTCGAAAAGGCACAGTAGTTAATTACCAAACATTATTAAGCTTTATTCGGTATTCAGTTTTCTTTCAGCCTATACTTACTTTACTTTAATGTTTTGTGAGTTATACCCTCTATATAAACCTTTTTATTTCTACGAACAATCTGAATCTAAAGGAATTGTCCACCATTATAAGAAAAAGCAAACTAAAGAATCAATCTAGACGCCAGAGAAGGAAAAAGGTTAGCGTGGATTGGATAGCTCCAGAGGATAGACGATTGCTGATGGTCAAAACAACCTGTAATTGAACTGGAAAGGAAAAGGAAGGAAAACTTGACGGAAAGTAAATTCTAACACGGAACGTCCAGGGAAGGATGGATGTGAAGGACTTGTACAAGAGAGGGGAATTGGAATGTGTGAGAAAAAGGGCGCTTGCTAGTACGAAATGGCTACAGCTATACATCTTCAAGTTAAAAAAGACAAGAAGAATAAAACAATAGCAGAAAGATATATCGTAACTACAATAGGATGTTAATAGCATCATACGCGCTACATATGGAAGAACCAGTACAGATTCAAATACAGTTTACTTACTCTTAGATCAATCTGCGATGTGTGTAATATAGTGTATTTGGATTCCATAAGAGACTATCATTACAGGTTTATGGTTTTTTAATAGAATTTTGCCATTTGAATGTGGTTATTAACATTCTCTTAGGTAGGAGCTATTGTGAATTAAAAGTAAAACATTTTTAATGTTCCTAATCCCGGAAAAAAACGTTCTACAATCTTGTATCCGATATTGAAAATTTGAGGGTTTTTTTCCTTATATATAAACCACATTAGTTTTATCGCGTCACTTATTTTTTTTGTTACTTGAAATCTTAAGAAATGTTCAGTATTCCAGTTGCCAGATCTTAGTTATGACTGTCTCTTTGTTATCTCATTTTCCAGTTTTCGATAAATGGTTCAGTTTCTGTTATGTTTTCATAGCTGTTTAACGTTTAGGTTCAATAATCACTATCAAGGACTTCCGAAAAAATGTTTTTGTGAGAGGGCTAAGAATATTTTAAAACAACCTTTAGATTTATATTTTATATATGTATAGACACTGTAATTTTGGCTACTGTTAATTCAGATAAAACAGGAATCTCAACTGTGCTTAACCCTTGTCTCTCTTGAGTACACCTTGTGCACATGTGTGTGTGCTTGCGTGTGTGAGTGCGTGTGGGTCATAATGCACAGAATTGGATTGGGGTATATTTGGTTAATGGGAGAGGATATTACACGAAATAGTTGGAAATTATTTAACAGACGTTTGCGAAATATAGATAGGCAAAATCTTTTGTCTCAATGCGCAGTAAAAGCATCATTTAACCTGCAGGTTCAAATACATCCAGTGTGGCGAAGAGGGGTTGTTTAGATATCTGTTGCAGAGAAGAAAGAAGTGGTCTCACATGGCTCAGATTAGGGACTTGGAAAGGAAACAAAACAGTTAATGCTATCGGGGAAAAAATTTTGCTCATTGTGCGGGGAAAGCGATACTTGGAGGCATATTTTGGCAGAATGCAGGGAAACGCAGTTTTTAAGAAATGAGCATTTATCACGTAATTTTTGAATGCCAATAGAAGTTTGAACTTTGCCGGGAAGTGTTGGTGCATGCGAAATACTCGCACACTTTGGGAATATTTCTAGAGAAGATCCGCCAAGAAGATTAATGGCTATAATGAAGAGGGGGAGTTGGAGAGGAAGTGTAAGTGCTCAAGAGTAAGGGTTCTATATATGCTTATGCATTTTTATATAAAAGTATTAATAGAAAACGTAAATATATCGAAATATTTGTATATTTGATGTATACGTATGTGTGTGTATGTATGTACGTGTATGGCCATTTTGATTGTTATAAGGATGATATTAGCATGTACGGCCGTAAGGCCCTTGCGACAGTTGTATTTATTTGAATTTATTCTAAAATTGGTACAATAAAACATCCATTACTACTACTATCACAACCACCACCACAACAACAACATGGATACTAGTAAAATGTACCCATTTTAACCAAAACAAAATATACATCGTGGTGATTTGGTATGCCTTTGCAATAAAACTTTAAACGTGGTGCTCTCTCTGCTTAACTTGCGGAGGATGTCGGAATTTTTCCATGCAATTTTGTTAGTATTGTATTTGAAACATTTGTCACAAACCGGAACGTATTCACAAAGATGTCTGCTAATTTTTTTTTTTAACGTAAGAAAGGGGATAATTGATTAGATACAAAAATGTTTATGTAGAAACTTGATTTTTGATAGACCTTGATATTAATTGCTCTATTCTGTAAATGGAGGCTAATGGTTGTTACGTTCTCTTGTCTCTGTATTCCATTAAATGCAGCTAATACATGCAACATATGTGTAAAGAGAGTTCAGGGACTTAATGTACAGTGAAAGTCCATGAGGGGTCTCGCAAATCAAAATATTTTCAGATACAGTGTAGAGAGACTCATCAGTTGCATTCACGGTAAGCCGATGGGATGGTGGGCATGTTTTCCGTGTTGGCTTAACTCAGAGTTAGTTTATCTGGCTATGTGTCAGATTGTATAATTGCGAGTGGACGTGTTCGTTTCGAACTTTCTATCTTTCCACACAATGTCTTATCGAATAGCAATAATAATAATAATAATAATAATAATAATAATAATAATAATAACAACAACAAGAAGAAGAAGAAGAAGGAGAAGAATAAGGATTAATTTTCCGCTACACAACCAATTAGTCCATCGTCGGTCATGTCTTCTTACATCTCTCTCGTTGTGTGATTTTCTTCTGACAAACAGAACAGGTAGACTCACATTTTTACTGGCAGTTTTGTGTTTCCTCAACAATGACTTCAGCATGTAATTTTTTCTCAGTTCATATAAAATAGAACACTAGAACCTTATATCAAAATTTTTATCTGATTGTACTAGTAAACGGAAGTTCAACATTTTACTGCCATAAATAATAAGGTAAAGTATTGCGCCATGTACTCACTTTCCTCTTTTTTGACCAAACTTTCTTTCATAGTTTTTCGTAGTCTACTACTGAGATTATTTCAAATAAGTTATTTTCAATTTCGGTAGCCAATCCGGTCTGGAAAGCCGGGATCAGCACTTGATGTAACGCTTTTTGGGTTACTACTTGCTAGGCCTAATTCCTTTGCAGCTGCTTTGCACTAATGATACCTTTCTTCAATATATAGATCATGTTTTTGTAATATAAAAATGCAACAATAATAGCCTGTAATGTGGAATATGTGAACATTTACCGATATTAGCAAGATGGGTTTGAGCTACAGCGTATCCTTCAGCTCTGTAAACAGGAGAAACGTATAGAAAGCAATATCGCTTAATATGACATGCACACTGGAACGCTAAAGAGCATACACGGGGGATCGAGATCGTTAAGATACGGATTCATGGGCAGCAGGTCAGGGGTTCAGCTTCCGCCAGGACCGTCGTCTCTGTCTTAGGTTTTTTCCAGGCTTTTCTCACTCATAAATGCCACTCTTTAAAAAAATCCGTTCCCAACTTATTAATCTATCTCATGTATATCAGTGAGTGTTCACCACTTGTGATATCACGTAGTATAATAGAGCGTTAAACATTATTAAAAATATTTTAAAAAGGCACATAAGGATGGAGAATGAAAATAAGGATTTTACAAAAAGCATTATCTGCATTGATAGTGGTAATGACAATATATATATATACATATATATACGTATATAATTATATGTTAAGCAATTGTACGCACCAATAAATCAAATACTTCTATAAAACATGTTAATGGTAATTATTAAACTGGCACTAGTAATTTATACGTGTCTGAGTAGAAACCTTTATGGTAATGCAGAAACATGCCTAAACTTCCTGGCTTAATAGTTCTGTGAAATAATTATTCTTTCACAAAAAGTGCTCTCCTATACCAATCCCTATTTAGCACTACAATGTGACAAATGTTCGTGTCATCTAAGCATTAAAGCACATAAAAATAAAGAATAGAGCGGAAAAACTCGATAAACTAATAATTAACTGTGTAAAACATTAAAGAGTTGGCAGAGCGTGGTCAAAACTGCTTAGATTTACAAAACCACATGATCTTTGCAAACTTATAAGTGGGCCATAAGTTTATGGAATAAGGGAAGATCTCAATTTTGGATTGATAGGAGGAATTTTTGGTACGTCATACTCGGCGCCGGCCCAAGCCCCCAATGGATGAAATGAGAGAGACAACTGGCGACCAGCATCCAGGGGCACCAAGACACGTACATAGATGGGGTTCTCATGGTTTCCACACAGAATACCCCAATGCCGGCGAAAGCCTCCTCTCACCAAACAGACAGTTCGAGCCTCTCAAAGTGCTTTCCACAGCATTTCTATATTCATTGCTGAAAAATCTGAATAACGCTGGATTAAATGGTAGAAGTTAAACTTTCTTTTTCTTTCTCAATTATGGTATGAAGCAACAGGTCGAATTTATTGGATACCATAATTAGCTGAACTTAACTTCTTCCTTTTTAGTAATTCTAAAAGTATAAATTATACTATAAAAAGGCAATATTTCCCTTGCCTGACGAAATGAATAAGAAAAGCATGTAAATCACACATACACCAAATACCGTACATTTATTATGCATAAATGCTTACAGAATTTTCCAGCGCCTTGTTTATGAGCAATTAAAAAGTTTACGAAGTACACACGTAATGATGAAGTCAAATTACTTCAAAATATCTACATACAGGCATACAAATGCTTTATATTTAATGGTTAATGTTTCAGTAAATGTTCAGTATAAGAACCCCCGCTTGAATTCACTGCTTGCTCTTGCAAAGGACTCGTGTTAGTATAATGGGATGATTTGTGATGGATGAATCACAGAGGATGGCATGTTATTTGAGATAACGCATGTTCTATTATTTTCAACCAGACGATATCGTAGTGACATAATGATATGGAACATTGTTTTTTTGTTGGTTCTGGTGATCTAGTGATAACCAAACTTGTCTCGTAGACCCAAGATCGTGAGTTCAATCCTGGCCAGGGTCGATGAATTGTTTTAGGCGTAAAATCCTAAATGTGGTTCTTTCGAAAGTGAAGTGAAGCCGTGGTCCCGTGCGTAGATTTACGGCAAGTAAAATTATCTTAAGCCTAAAAGAAGAGGCCGTTTCACACTCTTGCTGATGCTGATGACTGAGATGCTAAAGAGCGTCCATAAATTAAGCAAATAATTCATTCCGGAGACCCAGGAAACACTGTTCTCAAACGTTTACTTATATCTTTATACAGCGAGATTAACTTGGAAAATTTGCACGACGACTGTTCTTCATACGCCACACCAAACCAACATTCCGCATCCAACAATGGTTAATAGCACACTAATACTGATTATTTTATTATTTATTTAACCATTAATGTGAAAATCGGCTTCCTTGTTGAAGAGAACGAAAGGAAAAAAAAAAAAAAAAAAAAAAAAAAACAATGATTCAACGGAATTATGAGTGATTGATTCCTCTGTCTGGATATCACCCTTAAATTGCGCAATCGTAACTCGATTGCTGATTATCGGGCCTAAGGGAATTCTCTTCTATTGGGATATCACATACCATCCAATATTTCTGAGGAAATTCGATCCCATTTAATAGATTATGTCTCTGCTTTCGAAGAAGTCACTCATAGCTACCTGCGGTGAAATAATATCTTTTTGCTCTTCTCCTCGGAGTTTTTCTTAGTGAACTTTCACGTGTTTGACGCAGAAAAGCGTAGAATTCCTTATTAAAAAAACCCACCAATAAGTTACCTTGATAATCTGTCAAAGAACGGGTGGCCGAAATCGCTCAGGCACGGGCTGGTAAACGGGGAGTCTGAGGTACAAATCGCACCAGAGCCATGATCTCTGACTAAAGTTCTTTCAGGCCTTTTTCAATCATCAATAGCAAATACCGTTACGCTACTCTAAATTTAGCTCTGGGTCGTTTGTTTCCCAAAATTACGCTCCTAAAGTACAACTTTATCTCAAATACCATTAATGTTCACCGCCTGTGATGCCATAGTAGTGAAAACAAACGTGGAGCACTATTAAAAATTCACCAAAGCACTACAGCCATGGCATTACAAGGTGAGGATATTTTTCACTTTAATTTGACAACACTGATACACTACTGCCCATCTTTAAAATGTGGCATATAATGGAACTATATCTCCAAATGTCTCCACCATATCCTCTGGCTTTTTCTTGGAGACGGCGTTCCTTTTATATTTGTATTGACCAGCTATACACTTATGTTTAATCGATTTTCATAAATTCATTTTACAACAAATAAGTAAATCACAGGATTCTAAATTAAAAGATACTGCCCAAAACGATTTAAAGACAACGAAATGTTTCATGCTCTCAGATCCTTTCCATCACACTTAATCCTAAGTGTTTTGATATCAATTGCATTACTAGAACTAAACATAAGAACTGCTTTCTAATGGGCAATGTTCTTCTGGAACAGCTTGTGCTTCTTGCTCGAATGTATTGAATTCTTTCAGATAGAAGTTCAGCTGTCCGCTTGGGATGGGAGAGAAAGGGGTTGTTTCTCACCCCGTTTGGACTAGAGTTTCATTTGACAGAGACTTTGGGGTAGTTGGGGTGTAAGCGAAGTTTTCGGACTCATCTGCCAGGCTGGCTCGAGGTTATTGGTTCTGTTGTAACTGATGAGTCTTTCAACAAACTCCCCTTCAACCTTTCTAGCACAACACGCCTTAAAATATGGCTTTTCCTTTGTTTTTGTAACATTCGGCACTCTTGTTCCCTCTAAACTTGTGTTTAGTGCAGCTGTTAACTTCGGGCAAGAAATAACATTTAATCACTAGTCAATGGTGCAATGCTCCTATTGTTTTATTTAGTTTTTGTTGAGAGCCATTTCTAAGCATTTCGATTCATAAAGTTCCTAACGTCTCACATAAAAATACTTTAAATCGATATGCGTATTTTCCATTTCCACGTTAAATATATGACCACAAAAATGTGGTGCATAAAACCCATTTAATTTGTTATCTTTAAAGGAATTAATGAGATTAAAAACAATATTGCTAAGTTAAATTATTGCAAGTAACAAGATTCTTAAAGAACGATCTCTAGCTTGACAGGCAAAACCAGGATATCTTAAATTGTTCAATTTTCTTTCTTTTATGTATAAGTCGATCTTAAATGTAAAAATATAACAATATAGTCCTTAATTACTTTAAACAATTAAAGAAAGTTATTTTGGTGTTAATTCCGTTTATTATTTTAAGATGCCAAGTGCAAAACTTATTGAATGTTAATTAGTATTACATTTGAATGTCCAGTATTTATTTTAAATATTCAGTGTAAAACTTCATTATTTACATTTGACATAGCCTTGCACCAGTATAATTTTAAAATTGTGTATATTCTGTGTGCTATCTATATTATTCCACATATATGTTCAGAAGTGAAATTCTTAAAATAAGCCGCCGGAAAAAGGTACATTTATGCAACAATATTTAACACAAAAAATCAATATAGGGTTTAATAAACTTAAGAAAGATCAACGTGTGCTATGCAAGAAATACAAGAATTCATCAGAAGAGGAGAAGCACACACTATACAAGACAAATACGAAAATAACTTAAGAGATAAAAAGAAAATGAAATAAGAGAAAGAAAATGTTGTCCATCGACTTATTGGAGAAACGAATGTAACTGTGCATGATATGATTTTAAAATTATTGCACAATCTCCAAGAGGTGAAATGTCGTGTTTTGTTATAAACTCCAAATTTATCTAATTTTGCCATTTATAAAGCTCTCTCTGAAGTGGAAAGGTTCTTTGTGTGGCACGAAAGTCAATGTGGTAGAAAAGCAAGGAAAGTTGGTTGCTGCGTGATGGAATTCCTGAAAAGTTGTGAAAATTAAAAGGTGATTTTCTATTCGTATAATTGTGTCGGATTGAATAAGGACAACTTTATGATGTCCGTATACAAGTAGGCTGTGCGAGAATTTGAAATTCAATAAATTTAACTATTTTCCTGGTGGTGAGGTACAATCATTGTCTTCACAGTTTGCTACTATTGAAGCCCTGCCAAAAAAAAAAAAAAAACAAAAAAAAACAGAAAACAAATAAGCACATGCCTTTTAAAAATGGAAATATATATGTAGTGATATTGAACGTTTTTCTCTTAAATGAGGAAATAATTTTCAACTTTATATACTGAAGTAGTAGGCTCCCAAATTTCAACTAGTTAAAAAATAGGCAGTGTCCCTTTGTGTTCTAACTTTAATACTAAAGAGTCTTCATTCCTTCTGTTATAGTTTGGGCAAATATATCATAATTATTCAATTTAAATTTATCTTTTGACTTATTTTTAATTAGCTTTTTCAGTGCAAATCGCAACTTAGTTAAACCGTTCATAGTATGAATAAATATGAGTAAAATATTGAAAGAACCAATAAATTCTTTTCATGTAAAGCTTCTATACATAATTCTAAAATAAAATGTATTTTTATTTTAAAACAAAGAATTGTTTTAACAATTTTAATAAAAATCGCTGTTGAAGTTGCGTATTATTGAAATAGGGGCTTATGGAATAACGAAAGTTTTATTGTGTATCAGTGATGTACTATTAGTATTGCGCTGTTGCTTATTTACTTTGTTTTTCCTCTTGTGCAGCTGTATTTAACAATGCTAAGCCTATTCATGCGGGAAGTATATGGTTTATTCGCCTCTCTGTGAAACGTTTTGAACAATTACGCATAGGGAAATGTTCCTCTCACTCTCGGCGAGTTAGCAGAAAAAGAAGAAAAAAATCTTACAATTTCAGCAGCAGCAGAAGTTCTCGAGTGTTTGATTAAAGATTAACAAGATTTCAAATGTCTGAAAGAGAAGCAGTGTCGTTTTTTGGTTATCTTCAGTAATGTGAGTTAAACTTCTCTACTGAGTTATATAATTTTTTTACCGCGAATAAGAGTAAAGATACAAAGTGTAAGAAGCACTAAAAATAAATAAATAAATATTAAAAAGACTATAACATAATGAGTTCACCATATTATTCTGTTAATTAAACCAATCTGAAATAAATGACGGCATTATTGCAGAGCGAGTTTCTATCAGCATAATCAGCCACCGGTTAATTATGTGGAGCGGGAGTAAACCTTACGCGTCATGACTTGGCCGTAGAAACTGGAGTTACGCCTCCATTCACCAACGGCAGCAGAGAGAACCGAACTCTGCAATCCCGAACGACAGAAAATGTTAGTATGGAGGTGTATTTTTTTTAAATCCAAGTTAACCTAATCTAACTTAATCAACAATTGCAATCTACGTGCTGTTCTCTTTAAAAAGTAACATATCTAATCGACTGGTGGAAAGAAAACAATGTGGTGTAGCTTAAGTAGTCTTGAAGCGATAAGAGAATTTATTTTATTTAAGCATTTAGAAGCAGTACTTTAAATAAAATAAAATTGCAATCTATGCATTGTCCCCCCTCAAAAGTAACATTTGATCTATTAAAAACAGTGTACACAAATTATGAACATTAAAACAGGGAAAATAAAAAGTTGGACAATGAGGGGATAGAGCGCACACCATGAATTCTTTACTGAATTCACACTGCCCTGAAATTGGACTCGACTTTCACCGCTGCCGTTCGTGAAAGGAGGCTGACTCCAGCACCAAGCAGGCTGCCTATATAATTAAGACGCAACATTCAGTCTCGTCGTAGTTATTAGCCATTTATTTCATATATAGTGATTTTATTGTGAGTGTTGCAAACTATTTCCATCTACCCTCCACCTTACCCTGACATGGCGTTAGTGTAATCATTCAGGAAGCTAACTGACGGCACAGAAACAACATGACAGACTGGATTGTTAATGAGCATAAATAAAATAAAGTTATCATCAGTTACGACTCAGGCTAAGGTAATAGGTTCCTCCCTACCTGCACTTTCCATGCTGGTAACTTTCACCATCCCCCAGCAAGGCAAGATGCACTGATACCATTCATTCAAACAAAGTCGCGGTAAAATCCGAATAAAATTGATTCACTTTAACTACTGATATATAAGGAAGCAGTGCCGATGAGAATGGTGTAAGCAGATTTCCCACCGATGTGTAGGGCGCAGAAAAAAATACTACCAAGTATGCTAACTTTCATCGCGTGATATTGTTAAAATGACATATGTGGATTTTAAATGTTGATAACGTTCTTAACAATGACAGTGGCAAGCAAAATGAGCTTATGACGGACAAAATATCAACAGTCACGTTGGCCACTTAAATGTTTTAAGTAAATGTGAAATTTCATACAAGATTTCAACACAAAATCACAGAAGGTGATAAATTTAGAAGTCACTTCTGTAAACCTTTTAGGGAAAAAGTTTAACATATGGTAAATGTCACATTCTAAACAAGAGTAATTTTTGCTGTCAAGTAAAAGTACCAAAGTAAAGGAAAAAGGAAAAGTCACACAGCCTTTAACATACACGTGTTTAATTAAAATAGTCTCAACTACCGTAAAAAATAAAGATTTTCTTTTATTGCTTTTCATATCTATTACTCGTAGTTTTATTTCAACTTCTTTATGCAGTTGAAACAGGCTGAATGCCCTAATGCTTCTGCAAGAAGAATATATGCGTTTATTCAGAGCAAGAACAAAGAACTAAGCGAAATGTAAGAGGGATATTTCTCGATGTGGCGCAAAGAGAGACGGATCAGGAATTCCAACAGGCGCTCGGGCGGTCCTGGAGGGAGGCACAGTGATTCATGCACGCTGGTGTGGAACAAGAAACACATAGACGCAATGCAGCAGAAAGCGTTGTCGTGGCAGGCGAAGAGGGGGGGGGGGACGGCGGCAGGATACAATGTACAGCCAGGTGCAGCCGAATACGTCAACCGACGCTACGTGCCGGGATTTCTTTACTTTCTAACTTCATGTGCAAATCATTTTCAAGAAATCAATCGCTCGTCTGTTGTGAGACAGCATAATAAATGACGAAATTATTAGCAATGGATATGGTCTAAAACATATTAGTGTCTCTGCATACCGTAAATAATCAGAATATGAAGAAATTATGATGCAATTTGTTAAGATTTTATTCATCGTTGTAGGTATATAACCTAACCATAGTATCACATTAAAATTTTCTGAAACTACTTTGTCCGTCAGAGATGTTTGTTTATCCCGAAATATGCACATAGCTTTATTTTTCATAATATCCAAGATAACTCGCTTAGTGTTTCACAGAAACTGGGATAATGATATCATCAAATAAGAACATTTTTCTGATGTGGTAAAAATAAAACTTAAAAACCCTCTTAGAAACAAGTATATAAATATTTTCCCTAGAAAAAATAGTTAGTTTCCAGATATACCCTTTTTAACTTAAAACAAATATTTAAATTATAATTAATAAAATATACCGTATTTAAAGTATCTAAATTGCATTCTCGTATGTATGAGCTCATAATATTCTGACCATTATTAACAAATTTAAACGGTATAAATATTAATAAAATATTTCCCGTGTACTTTCATTCCTTTTAGGAAAACAAAACTGGACAGTTATTTAAAAACAGAATCTATGGAAATGATGGAACTTCAAGGGGAAAAAATCAGCAATAATGGTAAACAAAGGACTAAAACAAGGATGTAACCTTATGGTGCTTAAAATTTATGAAGGACAACCTTGTATACAACGGAGTTTTTAATAAGAAGTAGGACAATTTTATCTAGAGGAATTGCAATACCTTGCTTTTCGCAGTGCTCAGAATGTAATACGAAATAACGAGGAAAAATAACAATTGACAATATTAAATTACAGAATATAAATTATTTAGAAACACAGAAATGTAATACCAAAGTAATAGCGACTCCGTGCAAGAATACGGCCAGATACACTTTTGTCCATTAAAACTGCAATGCCCATAAAAGAAACATTAAACAGACCCTACATTTTCTCAGAAGGATAGAGCATGACTCCTCCAAAATACGACAGCAATACAAGCAGGTGTCTGAATTTTATCAAGGGAGAATTGTGGCATTCCGAGAGCATAGGATGCCATTCTGTCTCTTTTCAAAACAGAAAAAATACCTTGATGGTAGAGCTTTATTCCGAGAACTTTTCAAATGAACCTCGTATCTCTGAAACTATAACAATTCATTTTATATTTCAGGCAATGCGTGTTTGTAAACAAAAAGTGAACTTTCATTTGTTTTGCACGGTAGTTTTAGCATTTATAATTTAGTTGTATTTATGATAGATCAGTGTCAACTGTGATTGTGTATTTTTAACTCACTGTTCTCAACTCTTGTTTCTGGAAATGGGGATGTTAAAATTGTTTTACCAATCTAAATGACTGTAACGGATGCGTCAGATTTTTCCATGCAGTTGATAATGAAGTGCTGTATGAGATCTGAAATTGAGTTTAAAAATTAATAAATGCGTTGAGTAATCATTCATGGGAAGCTCCAGTTTCGGTCAAATTGACCATATATGATGCGTTTGGGCAGAAAAATTCCATTCGCGATTCTGAACCTCGCTCTGTTCTGTCACAGTTTTCTCGTGGATTATAAACTGACGTTTTCACTAAACTGAGAAAGATAATCCGTGCCACTTTGCTCTGAAAAGAGATAAAGGCAAGCCATTATCGGCTATCTGTCACTCTTGCGTTGCGTTCTTAACGGAGAATTTTCATTGGCCTCAACTGGCGATAAATCACTGAGCTAAAAATTCATGCTGAAGAATGCGAACAAACTGTACTGAATCAGCTTATCTACCTTGATGTTTGTGACACCTGCACAGAGTTTTTTTTATTTTATTTTTAGTTTCCTTCAAATTTACGCTCCCATTATTCTCGAACTTCCACACATCCTTCTGCGTAGCTCATTGTGCATTACTACGATGTTATCAGATGTCCTTAGAATACGAACTTACAGGAAAGTTCTTGTTTTATTCTCACTCCATTGTAAGCTAATATCTTAAATTAGTAAAACGTATCTCTTCAGGAGTGCCAGCAATTTCTTCTGAGACTTCGTTTAATCTCAATTGAGAATCGCATTGAGGTACAGAGGCTGCTAGTTTGTATACCTGATATGCCAGACCAAAAATTAATGTGAAGCAATGGTTAGATCTTCATTGTTATATGGAAGTTGGGTTTGGGAATGCGATAAAATAAACGGTTTAAATATTACAATGCAATGCTAGGGCTGGGAGGAGCACATCCAATTATGATGCACTACAAGAGATGCTGGGAAGATGAAGTTTACAGCAAAATAAATGGAATTAGCTGAGAATAATTAAAGGACAAAAAGTAACCCAGATGGCTATATGCTACCGTTACCAACTAAATAACATACATTATCCAAAATTGTGGTCGGCTTTTGTACAGTGGGAGTTTTCAAAAAAGCGGTTCAAAGGATATTAGGCAGAAGGATAGAGGCGCGATGCCTGAAGATGTCATCTCTGATCGGCAGAGCAAAATTAAAACCAAACGGCGTAAAGAGGCCCAAATCATGGAACTAGGCATAAAACACAGGTCGGGGATAGCATAGCTTAAACTGAACAATTTTTTTGTCTTCTTTTGTTAGAATTAATTTCAGAAATGAAGTATTTTACAAAAGCATGAACGGTCTTGGAACCCATGCAACTGTGGTGTGGGTGTTTAACTGGAATAATAAACCTTACCACCACAACTACTACTACTACTACTACTACTACTACTACTACTACTACTACTACTACTACTACTACTACTACTACTGCTGCTGCTGCTGCTGCTGCTGCTACTACTGCTACTACAGCTGCTGCTACTACTACTGCTACTACTGCTAGTACTACTATACTACTACTACTACTACTGCTGCTACTGCTGCTACTACTACTACTCTACTACTAGTACTACTGCTACTACTACTACTACTACTGCTACTACTACTGCTACTACTGCTACTGCTACTACTGCTACTGCTACTACTACTACTACTACTACTACTACTACTACTACTGCTACTACTACTACTGCTACTGCTACTACTGCTACTGCTACTACTACTACTACTACTACTACTACTACTACTACTACCGCTACTGCTGCTACTGCTACTACTACTGCTACTACTACTACTACTACTACTGCTACTACTACTACTACTGCTACTACTACTACTACCGCTACTGCTGCTACTGCTACTATTACTACTGCTATTACTACTACTACTACTACTACTACTAGTAGTACTGCTGCTACTACTACTACTACTGCTACTACTACTACTACTACTACTACTACTACTACTACTACTGCTACTACTACTACTACTACTACTACTACTGCTACTACTACTGCTACTACTACTACTACTACTACTACTACTACTACTGCTACTACTACTACTACTACTACTACTACTACTACCTACTGCTACTGCTACTGCTACTGCTACTGCTGCTTTTAATGCATTAGAGTCGTTATATATTTTGGGGGAAAATTATATTATCTTTATTGTCTGTTTGTAAATCGCGCCTTCGTTAACAATAAATAAAATAAAGAATCTGAAATCTCTTTGTTAAGGACATTTCACTTCCTGAAGGTTTCTTAGTTTGAAAGTGACACTTTTTTGCTCATGTTTATAGTTACCGCATGATGATCAAGGGGAATATTATGTATTTACATAATTGGGTTTACTCATTGGGTTTCGTTCGAAGTTTGACGCAAAGAGACAATGAAACAGTTTTATATCGCGATCGTCTCACTACTACAAACCATATGAATACCGTGGAACCTTAGGCTTATAAATACATTGTATGTTGTGAGTATTCGTGCAAGACTGTCTGAATCCTAGTAATCCTAGTTGCTAATTTACAGTTATTAGGGGACGGAAGAGTTTAAATTTGAATTACCCTTCAGGAAGTTATTTTTGGAAAAGTTGAGTTTTTCTCCAATTTCTTCACGCAACAATGTATTATGATGACACTTTAAAATGTCATTTTAAAATTTATATAACAATCAAATTTTATTTTAAACGGAGATTTGAAAAATAAAGTAGTACTTGTACAATCTGATTACGCAACAACTGTGAAAGAGCAGAATATCTTGGCGATATACTTGAATTTTATTTTATAGAATGACAGAGATTGTATTTAGTTTGATAATTTTTGTCTATATTACTCCAAAGCCTGTAAAAATATTGCTGAGAACTACAATGAGAAATACTCCTCTTAGTGGTTTTTATATATTCTCAATTCATTGAGAAAAAACAAAGTCAAAGAGGAGTCCCTTTATTGGAAAAGAAATAGATAATTACGGAAAGGATCCCAGGGCGAATGAACCTAGTTTCTGTTTAAATAATTCCGACATAAACGTGAGTAAAATACTTTTACACTTTATTAAAGCATTCATTTTTAAATGTGACAAAAATATTTTTAAATGTTCAAACTGTGATTTCAATCACTAAATACCTGTCTCCTTTCGTCCCCTCTCTTCTTCCAAAATACTTTAAGTGCCTGCCCCATTACCTTTGCATCTCCACATGCATTGCCATACGATTGTCAGTGACAAACGGCCCATTTTCATCCCACTTCTCGCCTCTTGTACTGCAATGTCATCAGATGTACGGTAGCATTCTCCCAATCTTTCAGTAGGTCGTTGCCGGTAGTTATCTCGTTCCCCTACCCTCCACCTGTAACGCGGTATTTCCTCCCCCCACATCTGTTCAAGCTCTAGCTTCCCCCACCTATTGATGCAGTGATACCATCAATACAGTGAATGTGAACTAAATGCTAGTGATATTAGTTTTAGCAAAATATGTCCGTATTACAAATGAAACAAGCTGAAACAATTACTATATAAAAACATTTAAGTATGTCAATCTTTCCTTAGACTTCTTATCACATTTAAACAGAATTTATTAATAACAGTAGTTATAATAATGGTAAATGATAATACATTCATCGGCGATTATAGAAAGTTTAATTATTCTTTACACCCTACAGTATGTGCGTTTGGTTTGTTTATAATATCTTCAAGATCCTCAAAACCACAAAGCAAAAATTGAAAGGGGCAAAGAGTGAGAATAGAAGGGTGCCACTGGACGTTATAATTATTAGACGTGTTTGACACTACCGAGACGAGTGATTAGAAATGGCATTGTCTTGTCATCTTAGTCTTCTAGTAATTTCTATAAAATAATAGGAATTAAAGAACTGACCTGAAAGCTTATTTTTAAAAGTTTGAAGTGATTGCCTTTTAAAAAAGTTTAATGAAGTTCTTCCTATTTCTGATGCGATTAAATTTGTCCATTCCATTATTCATAATGATGCCAGAAGTGAAGATAGGCCTTTGCAAAAATTATTGCAAAAAAAGTATGCGTTTTCCTTGCTTATATCGTACAAAAAAAAGTTGAAAAAGCCGTAATAAATATCTATGATATACAATTTTATATTCCTTCAATACCTCTTCACCTCTTTATCAAGGATAGCCGAAAAGCTAAAAATGTGACTTGGCAAGGTATTAAAACAGAAGAGGGGTTCGTTACAATTTTAATAGCATATGTTTCTCAAATCACTCAAAGGGTTTGTGATTGTGAGAGAAACTAAGCTCATATGCTTTGCAAGTTTTCTAAATTAGTTATATTTTATATACTTGGTCTTACTTTATGACCGAAATGTCCTCTTACCAACCAAGTCACGTCAAAATTCACTTAAACCCCATTTACTTACTTCTGAATTTAATGGTAGCAGTTAATCAGTATTAGTCTCTGAAGACCAGTGTCTCTTCGAAGCATGCGATACAAGCACCTGCACAATCTCGACTGACTTTTCACATAGGCGAAGGATGACTAAATGTAGCCCTCTAGTGGGCAACTTAGGCATTTTACAGAAAAATATGTAAAGCAAATTACCAATAAATTGATTTTGGTGTTTTTTTGCTCCTTCAAATCCGAGGATTTTCCTTGTTACTCTACTGGTGCGCTAAGAATATAAAGGTTAATCGAGAAGTCGCTCTGCAGCCATTGTAGCCGAGATTTCACTTGGCAAGCGAATTCGGGTTATATGAAGCACCTACTCCAAAGTGCAAACCTTAGCAACGGTGAGAGGATAATGTGCTAAAAACTGTTTCGTAAGAAGGAGGGAAGGAATTTCAAAATGTAGGAGAACCAACTTTCTCCTGTGCGGTGCACGTCACCCGAGTGCGGAGGAACTTGGTGATCATCCTTTATTATGATGATGTAAATAAATTATTCCACAAGCAGTTGTTATTGTGGAATTATTTTTCTATTTAATCAGCAATAGGATAGCATTTTGTACTCTTTCAGCTGTCAACGCTCGCTAGAAAGGGAACAATGTGTTATTTTGCTGCTTTCTAATGTCCTTGCAGCTTCATATCTAGCGCACTCTGGTTGGTTGATATCAAGTTTAATGCTAGGAACTTATTTATTTTTGAATTTTTGTATTGCAAAAAAAGTGATGAGCAATTGAAAACTAATGCAATCATCACAAGATAATGTGCTCAAATCTATTATTTTCTCAAAATATTCAACAATAGGGTCCCTTAGGACAAAAGAAGAGGACACGTAACCGCTTTCCTTCTGAATGAAAACCCCATTTAGGAAGTTCTGCATGCAAACGACGAAATCGCTAATTACGAAAGAAAGCATGATGTTTACTCCTTATATTGGTTTAATTGTTAGTGTTGCTGACTCCGGCCGGGTAGCACGGATTGGATTCCCGGTACCTACTTAGGATTTTTTGAGGTGGCGTTCTTCAATCACGAAAGACTCGTGATAGGGATCTTTGTGGTGTAGGCATGCTGATTACATACTATCCTCTATTACTACTCTCTATCAATGGAGTCGTACGACGGAGGTAGAGGATGCAGAGTTCGCCGCGGCAGGCCAAGGCTCACCCCGGGCTATAGAGCCAAATGAGAAGAGGAACATATTGGTGTCTACTGAGATTTTAGACACGGCATGACACTCGTTCGTTCATGTTCCATCCATAAATACAACTTGCCCCCGTCTTGGCTATAGTCGGGAGTTTTATTAAAGGAATTCCTGCACCACAATAATATATCCTCGATCATAAATTAACCTCATTCAATTTCTCGCTACAAATTTAACTATCTCGTGGAGAATAGTGTGGGAACTTCTTTTCGTTAGTTGGACCAATCGGGGTCATTATTTATAGTTTGTAGCACTAGGATTATTGGTGACTCGTTTCTTTCGAAAATATTATGCACTTTGTGACGAATAGTGAGTGCTTGGTACAAATGCATAGCATTCAACTTCCACTATGGGCTTTCTGCGTTTGCTTGTTTTCCCACGTGTTTATAGCTGTTCTATTCATTAGGTAACACTCAAATACATACAACTGTCGCATGGGCCCTACGGCCGTGCATGCTAATGTCGTCCTTATAGCAATCAAAAGCGCAATACTCATACATACATACATACATACATACATACATACATACATACATACATACATACATACATACATACATATACTTACCTACACACAAATCTACATGCATTCATACAAATATACAAATACTTCCATTTATTAAAGTTACTATTAATAATGTAAATACATATACATAGACATGAATGAAACCCTTACTCTTTCTGTGTACTATTGTTGTGAAGTAACTGTTGAGCTCCCGTATTTCGAGTTGAAATTCGTGTTTTAACAGTTCGGGTACAAGTTTTGGTGCCGGAAATAGTTAAAGGGTAGTTCATATAAAAAGTGCAAATGATAGGAATAGTAGCTATCGTCAATTGAGTTAAATATCAAGTGTTTTGTAAAGTGTCTGAAGGGCTGCTATGTGCTATAAGCTGTATGCCGCTATGAAGATTTACGAATGTTAAAGGTTAAGGTTTTCGGGTACAGAAGAAATTTTAAAACTATTCGTAATAATTTTGTGGTACAGCGCATATGTATACAGACCATTAGTTACACTACTGATATAGGAAATACGGATAAATTGGTAAATTGTGATGAGTCGAGCCGGTTTGTGCCTCCATCTTGGATCCGGGTTTGGTTGCTCCCGAGGGCAATAATTGATGATATTTTCTATTATTTTGATGATAATGCGGCGTGCTGTGCTGTTTATTGAATTTGGTGCAGTGTTTTAAAGTGGAGAGATACATTACTTTAGTGTAAAGGTTATGTTTGACTGTGTATTGGTGGCGCGAAGGTTGGTAATTCCATTGCGCTTGATGCCATATTGGAGCACACAGAGTAGTTAATTTATTGTTATTAACGACGGCTCCAGCGGTGTTTGCTAGGAGCAGAGGATTTTCTTCATGTTGAGTTGCTACCTGAACGGCAAAGGGGACGAACGTGTTTCTTGGTACCAGCGAGAGAGAGAGAGAATGGAGGCAGTTAAGAAGCTAATTGAACAGTTGAGGGAGGAGATGTAATGCGCGCGGATTCGAAAAATGTCACCCAAAGAAACTGGAAGAGGAAATGGGAAATCTGGTGCAACGAATCACGTTCATGGAAGGCAGGTTAGATTATTTGGAAAATCTATTTACTGTTTCAATATATGCAGATTAGTCCCTTGGTACTGAAACATAGGTTAACTCTGTTGACAAATCACTACAACGTCAATAGTAAATGTTCGATACCTTTCGCACTACTTGTTCCTTATCATTTTTCCACAGATTTTCTCTGAGATACACCGAGGCAGCTTTTAATGAACGATCGGAATTTCCCACTTCCTGTGTCTTGCGCTAAGTGTAGTGCATTAAATGCATTCATGAAAACTGAATATACTTCTAGGATTTATTATAGAAAGTTTATATTTAGTTGTTATAAATGTCAAACCATGTTTTTCTTACGCCAATTAACCAGCCAATGAATTCGAATTTACACTCATGCCACTGTTTACATCTCCATATATTCTAACGAGGATATAAATACAGTTTTATTCAAAATTATTGTTCAGGTGTTGTGAATTTTTATGTGTAACGTGCGATATAATTGTTATACGGACAGAATGAGATTCTCTCAAAATTCTGTTCAAATATCGCTCATTATCCTGTAAAGAAAATAGCTGTAGTTGTCGCTGCGTGTAGGATGTTTCTATCTTGTTCAACTTGCTTAACTGGCGCACAAACACAGTAGCCTATGATAACGCAAAGACTTGAGCTATACTGATCGCAAACTGAGTTACAGTAAACAAAGACAAAAATAATGCTTGCTCTCGCACCAGCAACCGCCTAACAGTAACCACCAGCGCGGAAATATTTTTATAATGACAGGCAACTGGCGTGCCCTTGGCTCTGCGTGCGCTGCGCTTAGCAGAGGACACAGGCCAAAAATACGTTCATTGTTTGTATTTTAATATAATCTATTTTTCTTAATTGCGTTAAAAACAGAAAAAATGCATTAGACGTTGTAGCTTTGTAAAATGCATCTATTACAGTAATTTCTCATACTTAAAATTAATTAAATTAGCTTAGAAATTTCTCTTAAAGAAAATTGAACGTTTTGTGTATACATTATAAGGTTGTTAAACAGTATATTATGTATGTGAATTAATAGTTTTTATCTGAATTAATTTATCTGAATTATGTGAATTAATAGTTTTTATCTATCTGAAAATTTTTCTTCCTCTTCTTTCTTTAAACAAACCCAGAAAACGTTCCTTCCGTAAAAGGCTTGGATTGCAACAGCCTTAGCTAACCTATTACGTTCTCATTATTTATGAAAGCTTCCCGTTGCCTATAACGAAAACGTTATACTGCCGTAATATATTACTCTTTCATGGGATTCAATTGTTATACTTTTTATACTGTAGTACTTTTTTTCTTTCAAATATAAGAAATCAAAGGTATTAAGTTGATATTATTACCCATTGTCATTATCAATAAATAATTTTTCACAATGTTTTTTTAATGCATAATAATCTTGTTGCCGTATAAAAATTTTAAACATCTTTGGCCCTGTTATGATATAGACATTTGGCAATGCTTTGAGAACACTCAGAAATGAATGCAAGGAGGTTAGGCTAAACATTTCAAAATTAAAATGCACGATACACTATTAGAACCTAATAGTGCTATTATGCGTTCCTAATATAAATTTGGTGTTTTAATACGCAACAGTAATATTTTTACAAACTTAAAAGCCCATCATTTGTTCAGTATCTTAATTTTATTTAAGGCTAAGTTATAAAGGTTTCAGTTTCACCCTGAATGTATGTCGCTGATAAACTTTTACACTGTGTAAGTTCCAGCTAATCCGTGCAATTGATAACGTATTCTATGCAAAAACAATTGAAATGCGCATGATATAAATTTACTGCAAACCGAAACTATTTCAAATGCCAAAGTTTTACTTGCTGTGATGTGGTTTTATTTCTATCATATTATTCTTTTGTCCCTTCTGCCTTTCATTTTTTAAGTTAAATATATATATAAACAAAGTTTGCGATAAATTAACCTTGTTGAATGTAAAACTGGTAAGGGTCTTCTGTTTCCTTTTCATGTCATTGTTTTTCAAGATGGCTAGAATTAATTTGTTGCTGCATATAAAAAGACCGGGTCAGTGAGAGGGGGAGATTGAGCGCGATACAGCAGTGTCTGTGCATAAGGATCTGCCTATAAGTCCCTTTCCCTAGATTTTCCGAGATATTTCCTCGCAGAAAAGACGTTGTCTTACATCTATTATTCAGATTTCAATTATAGACAGAGGGAGAGGAGATCTTCAGGAATGGTGGAGATAGGAAGGAGGCAGTTGGCAAGCATAATCGCTTAGAAACGAATCTGTGCACAAGTTGCACCCCAATCACTTCTTTTTGAATCGGCTGTCTGACTTACATCGTTTTTGGATACCTTAATTAAAATTATTTGACTTCTGTAGCGAACGAGTGGCATAAGTAAAGAAAATGCTGTCTATGAAGTTTTCATACTGACTTAGCACCAATGCTGAAGAAATTTGCAGCAAAATCTAATTAGTTTGTGAATGAAGATGTAGATCTTGTTATGTTCGTGGTGTTTGGAAAAATTATTGCGCCTTGTATGTTTTTAATTACGTAAAAACAATATATCTACTTCAACGTACTTTTAATATTTCACAGTGTTACAAATTTTCTAAAATGAAAATTTTGGGATAGCATATTCGTTATAAATTTACTGTTAGTACGATATTTGATATTATTAAAATAGAAAGTTTTAATGGTTATTATTTCAGATTCAATATTTAAAACACTTTTAGCGGCTATGAAAATACTATCAATTATCTAAACATTCCCTAATAGTGTTTAACATGTCCGTTAAATTACTATTAACGTTATTTTAGCCGCTTTAAAAGGCTGTCTTTTAATTTTTTTTTGATTGGTTTATTTACGGACGCTCTTTAACAGCTCAGGTCATCAGCGTCCCATTCAACTCAGGGCGTGAAACGGCCGACAAATTTTGCTCAGAGGCCTCTCCTTCAGGCTTGAGGTTCTTTTTCGTGCCGTAAATGTACGACACGGGACCCACGGCTTTACTTCCCTTCCGAAGGAAGCCATACTTAGGATTTCGAACCCGCGATCTTGGGTTTAGGAGGTATGGTATGGTAACCACTACACCACCAGGACCGACCTGTTTTAAATGGTTGTGCTTTTACAGATAGGGGCTTTCTCATACCATTCACTACTCCTGCAATATTTCTGTTTTAATTATATTGGATATATTCCTCTTTTATTAATTAAAACAAAAATGGTTCGTATATTTCAGAGTTGAAGTTCTGTAAGTACTGTATAAATGTCGCAAGAACCGGTTACAGATAATTATAATTGCTGTTGTTATTATCATATTATTGCATACAGGTTAGTTATATTTGCAGCATTCGTCTATAAGAAGGCACTTGCTTAAAAAGCATATACAATAGTATATAAATATTAAGTATAGCTCTAATGCCTTAAACAACCCAAGATAGCCAAACAAACTCATTCCAAATCTTCCCACTAGTTTTCTAAATTGTCAACTATCAGATTATATGCAGTTTTTACTTTTGTGAACACGAATTATAAATAATAAAATTTACAAAACCTATTTTATAATATTCTTATTTAGGTCATACATGTCTCTCTTTATGGATTATATTCCAGGAGTAAATCACATTTAAATATTAGTTTTTTTGATGATTATAATTTCCCTGCCCCAAAGCGCAACGTTTCTTAGTTCACTTCCAGAAATAGATGTATAGATGAATCAATGGGGAAATGCATTGGGTGACGATTCGTTTAAATTTGTTGTGACTAAAGTTTTGTCTTCTGTTTAAATTAATATAATGTTTTAGTTCAAATTAACGTTTAAATTTCAATTAAATGAAACAATTACAAGCTTGGTTGGAGTTAATGTAAAACTATTTTAGAAGTATATGCTATTACTTTATATAATATAGATTACAGTTTTGTTGATTATTGTAATGTATTTTTTAAAAAAAAGGAGATTGGCAATTTTTTTGTGAAATCCTCTAACTATTCGGGAGAGAGAAAAATGTTGATTTTTGCTCTTCAACCGATCCTTAATGACCTTTCAGCAGTCCAATTGATGTATTACAGTTGTTGACACCGCAGTTAATGATTGCCCCTCGTTAATGATATATCAGTTTCCTTATATATTTCGAAGAAGCCATACTGTTTAGTTTTGTTATGTAATAGTGTTCATTAATAAAGGATTATTCAAAATTACTAGCTCTGATTTTCACGACAGGCTATTAATGGAAACGCGTACTTCATCTGTGGCATTGCAGATGAATATAATATCGGTAATAAACACAAATGCATTTCATCAACGTTCCCAGCTTGACCCTTCTAACAGAACCCGTTCCTCATCAGTGGTAGCAACAACAGCGAGATCAAGAACAGTTTGATTATCATCAGAGCTCAGCACTGTGATGCCATCACACATGTCCTGATGAGAACAAATATCGTCATGTGTAATCAGTATAAAGTATCCAGGGCCGTAATACAATGTTGACGGACTTCGCAGAAGAGGCAGTTGAGAAGCGATATGCCCCAGCCCGGTAATTGGAGACATTAATCACCTACGTTGCGGAATAATGGTTCGCCCTTGGGTGTGTTAAATCAGCGTGTGATCAGTTTACCAATTAGTCAGCGGCGGCATCACACAAACACTAAGCATACTCTTATGTAGGACTTTAATGCTATATTACGTTGATTTATGCGTGACAACATGGTCGCCTTCCAGACGTGCAGTATCAAAGTCAAAAAGAGCGGCCTTTGTGGCAGTACTGCGCAAAAGTAGCACTAGATTTCATTTCTCAAAGAGAATTTTATAATACGCACTGGTTATATTAATTTCCCTGGCGAATTAAAATGTTTGGGGAAAAGGAGAGAGAGAGAGAGAGAGAGAGAGAGAGAGAGAGAGAGACACGATCGGTGGAATACAAGAGCTAGTATATATTTCTTTACGCACTTTTAATTATAATTCATTGATAGCATTCTTCACTAAAAACTCAACTGTAAATATATAGAAATAAATAAATTATGAACGTGCACTTGTTAAAAAATATTTTATAATTTTTAATTATTTTAGTTGCCATCTCCAGCCCCTCTTGAAAGCTCTGATTTGAATTCCTAATTGAAATTTACTAACATAATGCAAAAAAATTATATTCCTGAAAACTGGAGAGTAGGAAAATTGAAAATACCAATCTACAGGACAGAATTCAAAACAGACTATAGAAATAGCATTATTGAACTGCTGCAAAGATTTCAGGCAGTGAATTACTCAAATAACTTAAGCATTCTTTTTCATAAATGGGTTTCGAAAATACAACTATTACAGAATAGCACAGAATTCAATATGTCAACATAAACTAACCGCAACCAAAACATAATGATACAAAAGGTATTGGAAATGACTTAGTGAGAAGTGCACAGAGTTTGTATGCAGAAACATTTTTTGATTAGTGTTTAACGTCTCTGTTTACTACTGAGACACCACAGGTGGTGGATATTGTTGATATTTGAAATGAAATAATCAATTGAGAAACATTTTTTTTTTGAGAAATAATGCGTTCCGGGTCTAAATTTAAAGCACTTCTCTGGCATTTGCTATTTATAAGAACCGAGGGGAAAATATCATTCAGAGATGATGGTTATGGCGGGAATCGAACCCCAGACCTTCACATTTGCAGAGACTATTTAATAATTAGATGCGGAGAGAGAACATCTCAGAAAATATTAATAAATCAAAGATAAAGACAAATATACCCAATTTGGTTAGCTCTGTATAAAACACACGCCCTCACGATCGAGCATTCATACACGCATAACATGATGCCTAAACTATTACCGCAAGTATTTTTGAAACGAAAGGTAATGGGGCTGTGTTCATTGAAATGAATTTAAGACAAGTTATCATCAACATTGCACATATAAAAATGCCAAGTGTTATTAAAAATGGTATTTCTAGCATAATATTTTGTTATACTGAGCAATGCTTCAAGTAAATAAAACTAGATTGGATTAGAATATCATTTTTTTTCGCACGATTCTGGGCCAAGTAGTTTACAAGATACTTCATATGTAGATCTCGGACTTCCAGGTTCATTTTAGAGAATCCCCATAACCATTAAGCAAAAAGCAATGTATTTCCCCGATTGTTAGTCAAAATCTGTAAATATCTGCTCATAATTTGAATAATTTATCAACAGCATGTTTCATTTATTCTGGATGGGAAAAAAATCAAACTCTTGTCATATGACAATTTTAAAGAATAGCCTGTCTCATTAAACTCCTTGGGTTTGACTGAGTAGTGTTTAACGCCTGTTTTTACTACTGAAGCACCACAGGCGGTGGACACTGATGATAATGATATGAAATGGTAAATTTGGAAAGGGTTTTTTTTATTGGAAGAAAGCGTTACAGGCCTAAATTTAGGGTACCTCCCCGGCATTTGCCATTTATAAGGACTGAGGAAAACCTGGAAAAAACCTTAGTCAGGGAGAACGGTCCTGGTGGGATTCGAACCCCTGACCTCCCGTTTACAAGACCATCGGCCACCGGTGGCAGTGACTGCTTTGGTACTACACTGGAAATGTAGCATACATAATCAGTGAATTCTCAAGAACAATAACATTGTGTTAGGTAGGTATATAGACAGGGTTAGCTAAAAGTCCCACACCACCCAAATTAGTTCTGAAGCAAATAGTTCAGTGACATGAAACTCTGGAGATAGCCGTATATTGTGAACTCAAAAATGACATTACCTACCTTTTACTACTTCCTGTTTAGCCGGAAATAACTCAAACTCTCTTATTTAAGTGGAATACCCAATATATTTTTACATTCTCGAATAATGCTCATTAAAAGTTTTTCGAAAAGTAACCACACTAGATACTTCTGTACAAATTTATTCTTACTAAATCAAGGAAACAAAATGGCAGCGAATAATAAAATGCTCCTTACTCAACAACAACAACAAATAAAATAAGCTAATCGTCTAAATTATGTGTTCAAACTGGTACCTTTCAGTTGGTTGACAATGTGCCAGTCGAAAACCATTTAAGGAACGACTTAACCAGGCTTAACCACTTCCATCATTCGATACTCCATATCTTCTAAGTTGTTGGGTCTTTCTTGATAAATTGCTGACTTCAAATGGGCCCACGATAAGAAGTTTTGGGGGTCTTGCTGGCTACTCTATGTGATCTCTCCTACCAATCCTTCGTTGTGGAAAATCCTGATCTAAGTACTGACGAAAAGTCTGTGATAGTGAGATGGATCTCTATCTTGTTGGAAATAGCTGTCTGTTAGCGTTTTGCGTTTTTCTAAAGAAGAAAGGTGATATGATCACCAACAATACCAGCACAAACATAAAAGTGTTAACATCCACATAAGTCGTTCACATCCAGAAGCTCGCCATTCTAGGATTTCAGCAAGACACTTTTTTAATAAAATCCAAAATAATTCAGGAGGACCCGTGATCAATGGACCAGACATTTCATGACAAAAATAAACTGAGAGATACAAATTTACATTGTCAACAACTAATTCCTTTCGAAGGGCGAGAACTATTTTCTTATATATAGGTGGGGACACAAACAACATAAACTGGCGTCCTATCACTATCTGTTCAGTCATAAGAAGAGTAAATGAATGAGTACTGGATTCACGTCTTCGTATGCATGTAGACTTCAACGAGGCTTTACTAACATGCCAGGCACATTAACGAATTCATTAATACTAGTGTCCATATTAAAATCTGCAAAAAGGACGAAAGATGGCGTCACTGTGGTTTTCTTGGACGTAAGAAGAAAAGCCTTGCTCATTTGAATAAGAAACTTCACTCAGAAGGAATTCCTTTTAAATTATCAGAACCAACTATTAATCCACAATGTGAGAATGAAACCCTAATAGAAACACCTTAGGGTAAAACTAAAGCTGTTCCTGTCTTAAGGGCGTAACACAGGGGCCCCCTCTTTCTCCGTTTCTATACAGTCAGGCATTAATCATATATTAGACGATTTGAGTGAAGAGATCTTGTGTAGACAATATTGGGGGGGGGGGAATTGAGAAGACTTCCACCTCTCGCAATTTTGGGTTTCGCCGACGATACTGTTATCTATCATTAGAAAAGATAAAGAAGCGACCATTGAACTCACGGGTGTAACTACACAAAGTTTTCGTGAAATCGGTATAGAAATTATTTCAAGCAAACACAATGTATTGTCAAACTCACAGAGGAAAGTCCGAAAATTGATCATAACTGCACAATTCAGACACTTAAGGAAGGAGTTTCAATAAAGTATCTCCACGAACATACTAAATTTTATGTAAACAGTACAATTCAGAGTCCTTGTAAAAAATTAGATTTACATATATATATTCTTCCTTACTGAACTCCGAACAAAAATTCCTAGTCCTGGATTCTTGTATTTGAACATCATTTATATACCCATACCATACAGCATATATATATAGGTTTCTTGTTGATTGATACAAAATAATAGAAGTGCTTTAAAAGAAACTCTACCTGATCACATGATATACACTGACATGAAGTCTTGGACATTTTAAAGTGGATGGGAAGCTCATCTACAACATCTAAACCCTCTTTCAATCGACCAGTCCCTATGTCTTCGGTTCTAGAGACGCTAGTAGGCGAAAGCGTCGAGTGCCTCTATTCACTCAAACTAAAAGCTAAAGATGAAACCATAGTTCCTCGAACTGGACTATATGAGCTGGACGAGTAAAAAGCTTTTACAAAAAACGAACAGGATACGCTTGAACTAAACTCCGACGGAAAAGACTTGATGTTGATCCTTACATTCCGGTGAACTCGAGGATTCGACACATTGAAGATCTCACTTCGAGCGAATGGCAGGAAGCTCTGAACGTCCCTGCTGTACGATCTTTGCTGGGCAAGTCTCGGAACGACAGTTTCTGGCGTCTCTGCCACTTGCACACGTCCTGGGTTCCTGTCCTTTGGAAAAACGCTACATAATCCTCGTCATCATAGGATTCGCTCAATGAGCCAAGAAGAGCTTCGATCTAATAACGCCGAAATTCATTCTGTGTTAAATAACTGAAGCTCAAGAGGATTCTATATGATTATCATTCCAACACGTTAGGTTTGAAAAAAATAAAAGCCAACCTAAAGAAGTAAATCAAGAAAAAATTAAAATATATAACATCACAGTACCATACTTTAAAGGAAAATATTAACTACAGAACATACAAATCATCGCTCTTAGGATGAGAGCTTCCGAACTTTTCACCATCTGGAAAAAATTAAATTTACAAAAACAACAACATATCGTGATAGCTACTACAGTACAGTAGTAATCAATAATACTTATGGAACGCTTTTATATAATTTGTTTTTCCTATTCATATTCCTTTTCTACAATTTTGTCTTCTGTATTTTTTTTTTTTGCTTTCATTATTTCTCATTTTTGATAATTTTTTTTTGTTTCTAAACTTATTCATATATATTGTTATGCTCTGTTCATTGTGGCAGCTGCAGGAAACCATTACAGTTTTGTCATTAATATATTAAACAGAACACAAAGAATATATAAAATCAATCTGCTGTACTCTTTATTATTTGTTTCTTTGGAAGCACATCTTTGAATCCAGCCTTTTTTTTTGGCACACTGTGTATAAGGTTTAACATTAATTTATTCTTGTTTTTGATCTCAATGCGACATTAATTATATTACATATTATATAGAATTTTGCACTTGTTTAGTCTTGCAAAACAAATATAAAAAGGTCATGTATAAGCGTTAGTTTGTTCTTTTTTTTTTTTTTTTAAACATAAATACTTTACCACCATTGCGTTACTTCTTTCGGTACAGATTTGATTTATTATGCATCGCATAGCATTAACTATAAGAAGGTTGACAGATAGTGAAAGAAGTTCAATTATATTCTCTGTTCTACTATTTTTCTCTAGAAATATAATAAAAAAGCAAATACATAAATACGGTGAGAAATGCTAGATCCTATGGATGTGATAAAAATGAGTAAACGATCATATTGTATATAAGCATTAATCCAAATAGTATAGGATACTTCATTAAAAAGGTGTGGTTTTCGATGTTACACTGCTCCCGCAAGGTGCTGTTAGGTTTGAGAACATATTTTGGTGAATAGCTGTGAGACAGGAAAACTGTTGAATTGTAATTTAAGCTCTAAAGAAGTTGCCCGAATTTTCCAGAGTCCAGAAACTTTCCCCTTGGAAATATTGGTAGCATTAGGATAAAGCATAGGGAAGCTAGGGGGTTAGAGTTTCAAGCTAGTCACTTCATCTCAATTTTATCGCGAAAACAAAAGTGTGTTACACACTGCTCGGAAGTAGGAAAGTTCAGCTCTGGTTTCCAGGATTTTAAGTTCAATTTTCAGATCACATTTTCAAAAATGTACGTTTAAAGAGTTTTAAACCCATATTGTTATAACTTTAGACGAATTACATATAAAAACTTCATACTTCATCTTAATGTGCTATTAAAGTGTTTTGTTTTCATTAATTTGAAGATAGATTTTCTAAGTGCTCATATGAAGTGTTAATTTAAAGAAAATACCAAAGAGTTCGGCGCTTATTAGATCTTCCCAGAATGTATTTGTTTACTGTATTGGTACGAAAGATAATATTTTCATTGTTTAACATATTTAACTTATTCTTAGATGTGATGAAAGACTTTCAAAGAGCGAAATGGTATCTGGTTTTGTAAACATGTTTCTCATGTCTATAAGCATACTCTTCAGCAGAAATAGGTAAGAGACCACCTTAATAAAACGTAGATGAAACAACATTTGAAGTGAATCCCATGCTGACAAAATGCCGGGATTATTCACAGCTAAGTGGTACCACAATTAAATGCAACTTTCTCAGTTTATGTTATCCAAACACACAAGAAACAACTAATACAATTTCCTAGTAGGTGCATCAATTTTCTTTCCCTGTTTGTCTTTATTCGGTCTCGTGTATACTAATAATATATATCGTGCCTTGGGAAAGGATATGGCATAACTATCTAAAATGTAAAATCTTCCTCCCCTGAACGGAAAAAAAATTCTATGATAAATTTTAAAGTGCTCACATGTATAAGTGTTTATAAGCATATATATTACTTCCTTCCCTTCTTTGGAGTGTTTCTTCGTTAAGTCCAGCATATTGTGGCTTATGAAATGTTTGAGTCATTGTAGTGTGTGTTTGTTGTCTTAGTATTATTGGGGGAGAGAGGGGAGTTGTCCATCAAATGAAAAACGTTCGTTTCTAGTGTAGTGTGGAATTTTCGAGAAACAAGCGGTTTTACTCTTTAACGTGGTTGGTGTTTCAAGTTCTCTTGCCTAGGTAGCAATTAAAGAGAGTGTGGGTAACGCGCAAGGGTAGAATATTAAGAGATTAGGTTCTGAAGCAGATCGGACCTATTGGTGTCAATTTCCTCTCTTCTTCCTCTCGAAGGAGCCAGTTCGAGAATATGTAGAAGTCATTTATATCACTGGTAATTGTAACTATTTTTGGTAACTTGTCATAATGTATTGCATTTATAATACGACTAAGTGAATTAAAGGTGTCTAATTTTACAAATTTTCTCTCATTTCTCTAGCCAAGCGAGTGTAGTACTAACCATAAACCTCGTAGGGCTAAATTCATATTCTTGGATGTCGTAGAATGTGACATATTTTAATGGCATTTATGCTTGATGTAGTTTTTCAGATATGTATATATATAATTATTTAAATGCATAAATAAACTAAAAACGGTAGGAAGATTGCCAAAATAGTTTGGGAAATTAATCACAGTCATATTCAGACCTAAAGAATTATTTATATGAAAATAAATAAATAGGTTTGGACAGTTACAAAACACTGGAAAAATATTTCAAATGACAAAATTAAAAATTTGTCATTTTTTCAATAAATCATATTTTAAATATGACTTATGATTTAATTGGATGTTAAAATAATATATAGAATGGCAGTTTTTAATAAACCAATAAATGTTAGAAAATGATTTTAAAACATTGTTTGGAGTAGGTATATAACCATTTTAAGTACCTTAGCAAGATTTTTATGTTAGAATTAGGTAATTTCGAGGTTTTGATTACCTGATTAATGAAAATGTAAATATATTGGGTAAAGAATTTGCGTAACTTTTACAGCCAGTTTCATAGCTTTTAGCCAAACATCGTATTAAGAAAGACACTAAGGAAATTCAAAAGTGAAACTTGTGCAGTTTACTGTTCTCCCTCCATGTTAAAAAATTCTGAATTTATGAAATTAAGTAAAAACAAATTACATCAAAACACTGCAATCTATCCTGAATAATTTAAAAGCGCTTTTAAATGTTTGACATCCCATATAAACTGCCATACTATTCGTAATGATGGACAAAGTGAGATATCGTATTAAATCAGCTTTTAAACGTAACGCTATTTCGAGATTTTCTAACACATCAGCATATTTTTTTAACAAAATTTAATTAGTAACAAATGCTCAACGTCGGGGGTATTTCTGTGTTCTACATTTCTCTACAGATCTGAATTCTTCCTCTTGCAACCTTTTCTGCTTAATTAGTTTTTAAATGTCATTTTAGTGATTAGATTCCCATTTCTGGGTATACATTCCAACATTCATTTCGATATTTTATCATTATGCATCCTTCACTTTACTTAAAATCACTAAAGACAACCTCTTGATCTAGCGGTTAGCGTCACTGACTGCTGACCTTGAGAACTCGGGTTTGATCTCAGCAATGTTAGGGAGGTTAGAAACGAGCTACTTGAGGATAACTCGGGGGCTGTCTGTGGAGAAATTGCATATTTCGATCTAGAAAACCGCGTGATAGATGACCGGTGGGATGCTGATCATGCCCTTTCCTGCTATTTTTCTCTCTATCAATGAAGTCGTAAGACGGAGGTAGAGGAAGCAGAGGTCGCTGCGGCAGGCCTTGTCTCGATCACGAATTGTAGCGCCATCGGAAAACCGATAAAACAAACAAAGGTTTAAGATTAATCTTCTCCCTGACCATCTCAATTAGGATTAAGCATACATGTTATTTCTGGCTTGTTTTTGTTATATATTGCCACCCTCTTAATGAGTACTGTGCAGATAATAACAAATTTCCATAATGAATATCTCGTGAGATACATGCTCTATCTTCCTCACGCGTTGTGCAACTTTTATTGTCGAAACGTCACATCGCTGATGTCTGTCAACTCCTGTTCTTTAACACTTAAAAAGAAGCATTTATTCCAGAGAGTGGGTAAATTTATGCAGAACTTAAGACACAGATGATTATGGCTCCCAAAAAGATTTGGAAAACGCTGAAATAATTGCGTGAGGCCTCAAAGAGTTTACTTGAAAGTGAACAATTTTAGTAATTTTATAAACCTGCCTGTTTCGTAATAATTTATCATTTGTTATTCCCACCATCATTCCCGTTCATACCTATCGGTACCTACATTTTTTGAGTTATGCCACATTACTCTACACCTAAATATTTTCCAATTTGCATTGAATTGTTTTATAATTAATAAAATATAATTTATTTGCAAAATAAAAATATTTTATATTTTGAAAAATGCAAAATCATACGGAGAACTGGCTACTCTCTACCTGCGTCCTTAGCCTTGCGAGACTAAGATAGTGCTAGTCGCCGGTTTCGTCGCTGCACAGGTTTCTACTCACACAACTCTGACCACTAATAACTCGCACACAATTCGTTTTATTTCACAATGAGCAGTAGAAGTTGCTGGAAGTTGTGTATATTTCTGATATTGTTTAATAAAAGTTGCATTCTATCTGCAGCTCTTCTTTCGTAATTTTTTATGCTTGTCTTAATATTTTGATTAGGTTTGTTTACAGTATGGGATTAATTCTGGTTCACTTTTTTTCTTGTTCGGTAATATAACATTTTATACAAAGCACCACAGCAACATTTGCATCACTAACACACTGTCTTTGGGACAATAATGACCTTCAATAAAACGTAATAACGAAAATATCTGATTTTGCTATTTACAGCAAACTCAATTACAATAACGGACATAAAGACAGAAATAATGCTTGCTCTGATAATAACAACTAGGTACCGATCGTCCACATGCAGCCAATAGCGCGGGAATTGTCTTTTATTGAGGCAGGCGACTGGTATAACCTTTTATGTTTTTTACCTAATTTTTTTTTTTTATTTTAAGAATAAAATTAGGCATAAACATAGACGTCTGCTTTTATGGCTAAATATTTTTGATTGTTAGGTTACTTTTGTGAGGAATGCTCTTAAAAGAGGTCGTAAAGTCCAGTGCAGTAAGCAAAAAGTTTATTCCAAAATAAATTATATATATCAGCGCTGCGTGATCAATTTCTTTAACAGATATATAAATACAGCTAATTTAATAATGACTAGATAAGTCTTTCTATTACCAATAAGAAAACAGATGTCGGTCCTAAGCTTTTAGACAAATCAAATTGTAACATTAGATGGGCTCGCGGTAGAAAAGCTTGACAGCCATTAGAGCTGTCCGTCTTATCTTTAAACGGCCTTTTACCCGCTCGAGCTCTTCGCCCCGGAAATTCGCGACATGCTTGCAGTTGCCTTCGATTGTGGATCACTCATGTGGACGCATTGACAGATTTATACGTATAGGTGCAACCAGGGGAATACCGTGTATAAAGCAGGATGAAAACAAATGGTGATGGAGAGCAGAGGAAAGGGAAAATGTAATATTTATTTATATAAACAACGGTTGACGGATGAAACGAGAGCCGGAGAGGCAAAACATGTGCAACAGAGTGGTACAAACAACAACATAGGTTCCGAGTGACAATATTGACAACGGACTCTCCGGTGTGAGACTGTCTCTGTGCAACAGCGAAATATACTTCGACAAAATTGCCCGTTTAACGTTGTGTTCCCAGAGAGATGATGCATTTTATGTGTTAACTGTTGTCCAAGAAGCCGTTAATGTTTGTCCAAAAGACACTGATTTGGGGGCATTGTTACGTGTAGCAAACAGAACGAACTATTGGAGTTCAAAATACCTTAAGTTGTTTCATGATATAAACATGTCTTAGCAAAATTTAACACGACTAAACTGAAATATGAGAAGTTTAGTTTTGTTGCCACGACACATTCTGAATTCTTGTTACATTAAGTTTCTCTGAAAATGAATGTTTTATTGTCGCAGGTTATGCACTAATGGTATTTATGTACTTATGTGTGTGTAACGCCTTTGTACTTGTGACGTTTATTGGGGACAATTGTTGTGTTACCACTTGCTACAAAATCTACTTCAACTAGCATTTGTAACATTTACAAAATCTTCCCATTGAGGTTTGTAGTTGTCACCATGGGAAAATATATACTGTAAATGCAATCAGCGATAAAATTCAAGAATAGTTTTAAATACAATTTTGCACATAATTATTTGAAATAATCAAAAAATGAATAAAAATGTAGCGGCAACACACGAACCAAAAGAATAATGGTATTAAATTATGAAATATTAACATTAAATGATTTACATAAAGACTCCTGTAACAAAATGTGGCCTATATAAAAACTCGGACACAGCAATAATTATTAACTGAGTTACGATATATTTCAAAGAACAACCAATCCAATAAATGTGAAAAGATAATGACTTACAACGATAAGATCATTTTGAAACAACATCAAATGCACTACAAATAAGCCATGAAAAATCATGTTTTACAAAGTGTCTAAAACATTCTAAATCCATTATTTTCAACTTAAATACTTGGGTCACTGGCTAACTTCCTAAGGGGCTCATTGTAATTTCTAAATATCAGACCGAATGACTAGCCCCACTCCAAGGCGTCTTGACAGCTTTTCATAAAGAAAGCTAAAAGATACCTCTCTCTAGTAGATAGCTCCCTTGGGCATTCGTTAACAGAGAGATATATTAGTTAATGAGAAATGCTTCTGACATAGGACTGTTCCTACGTCATGATTTGAGAGGGCACTACATAGAAGAAAGAGCGTAAGTGAAAGTATTGATTTAGGTTAACTGCTTAATGTAAAATCTATATGTGGGATTTGTTCAGTGGCAGTTAAAATAAGGTATTTTATTTATTAAATACAATAATAATAATAATGGAATAAAATATAATGTAGAAAAAATAATAGTTCATTGAACATTCAATTCGTTCTTAACGGATATAATGTTGAGAGGATTTATTGCAAAATCACTGCAGATTAAGACTTATGATCTTAAAAAGAAATGTTTCCTTTTCCTGTTCTTTGCTTCCTCTATTTAATTTTCATGTTGTGTTCCCACTCACATCTGCCGAATTTGAAAATGATGAACTTCTATTCTAATGTTTTGACAAGGTTTCATCGTGATATTTTTTGATAAATTTCTCTCTTCATTCTGAACCTTTCCTAAGGCATCGATTTCTTTTATTCTGGAGGGAACCTATGATATCGCAGAATATTCCATAATTAGACGAACTATGAAAATGTAATCAATTTCCCTTTCCTTCAAGTTGGCATTCTTCAATATATAATTGAAAAGGTTCTTATCATCTTAGATTACTGTATAATAATCGTACATTCGAAGTATTTGCAATCACAATCTTGAAGCAGAGAATATCATTTAGTTATTATTAGAGTCAAATTTCTTTTAAATTCTTGAGCACAAAAATGACGTAATATAAGTACTTTATTTTTAAATACAAGCATTTTTTTTCAACTTTGTATACTTTTGAAAATTAAATTTTTAAAATATGGAAGGACTAGCCAATTAGCGTAGTTACTATTTGCGGAGATTTAAAATAAAATATTAATATTTTTTGTGACTACACAGGTCATCTGAATGAATTGTGAAACTATCTGTCTTACTATGAAAGTAAAAAAGTACGTTTATTTATAAATCTACTTACAGAACAAAGTATAAAGTGTAGCTTTGATACAGAATAGAGGTTAAAAGCTGAAGGGAAATATTCTTACTTCAAATAACACATAACAATTCATATCTAATCATAATGCCGTAGATGCAACTAAAATAGCTCAGTTATCAGCTGTATAAATTGAGTACACTGCTGGCTTTATTTTGGTATTTACGGAATAGCTAGTTACCTTCTTGGGGTATTCTAAATGATATAGGAAGTTAATAAATGACCCTCAACAGTTTATGACAAAAGACTACAAAATCACTAATAAAACAACAAACGGTAAAGGAAATTTCATGGAAAATTGTTTTCTTTGTCTACCTTCAAGGACCAACTCATCTAGACTTTTTCTGGACACATCTGCCAAACGAAAAATTGTATTAAAACTTGCATTATTAATAAAGTAATATTGTGAGTAGACATTCAGAGCTAATTTTAGTTTCATACATTACCAATAGCTATTCTATACGAGTATACAGTGAGCTTACCAATCTTTTATATGTGAGGACATTTATGACAATATTTTTATTTCCATTGCAATTTTTATTTATAGATTTTAAGCATTACTACGTACTAACAGGATAAATTTAATATACATTGGTCACATATTCATAGCTAATTTTAGTTGACATATCACCAAGCTATCCTATACGGACTATTCTTTTATATGTGAGGACATTTATGCTAATAGGAGTCTGCGCGAAGACCACTGGTCAATCCGCATTACTCGGGAATAAATCAGCACATCTGAAATTCAAAGTGATGACGGTTGACGCTTGTGTCCGTGCTGACAATGGCCAGTTTGAACGTTTCCATAACATTCATATCTCAGTTGGCAGCAGAGACTCATTTATTAATGTGCATTTATGCATTTATATTTCAGGTCTGTAGCTTTAGGTTTTAAAAGCGAAAATCATCTACAGGGGTCATCAATAAAAACTTCTGATAATAGATGTTTGGAAACTTATACTTTTAAAATATCTCCGAAATAACCCTGAGTCTATTAATTTATTACATACAAACAAAAAATATTCGTCAAGAAATTGGTTTGAGATATTATCATTTAGAATGTCGAAGCTAAATTACTTTAAGATCATTAAACATAAATATAAATGTTGTTTCAAAATATAGATGAAAATAGTATTTGAAAAAGAGCATGGCAATATATATTCTATCACAACGATTTATTACTTTCTTTTTGTTGTGTACTTTAAACCTAAAAACCATTCTAATTTACAACCCTTATTACTAGGCATCTGAATGTCTAAGCACTAAAACCAAAATGAAGAAGAATGAAGTTATGTTTACACTGGACTGTAGACAACAGGTGGGAGGGAACAATCGGTCACGAGGTACAAACCCACTCTCTTCCATTGCGCCTGCCACTCACCAGCCCTTGTTTATCTGCCGGACGGAAAAATGAATGGTATTTAACGCCCCCTTTTACTACGGAAATACCACGGGCGGTGGACACTGATTGATACATGAGATGAAATGATATATTGCGAAAGGATGTTTATGGAAGGAAACGTTCCAGGCCTAAGTTTAGGGTACCTCCCCGGCATTTGCCATTTACGAGGACTGAGGGAAACTTGGAAAAATCTCAGTCAGGGAGGACGGTCCTGGTGGGATTCGAATCCAGACCTCCCCATCACGATTCCGCACCTTAACGATCTCGGCCACCCGTGGCGGTCTGCCGGGCGGTAGCTGATAGCTTGTGTTCTTGCTTTGTTAGGTAGTTAGCGTGTACTTAACTTGATTTTAAGTACTTAAAATGTCGATCCCTATTTATTACAACTGCAATGTTTGAATATTTTATTTTATAAGTTGATGTCGTGAGCAGGATGTTAACTGTTTTAGCATTGGTTTTCTTAATTAAAAATAATCAGTGATTTCATTACTTATGTTGTAGATTTGCAAAGATCATTTGAGCTTTTGAGAAACTGCAATCTTCGTAATAGTCGAAAGTGACGAGTACAAATTCTGTAGGTCTTTATGAGAGATACCCAAGCACCATTGCCGTGTAGACATCGAAGTCTGAGCATGTTGAGAAGTAAAATTTATCTCCTTAATAGATCTGATATAAATTTGTGTTTTTCTTCTGTAGCCGATTTTTAGAAAAGAATTCTGCCAAATGTTGAACATAGATTGACCACACCTGAGAATTTTGAAGAGCGATTATTTTCAGTTGTAATTTTACCTAATTTTAGTAATTATCATTTGGATCAGCAGCATTCTATTTTTCTTCGCTCGTTATCAGCAGTTATTTCAATAAAAATAACAAATAGATGCTTATCTTTGATGAGATATGCATAGAGAATTATTTCACTGCAGCCTAGAGTGGAATGTTCTTTCCGTGTAATTAAGACAGAATGCCCCTTTTTCTATATCTCAATTTATATAATGAAAACTGTGCATTACCCGGCCAGGATCGATGGATTTTTTTGGGGGAGCGTAAAAATCCTAAGTATGGCTTCCTTTGGAAGGTAAGTAAAATCGTGGGTCCTGTATCGTGCATTTACGGCACGAAAAAGAACCTCAAGCCTGAAAAAAGAGGCATCGTAGCAAAATTTGTCGGCCGTTTCACGCCCTAAATAGAATGGGACACTGATGACCTGAGATGTTAAAGAGCTTCCGTAAATAAAACAAATCAACAAGTTGTACTTAACAATCAGAATCGTGCCTCGGGGATGTGTTAGGTAGTTTAAGTTTTTAGGCATCGTATTAATAGTAAGCAATGTATGTTTGGTTATACATTCATCATTGAGAAAGAGAATAAATCTTGAAAGCATTAAGCCTGTGGAACTTCGGCATTTGTATTGTATTTGTAATAGATGTTCAGTATCGCACTGTCAAATGATTAGTTTGAGATGTGAGTGATTTTTATGGCACTAAATATTGAAAACGCAGATAACGAGAATTCCACATTTCTATGCTCCCAAGGCAGTTTTCAAGACATTCTAAACCTATTTTTTCACCGGCTTGGCTTTAACACCCGCTTGCCAACATCCAATGCCAAAATGTTTAATGCCATAAAATTGCGTTATGCATAGTTGTGGACCATACATTGCCCATCTCAAATTGCTTATATACGATATCTCTACACTATGTGCAATTTTTTCGATTAGTTCATTAACACCATGTATATAGCCGTTATTAAGTCAGGTTTACCTCTATAATTACATCCAATTTACAAATAATTTCCTGGTCTATCTATAAAATAATTTTGCTCACTTTTCTTGAGCATAGCAAACATTAATTTTAAACCTTCCAGATTGGGACAGAAATCTGACTTGCATACAATATATTATTTTTATCTTAATATTTAAATGACATTAATTTTCTGCTTTAATATTATATGTTAAATACTAGCTCCCAAAATAAACAAAATGTCACAAGTAAAATTTAAATTATATTCACTCACAATTTCTGCAACCAAAATATATTAAAGACGTACAAGTAATTTATTTTATTAGAGAAAGTAAACGAATCAAGTTAATGGCAATACAAATAAAGAGGTACAGAAACTCGTTCTTGAAAATCGGTTAACGCAATAATGATACCATTAATTTAATTACTTTATGTTGATAGAGCGCTATATTAAACGCATTATCGTTCCTTACACTTGTTTCTTCTACAAAGTGCTATATGCTACCTAGTGCTTCTCTAGATAGACTGCAGAGTTATTTGTTCATAGACGATTTACTGATATTATATTCATGCTGTGTTTTAAAATATGAGAACTAATGAATAGCTTAAAGGCACAGAATGAAGTTTGTTGTATGTTTATCTTAACCATGCAGCTAGAGACAATGGTGTTGATATTATGAACAGTGTATACGCTTCGCAGGCATATATTGTTTTTGTAGAAAGTCACCAATTATTTTATTTTTAATGCATCCCAAGTAAAAATGATACCGCCGAAAGGTGATGTTTCTGTTACACTGTTATCCTATATTATACATCCATTTTAATTAGTACATAGCTTATAAACGTAAAAATCAAACGCAAATCTTGAGCATTTAATACTACAATATTCAGCTTAAAGACATACATAAAGCGAAAAGGAACTGCAATTATAGTATTTGTACGGTTTAATGAAGAAAAATAGAATATTTAACCATGTGTCTCAATGATATCCTTTATGGGTATGAGTTCTATTTAAGTTCTTTTTATATCTTAAAAATCCATCATATGTTATATTTATATATAATTTTAAAGTTTGGCTTTATAAATTCAGCATGTAGAATTTAATTAACCGGGAAGTTAAATAAAAATAACTAACTAATTTTATTGCTGTAACATGAATCCTTGTCACAGAGAGGAGAGACCTTGAATACCATGAAGGGATAATACGAATTTTTATGAAAGTGCTGTTTTTATCAAACCTGTTACGTTCTTTTCGGTAAATGTGCTATTAGATTCAGTAGTGTATCCTACTTGTTTTTTTCTTCCTTTTCTTATTGCTCTCGTGAGCCTCCTAGGAATTATTCAAACTAGTGCGAAAATACTACATAGCAAGTTAATGTTACACAGCAAGTTAATTAAGTTCAGAGAAATATTACTTGCTTAAGATAAAGATCATCACGTCTTTTTTAAAGTAATTTAACAGGGTCTCCTGCTTAAAATGCAAATAAAAGAAATGACTATAACAAAATGTATACGCCTAAGAGAAATAAATGTAGGAACCTGGGTTTGGTAGTGTAGTTGCAATTTATGTAACAACGGCGTCCATGAAGATTTAGATCGAGAAAGAAATAATAGCAAACTGTTAATTCTGTAAAGCTGGAGCTAAGTGGACGATTTAACAGAAATTTTCACGTGTTCTTTGGTTAGAGGAAACAATCTGTGAAGCATATACAACACCGATTCGTTAAAGAATACAATCTTCAAAGACACGATCCCCTTCCTGACAATATGTCTATCCTGATGGTGTAGTGGTAACCATGCTTGTCTCGTAGATAAAGATCGGGCTTGAAAATGCTAAGTAAGTCTTCCTTCGGAAGTGAAGTGTGTCGTAGATTGAAGCCCGAAAGAAGAGGCCTCGGAGCAAAATTTATAGGCCGTTTCACTACCTCAAATGAATGGGGACGCTGATGACCTGAAATGTTAAAGAAGATTCGTAAATAAATCAAATAAATAATTTTGTGATTATAAGAGAATAACGACCTGAGATACGAAGTTCAAGCAAACAGGAAGTTTGTTGCCAACTGGTAACATGGCTTGGCCGACAGGGTAATAGATTGAGATTTTTCTTCTAGGGATTCGTAAAGCATCAAGTGTGTAGAACACCAGTGGTTGACCTCCATGATTTGAAGCGCAGAATCCGCCTCACGATTCAAAATGTGACTGTGCTGAGGAATATCTGGAAAAAGATGTCTGCCTTACTACAAATTGTAATTGAGTTGAAACCTATTTAAGATTAAAAGTGCTACTCTTCATGTATCAGAAACTATTAAGTTTCAATTAAATAAAATTTTCATTTAACAGCTAATCCCCATTTTTATTGAAAATTTAGCGGAAACTTTGTATTTTATATATTTTAGAAAAATTCATTTGAAAAATAAATAATTATGTTACAGAAAAAATGCATTATAATTGATTTTGTAAAGAGGCCTTCTTGACCATGGAGTTCTTCTTGTCTGTTTGTATTAATTTGTACTATTTTTTTAATTCCTTTGTTGAGCGCACAGGGGTAAATAATACATGTCTATGAGTAAGCACATATTTGAATGAATAGATGCTAAGCTTGTTACAAATTTGATGTGGTGACTTGTTGTTACTGAAAATTGACAACCCGATAGCACGTCTAATCAAAGGTCTGGCATTATTCTGTGAAATTAAAGGCCAAGAATTTCAAGTGTGCTGTCCAATAGACCGTAGCTCAGTACATTTGCATGATTATAATATTATTGCAATTGGTAATTAGCTTGAAAATGAATGATTGTACTTAAAAACCAATTTAGCCGATTTTCTACGATTTCCAATTTTTTACAGGTTGAAAGGAAACTCGGTGCCATAAATAAATCTGACAATGGAGCTTAATAATAATAATAATAATAATAATAATACATTTAATGATAATAATAAATGTTAATAATTATTATAAAATGTAATAATAATAAATGGGAAGGAAATGTAAATGCCTTTTTTCCTGTCTTTTAGAGATAATTATTTTATCTCTAAACAAATAGCAATGCTGATTAATGTTTTGCACCCTCTTTCCCTTCATCATGCTCTCAGTACTATAGGGAACCATTTAATAGTGATGGGGCAGACATAATTGCGAGTTTAAACGTTATCTTTCTAACTGGAGAGGAAACAGGGATGAAGTACTTCCTTCGATCCGCCCCTACTGAAATATAACTATAATGTGCATTTATGTAAGCCCACTCATAATTTTAATGTATTATAATTAGTAATGTAGATATCATATATATATATATATATATATATAATATGACATAGTGCTAACACGTGAGTTGAATGTTTACAAAAGAGAGAGTTCCTTGGTGTTTTGTTGCGAAAGTCTAGAAAGCCAACAAAAGGGTCATAAAATCTCTATTCAGAGTAAGTAACCCGAGGGTCGCTGGTGTTAAGCCCCTTTCTTTTTTAAAAGGACAGTTACTGCAAGGTTAATAAACTGAAGGACTTTCAAACCGTTTGGGACTTTGATCCCAACCGGCTGTCGTAGTCTTTTAAACCAGCCAATGCCAACAAAATATTTTAAACTTTCAAAAATAGCGAATGGTACGTATGGCAGGTGAACTTTAACTAGCAAATGATGGATTTATGTTTTAACATTTTCAAAGAAAGGAGCGAGGTTCGCTGATGCATTTTGGCGTCTCCTAGCCAACGACGTTCGATTTGAATTTAATATATAAGGAAGCGATTGCTCCGCTGGGGTACTCAGTTTGAAGTTTTACTAGCGGCGGGAAGCAGTTGTAGGATGTTCACGGCAACAGAGGCAGAAAGCAGTTCGCAGTAGCAGCTGTAAGCTCGACATTGCTGAAGCACACAGTTATAAGATCTCATCTACACGTTGCAAAATACACGCAGTTCGCAGTAGTCATTATAAGTTCGATTTTCAATTTCACGCCCCGCGTCACTCATCTATAAGTTTCACAAGCGGGAAATACGTTTTAAATCGGCGTTGCTAGGTCTACCGTAAGCAAAATACCAGAGGACACGAAAGATTTTAGACATATTAAAGCACCAATATATATAGGTACTTTATTATATATAATAAATATATTTATTTGTTTATTTTACGTCGCATCGCGTGCTTATACCACTGAACTCCTTTCCCGGTCCCGTTGAGTCCCAATTAATAAAATAGCGAATCAGCCTGAGAATTCTGTCATTGAAGCGTGGGCAACAATATCAAAGCAACTTATAACCAGCCTACAAAAACACTTCAAAATTTGGTGCTCAATGTGACTGCATATTAAATCGCTTCAGAGAACAATATCGTATTAAGAGCATATGCGAGGGTTAAAATTCTAAATTCATAATTGTTTTCATTATTCTCCGTTAATTATAATTATTTTTTTTTTCAAAGCTAATGCAAGTAGTTTTCCAGTTGCCTCTATAAGGCTAAGGGAACGTTGTTACCCACTTGAGAATTCCATTCAGAATAACTGCCCACTACTACTAAGGAATATGCTAATTTAATAAATAAAACATGAAATAAATGCTTGGTTTAGAGAAAATTCCGTTGTATGGTCCCTGTTATAGGACGTTAGGAAATAAAATGTTTATTTAGTGTTTAAGCATATATTTTTCATTGTATATTGTCACTTAGCTTGTTGTTCAACATTCTTATTTTGAGCCTGCAATCAAGACCTAGCAGAGCAATAGACAAGGTTCAGGATGACCCTAAACCAGTGTTTGGAAAGCTTATCTACGCTGGAAACTGTAATCACTTTTCTATGCTAATCACACCACAAAACGACTGGCATAGGCTTTACACATGTTTTGCATATCCATTGCACAACAAAGTAACAGAAGGTGTAATAAGAATAAAATATACCTCTGTTAAATTGCAAATTAGAGGGACATTTACATAGGGTGGAGTAAGGCTGTTGGCTTTTCCGGTAAACAAACCCCACTTCAAACTTAACGTTGTAATTCAAATCTGTTTCACAGAAACCGCGGCAAAGATTGTTAAATTAGTGGTTAATTTTTATGTTTGCATTGTTATCTAAAACATATTCACCATGAGTTTAGTTAGCTGGTGTTCTTTGATGGTCTGCAGTAATGAAAGCACTTTGCTTAAATTAATATGCCTCTTCATACTTTGTTCTTTTTATCTTGTTAGTGACAGAATTTTGAAAGCGAAATAGTAACTTATTCACTGTTAGCAACAGTAGTAAGGCATTGTGACTGCAGCTATGATAATTAATAAACATCGTAATATACGTGATAAAAATACTTTTGAAAATCTTGTGTTAAAGAATATACAGAATGGAACGGGGCCTATTATCTTTTCCTTAATCCGGGGAAACTGGTGTTCATTTAGAAAGTTTGGTTCCAATAAATTAGCACTATTAATTCCCGAGATAATTACACCTTTATTTTCACAATCTTTCTTACTTCCTTTGCTTTGCAGCTGCCATAATAAAGAAAAAAATTAACAGTTCTCCCTGCGTACAATGAACGATAAGGATTTGGTAACGCTTTCATATGCAGCACAAACAGTATTTCTAAAACTTGCCTAAAATAACATATTGAAATTATAATTAAAATCGTACGTATTATAATATAAACATAATTTTAGATCATATTACTAAATGGGTCTATTTACAGTTACTTACGTAGACAGCTGACAGAGATTAATAAACGCCCTGAAATACGGCGCTAGCCTGTGAATCTATATTCCTGTCACTGCAGCCAGGTACAAAGCAAAAATAAATAATCAAACACTCGAAATAATCATCTGTTAACATATACGTAACAAAAAGCAATGAAGATAGTGATTAAAACACAATGTGCTAATCCAATTGATAAGTAATAATAGTACAATCGTTGACTATAGTATGCACCATGGTCTGGGATTTTTTGCGAGAAATAAATTCTTCGGCATATCGAAAGAGATTGATAGCTTTCCATCATTCTCTTTTTTTAATGTAAGTAAAGAATGACTTTTATATTTCTCATGTTTTTTTCATGAAGTTCCATTTTCAATCACGCATTGTTTTCATGGTCTGAGAAATTCGTTCAAAGTATAAAAGGCCAATAGTCTAAAAGGTACGTAGAAATGCTTAATTAAATAATTTAAAGAATGTGTTCCTGAAGTGATATTATGTAACTTTAAATTGTCACTGAATATTTTACTATACATTTTCAAAATTTTCAAAATATCCATCCCCGAACTTTTATATTCCCTTGCGTTTTGCTCTGCTGTAGTGATATTGAAACCTTTCAAACTCTTAATAAAATTGGCTACTGATTCTTGTTTATCTTTACACAGCAATGTAATATGATTTCCACGTGTTTCTTATGGAATAAGATAACCGTCTCTATTAAATGTTTGAAAAACACCAACGACACGGTGATTCCCAAGATATTAGGAAAAGTATCTCTACAAACCTACAGTCTAACATCAGTTCTACTTCGTACAAATTATTCGTGTTATGTTTTATCAAGATCCTACCTTTCCGTTATTATGTGTTCTTGCAGGTTGTTTTTCAGTACAGTGTTTCAGGAAACACACACAGCTTGCTTTTCTTAATTCTTTGAGCTGTAGAATGCTGAATGGAAATTATTGATGTTTGCCATTGTGAGTAGACGTCACTTCTGACCACTTCGTTGATTGCATGTAAGATATAAGCCTTAGAGAATTTCTGAAGCATGAAAATGCCTAATGCATAAACAATAAAAGTCTACATGGTTAGTGCTGTAAAGAGCCAAGAAGGAAATACGAATATTTACTGTTAAAAACTGTAATATTAAAATCTAAAATAAATCATCCTTTAATTTTTTTTTTTGTGACTTTCACTAAGTTTTGTCTTTCAGAACGATTAACAAATGGGCTGCTCAATCTAAATATGAATGTACCATTCTAGAGGATTATTCAGATTATGAAGGTTCAAAAAATACATAAAGTTTATTTAAACGACCGGCCAATTAAAATGCATGAAATGGCTGGTGCTATGGTTATTACAAATCAACTGGTTGTTCACATTTTACCTTAAGAATTCCATAAGCTGGGTGGCGCAATGGACAGAAGCATTTGTACTGCGCCAAAAAGGAGAAGTTCTTTTCATCAACAGGAAATTGGCATCAGCCGTTTGGGGCGTTAAAGGAAGTTTTTTAATTTATTATGTTCAGAATTTATTATGTTCAGAAGGATAAAACTATGACCGTTGTGTGCTGCTCGACTTTTTTAAACCCATTAGTTAAACATTCATGAGAAAAGGCCAGATTGCTGAAGAAAAATTCATTTTTCGTCAAGACAATATCCTGTTCATAACAAGAATAAGACAATTGAAAGATTTGAAGCATGAATTGTTAGATCAGCCATCGTTTCCAAAGATAAACTCTTTCTCGCTGCTTAGGTTTTTCAACAAGTCAAGAGGCAATTGCAATTGTAGAAGAATTTTCTGCAAATATTCCGGAAAAGCACTTCAGAAAGGATATGATAGCATTGGAGACTCGCTGGAATAAATGTATTATTAACCTTATGGGAGATTATGCTGAAAAATAAAAATGTCGTTCAAGATAAAATCTCGTTTCCTCGTTGTTAATCCGAACACTTTTCAAGTCACCCTCATAGAATATGCAAATAATAATGATGATAATGATAATAATAATAATAATAATAATAATAGTGTTAAATTGTGTACTACAGTAATAAAAATAATATTTATAGCAAAATTTCACTACCTATACTGTAAAAATTATGCCTTTAGCCGCATGCACGGATATAAACAAAGTTGTAGTGAAATGTGTAGGTTGTCTCTGTTTAGTCGCTGACTGTGCATGTGAAGAAGTTGAACTATATTTATTTATTGCTCCTGGAATCGCTGTTATAATTCTGTTAAATGAATGTTTTAATTGCACTCTACGTTTCTTATATAGAAATAACGCACCGTTTTGGTGCTCTTGAGATTTGACGATAGAATTCGTGTGCGGGCTTGAACACACAACCGACCTTTCTTCCCTCAGCAGACAGAATGACAGGAAGCAACTGCTCTGTACGTAGTGAAGGAAGAGGAAGGTTAATAAACGCGAGATTTAGATTCTGTAATCCAATTAAAAAGAGGTCCACCAGCACGTCCCTCTGGTAGGATAACTCTGCGTGAGTGTGTGCGAAATGAAACTCGCGGGGATGTATATATATGTGCGCGCGCGAAAACTAATTATGAACCACAGAGGCGGGATGCGGTGCCAGATTATTCAGTTGCCATGTGAGAGAAGAGCATCTGACTTGAAGCTCTAATATTGCCAACGGGATACAATCTCGTCATCTGAGCTTTACTGCTGCAGCAGCGCTCTTAGTAATAAATACATCATGGGTATAAGAAATGGCGGCTTTACTGCGTAACGAATAAACTTTAAGTGATGGTAATTATTCTTATAAATACATTTCATTTAGATACATCGATATATTAAAACATATTCCTGTGCCTCTATCATTAGCAATAGTAGTTATTAAATTTATGATTTGGTTTCAATGAATTCATAATCGGAATATTTTCTGTTAACACGCCAATATAGTAAAAATATAATAAAGCAGCCCATCGTTTAGTAATTTTATGTGAATGCGGTCTGTCTAACATTAAGGGAACATAATGTTTTTTTCAACGTAATCTCCCTTAAGGTCATTTTATTTGTTCCAGCGATGTTGCAATGTCATTATTCCGTCTCTGAAAGGGTTTTCTGGAAGGTCAGCAAAATACTTCTCTACAGTTACAATCGCCACGTGATTTGATGGGAAACGCTGACTACCAATGGAAATCGGAGGAACAAACACAGGGTGGATAAGTCAACAGTTAGTGCTTCAACTTTCTCAAAAGGTTCATAGCTGCAGCACTCTTTGATAGGTGCTTTGCCTTGATAAAGTTTTTTAATCAGCAAACAGGGTGTTTTATAGCGAATTTTATCTGGTTATTTTAAGATATTTAAAATGACCTATTGAAAAGGAATAGCTTAACCTTTCTGAAGATAATCAATTAGTAAATTTCTTTAGCATCCCAAAAGATTGATATCATAATCTTTCCTGCCGATGGGACAAACGTTTTTCTTTTTGAGCACCAAACAACCTGCTTCTGTTCACTGTTTCAACTCTGGAGTGTGAAGTTGGATCCAAGTCTCTTCTACATTTATAAATTGATGCACAAAATCAGTTCTGTCAAAACGCTCCATGCAATAATGCGATATTTTTATACGAATGCGTTTTACATCGAGAGTGCCTAAATATAAACACATTTTCAGAGTAGATATCTATTTAGTACATTTCAAAGTTGCACGAAAAACAACAGGAACGTGTATTATGATGTTCTGTAAACAAATGTGACTCATATACATTATGATAGCGTTGCTACGTGACAGGAAAATCAACAATGAACAAATAAAGTCAAGATTAGCCTATGATATTTTGTAAACAGACGTGACTCACATAACGTTATGCTGCTGTTGCTACAACATATTGGAGCCAAGATTATCGTTTGAACACCGGAAAACAATTTTGAAGTGGTATTGGAAAACGAGAATGTCGTTAAAGTTCAAAGGCAATGGAGACGTGTGTACTACCGAACAGAACGGCTAACGCGAGTAACAACTGCACGTATTCGAGACAAATTTGAGACTCATAATACAGTATGCAATAGAATGTTGAACCACAATATTACCACCGAGATGTACGTGCGTATCTTGATGACAATCTTCCAAGGCACTGGGTAGGACGAAGAGGTCCGATTGAGTTTCCACCGCGTTCACCGGATCTAACTCCCTTGGACTTCTACCTATGGGGAACTCTTAAAGGTGTTGTATATCGTAGAAAACCAGCTGCACTGGCAGCACTTCGGGAAGAAATTGAAACGGCATGTGCTACATTCGCTGAGGACACTTTCGCAAACGTTGCTGAATCAGTAGTTCAACGTACTCAGAAGCGTATCGACGCCAATAATGAGCATTTTGAGCAATTGTTTTAACTGTAAAAGTATAGGATGATTAGTTCTGTCATTTTCTGTTTGTTGAATTCAATTTTGTTACGTTAACGCAGTTTTTTACTTGCTTGAAGTGTGTGTACATTTTTAGCATCATCTGTGTGTATATATATTCAGCATCGCTAATGTTTTTCAAAACAAAACCTTCTTCCGGGTTCAAATCACCATCAGCTGCCTATGTAGGTGATAAGTGATAATCTTGCATTAATACCTCTTTATGGAACAGTCATTTTGAATATAATAGCTACACCATAAACAATGCAAAATCTCAGCATATCAATGTTGACTGTGTAACCTGCAAGATAGCCACTGAAGATGGCTGGGTAATTTTTGGACACATGTTGGTACTTAATAACTTAGACTAACAACATTCCCCAAAAGTGTTTCTGACACATTTAGAATAAACATCACCAAAAAGGAATTCGATTGTGTTTAAACATTTGACACAATAGAGCTAGATCCGGTTTCATTGTTTTGAAATCTTATTTTCCTGCCATAACTTTATCAACAGTTCTGTAAATTGTTGTGTAACATTTAAAACATTTTATTTGTTTATTATACATTATAATCTTAATAATTATAATTAAACGCAACGTTTTTTTTTTTTCAATATGATTTTAAGGCCTTTTGCTACCTTTCGAGAAAAAAGACAGACAAAGACAGGGACTCTAAACGTCTTCAGCGGTTTATACTTTCCCTTGATGAAGTGAAATTGCCTATCCAAAAGGCATGAGAGCAAGAAAACATTTGATCTCCCAGGAAACGTCTGCTTTGCCTAAACTAAACAGAAGTCTATCGTTCCAAGTGCAGTCGTTTCGCTATAAGCCTTAATGGAATCTTGAAACCACCCCAAAGAGACGGGAAGTGCACCCAGATATTTTCTCACAGTCGGGCGCATAAGGAATATAAATATTTATTTGGTGCACTTGACGCATACGGACAGTTATATACACAATGCTTTCGGATGCAAGGCATGCATATGAATCTTTTATTCATATTCCAACGTTACTACACGTACGTTATTTTTTTTTTCTTTTACATATGTGAAAAGCAAGAAAGAAAAAGTTGGAAAAGATGTGGAATTGTTTAGATTTCAGTTTAGGTAAAAGATATTAACACATAAAAAGTTTGAAACGTGTGTTTTATTTCTGATGATCCGCTACACGAAGGATCTGATAAAACAAACCAGAAAATGTTATTTCATCCGGTGGGTTTTCTTCTTATTTTAACATAAACTGTATTAATATCAGTTGGGAATGCCGTTAATGCCATTTGCGGCTCTTTCTGGAACAAATTGTATTTAATTCCGGAGTAATAAAACTGCAAATAAGAACATTTAGCGTTAATTAAATATATTTTAAACGCTGAATAAAAAGACAGGATTCATAAATGAAGTGTATTTATATCCAGTTTATCTAGTAAAGGATTAGGATTATATAAAGCTCATAGAAAAGAATGTATCAGAGCGTGTAATTATTAGCCTCATTTTAACCACCATATTCTGCCCAAACCCATGGAAAATGTTTTCATGATAAAACTATTGATAGCTTATCATGATCCAGCAAAACAACATTAGCGCGGTTACCCCAAAACACTTCCAGGACTAAAATACTATTAATGCTAAATGAAGTATTAATAGATGTATACTAATTGGGGGAGAAGGGTCTGGTACTATCCACAATTTGAGAAGTTCGTTTTGTGCTTTATGAGTCATTTTTGTTATATTATTCACACGGCCGCAGGAGCTCAATTTTCGGCGGCAATTAACTGTTGAGTTGTTGTCAGTACATGTATGCACTGAGTTTACATTCTCTCCAGAATGTGTTTAAGTTAACTATAAATTGTTTTTCCCTTCAACCTTCAATTCGAAAAGAAGAAAAAAGTATTTAACCCGCCGGATGTTCAAATGGCTTCGTTCTGAATGCACTTCATATCTCCAAATTCAAACAAACAAATGACTACGGCGAGGAAATGGATGGCAATATAGCTAAGAACGGATTCTTTAATCAGCTGTTTATCAGCAATGTTATTGTGGACAACGCCCCTACTAATGCATAGATATCAAGATGATAACATTTGTTTTCAACATTCACATTGTAAATGCAGTAATGGTTCCTAAGCAACAACACATCTATATTGTACTCACGTTCTGTCAACCTATGTTATATGAAATAATAAAAACGACGAAAGATAACTTCAGATTAGCGATATCAGTGACATTGCGGGAATGCATAGTCATATATAATAAATCGAGTTGAATGAAATACAATTGTTAGGAACACAAATAAAACATATAGAAAGCACAAAGCAGTATTTAAATAAGGACCTCTGTGCGTTGCTTGAAAACACTTTGGATAAAGTAATTTAATAAAATTGCAGAAAGGCATATGAATATTTCATCACTTTATACAAAATTTAGTCGGACGTTGAGCATAAGACCAAGACGGGGGTATTTTGGAAATTTCCAGAGGAGAAGGCTTATAGGGGATACAATAACACCACTGCCGACACGTTCTCAAGGAGACGAGTGCTTGCCTCTCTCCCATCGCAATGAGAGGTGTCTGGACTAGAACGAGCTGGTATTTTTTTTTTCTTTCTTAAACAACCTACAACTATCACCTCAATCTTGTTCATGTGAATGCCATGTGCAATTAGCTATATTTTTTGCATATGATATGTGCAACTTTTACTGTAAGTATTATAGAGTGTTTTAAGCTATTTTTTATGAATAGCTGATGTCAGTTGAGTTACTCTTCGTTTTTTTTGCATACAAGAAATATTTTCATCTACGCCTCGGGAACAGAGGTTATAAGGCTCAAACAGCCAATTCACTTTTACTCATACGCGTGCTTCTATCTGTATCCCAACCTAAATTAAGGGCGAACACGGCATAGTAATGAGTCATTGGAGACCAGGGATTCCTCATATCAAAACACTCGACTAATATCCCTGAACAACATCTGGAAGTTTATCGCTAGAGTTCGCCTCCACCGGTATATAATACTCAGTGTTTATAGTTCAACAGAACTTAAGTACTCAAAACTGTTGCATCATATCAATTAATCTAATCACAGAAAAAGTGTAAAGATATGTTTCAAGAAGTTATATTTTAATTCCCACTTTATAGAAATGTTTTCCTTGGATTTGTTAATTATGTTAATGGATAACAAAAGAATAGAACTTATCTATTTGTTTTGCTATACTTTATATTGTTTTGGTTTTAACTGAACTCTGTTTAGAAAACTTGCACAATTCATGTCACCTACAGGAGCCATATACGTATTTAGAATTCAAAAACATTAAAACATGCATTTTTATAACGAAATACTTGCCAGATGAGGCCATTTCATTAATTATGGAGAGGGATTTTTTTTTTCCAATTCTTCCGTACATTTAAATGGAAACGTGTTAGTGACTTCGTAAGTAGAGGTAACACGAACCGTTTAATAACATTCTGTAGAAAGTTGGTGAATTCAAATGTTCATTGGTTCTTACTGTGAAACTCCAAGAGAAGAAAGTGCCTCTTCCTGAGTCAGGAAAGACATTTCCTAGCATAATACCAACGTTAAAGTCAGTGGAGATCGTCTGGGTAACAGATTTAGCTTTCACATTTATTAGCTGATATAATTGTAAACTATAAACGAAAGCGCCTTATTGGTAGTCAGATGACCAGCGTTGTTATTAAACCTAAGCAGGGATGCTATCTAAAGCGATAGTAGGCAGTGTCATCAAAGCACCAATATCGGCAGTCTTGTAAAAGTAAAGGCATTAATCCTAACATTTCACTAACAAGGAAAACACTAATAACTGCTGATAGAAAAATAGAATAGCAAATCTTATTAATGCATTATTTACTCTGAACTACGCTCTCTCCCTGTTTGCGTCTCGTGTGAGTAGTTAATATTCAACGCATAAATGCATAATGAGGTAATATACAGGGTGTAGAAAAATGTGTACAAAGAATTTGTCAGCAGAAAGGATGCCGAAAAATGGACACCTCTAGACTAGGATTAAATTGTCTCCAATGTTTCGTTGTACTGCAAGAGTTAACTTTAAGCTACAAATGTGTTTATGAATGATTAAGAGGATTAGAGAGCTTATCTAAGATTTCTCTTCTGAGCTGGAAAGAAGTGATATTCACTTTGCGCTGGATCGAAGCTACACACCAGATGCTATAAAGTGATCCCACCGTAAATGATGCAAAAGTTCTGAAGTCAACAGGTTGTGGGAAAGAAACACACCCACCAGCTGACTGTGAATTAACACAGTCATTCTTCTTGGTAAAAGTGACAAAAAAATTTCGTTGCACATTTATTATCTCAAAAATAACCTCCATAACTGTTAACACGTTTACACCAGTGAAACAAAAGGTGGCCAACCCCACTCATGTGCTGTTAGGATGCTGACGGGTTCATATCCTTATTCAGCCCCACACGTTCTGTCTATTCCAAATCGATGTGCACCAGATTCTCTTTTCAGAGCACCAAAATGTGAAAATATAGAAGTTCTGGCTGTTAAAAGCGTTTTCCCAGTCAAATTTCCGAAACATATTCCTCACTAGTTCGGAGATCATGGAGAAGGACAATGCATAGAATTTCGATAGCATTTCAGGACATTTAAATTTTATAGGTTCTACAAAGTGTGTTCATAGGCCTTTGCTTTGCCTCTGGCTCCATGCTTGAGAAAGTCGATAAACAGTGGACCTTCGCAGTCTAAGAACGTCATCATGACTTTCTCGGAATTTGTGTGTACACCTTGAATTTTCACTGTTGGCTTTGCAGTTTGATCTTGGGCTCAAAATGGTGCCCCAATTTGCAGCATTTTCTTCCTCGTGGCTGCAGGTGACTCAGAGATAAATCTATTTTATGAGCCTTTAGCTCCTCCTTCAGTTTTTGATAATGGCTTTTCCCGACAAACAGGAATTTCTTCCATAGTGATTTTGTCCATTTTCCCGGATAAGACCATCCACCCGCACAATAAACTCAGGAGTAATGGTGCAGATTGTGACACGAGTTCATCACGGAATCTTATGCCACTCCATCACAAGTGAACGTCACATGTAGTGTTCACCATAAACAACAAACACACTACGATACATTCCTCGCTCTCCAAAACGGACAAAAAAAAAAAAAAAAACAACAACAACAAAAAAACGAACTAAACATCTCTGCTTCTATTTACTCATCTCCTTTACACTTATTACTAACTTTACTTGGATTCATAAGGGTTACGTGTACTAGTGTTGTAAAGTAACGGTTGAACTCCCGTATTTCGAATTGAAATTCGTGTTTTAACAGTTCGGGTACAAGTTTTGTAAATAGATAAAGAATAATTAATTTATTTAAAGTGTGGAAATGATAGAAACAGTAGGTATCGTTAATTGAGTCAAAAAGCAAGTGTTTAGTAAAGTGTCTGAACGGCTGCTATGTGCTATAAGCTGTATGCCAATATAAAGATTTACAAATTTTAATGGTTAAGGTTATCGGGTACAGAAGTAGTCTTATTAAAATCTTTGTAATAATTTTGTGGTACAGCGCATATACACAGACCATTATTTACGCTACTGATATAGGAAATACAAGTATATTGAAAAATTGTGACGAGTCAAGCCGGTTTGTACATCCATCTTGATTTTGGGTGTGATTGCTCCCGGGGGCAAAAATTGATTATATTTTATTATCTTGGTGATAATACGGCGTGTTGTGCTGTTTATTAAATATGGTGCAGTGCTTTAAAGTGAGAGATACATTGTTTTAGTGTAAAGGTTATGTTTGATTGTTTATTTGTGGCGCAAAAGTTGGTAATTGCAAATGCGCTAGTCGCCGTATTGCAGCACATAGAGTAGCTAATATATTGTTATTAACGACGACGCCAGCAATGTTTGCTAGAAGCAGAGAATTTTCTTCAAGTTGGTAAGTTACCTACTGAAAATTGCGCTTGGCCGCCATATTGAATTCAGTGTTTACATAACCATTGACCAATGAAAATATAAAAAGCTCAGTTGCTACCTGAACAGCAAAGGGGACGGACGTATTTCATGGTACCTGTGAGAGAGAGAATGTAGGCATTTAAGAAGCAAATTGAACTTTACTCCAGCGTACTAAACAAACAATGAACGTGCTGCCTACCTCCCGATGTAGGACAATACTGTTAGTAAATAGCAGATTTACTAACTTTTGCTGCCACTACTACTACAACCACCACCACCACCACCACCACTACTACTACTACTACTACTACTACTACTACTACTACTACTACTACTACTACTACTACTACTAGTACTACCACCACCACTACTACTACTACTACTGCTACTACCACTACTACTACTACTACTACTACTACTACTACTACTACTACTACTACTACTACTACTACTACTACTACTACTACTACAAAACTTTAGTTCTATGCATGGTGACCCGCTTTCATTTGACTTTCCTCATATTTTTATTACAGCCCACTTACTAAACGAAATCAACGGTTAGTGAATTGTGTACAATGAGATGCTGCACATTAAGTTTAATAACTAAAAATGTATATACTCCCAGTATTAATTAGTTTACGCTTACTTACTTCTCAGTGTTTCAAATTTAGCTTAAGACGTGAAAGAGCTAGCAGTTTGTCGAATGACAATGCATGAACAAAAGCTATATTTAGCAGTAGGTTGTCCATCACGATGTTGTCACTTAGCGGGGGTGCAAATCTTATCTTTTTGTTGTTCAGATGAGCGAGGCATCAAGCCAGCACGTTCCCCAACACGCAAGGAAGGTATTTTTCATACGCCATATGCCGCCTAGCGGTATTCATTCGATAAAAACCTGTTCATTAATATCAAAACGTTCTTTTCAATGTTAGCTTGTAATATGAATGCACAGTGGATCGATAACTTGCCTAAAGAAACCTGTATAGGTAAATGGGATTTGAAATGTTTATACACAAAGTTGGTAATGATTTAAAAAAAAATTGCACTTTTATCTTTTATTTATTAATGCATGTTAAAATAATTTTCTGTGCATTGGACATTGTTGTTAGAATAAAACACCCAGTTTCCTCAAGATATTCTTTATTTACCTATATGAACTGCATATAAACAGTGTAATCCTCAATTCTGGACATCGGAAAAATACTTTTTTAAATACAGGGGTGAGCAGATTATGAGTTTCCCGTGCAGGCTAGTGGGACACATAAAAGTCATTATTTATGGTAAAATCGCAAAAAAGTACGGTAGTGTACTAAGTAACTTAATAGGTCTAAGTATTCTATTTCACAACGAGTGTTTATTTACAATTTTTATGTGCGAATCGGCCCTTGCTGTCAGGAGATTTTTGAAGAAAAATTCCCAGATGATGAAATTTCAAATCGTACTGCGATTCATAAACTACTTAACAAATTTGGGAAAAATAAATGAACATTTTAAGTACAATTAGGTTTTCTTTAATGCCAGCATTTAAACCTGGTGATTCTCAATGTAGAATTACATTCTTTGAATGTATTATTAATAATTTGATGTTCTCTGTTTAGTTCTGTTTTTGATGAAGCTTTGTTTGCTGATACGCAAAACTGCCAATGTTGGATCTTCGAAATACCTAACAAGCTGCATGAGGAATTTCATTAGTGGATGCCAGAAACATCTAACATCTCCTTTGATGACAGGAGTTTTTACACGTTTCTTTAAATGCTTTTTATTATTATTAGTCAGATCCTGCAGTAAGAGTTCGGTAAAGAGGGAACTCCGTTGTTGTACGGCCGTATGGCTGCGTGGCCCATGCACACTCTCCGCCTCTCGTGGGAAACACATCATCTGCTCACCATGTATTTGTTCTTTCTTACTCAGCCTTATCGTTGTTATCAATGTATTCAATACAGCATTCAACAAGTTTGTTTTCCTTCACGCACGAGTATTTGAGACTTAGAGTGTGCCTTACTCTCCAAATCTGAATGAATTGGGATCAAGGGAGTCTTGTCGCCTTAGCGCCATTGAGAGTTAAATTATTCACTTTCTTTGGAGAGAGATTGGCTTAAAAACGAGATATTTTAGGGTGGTCAGGTTTATTTAAGTAAGTGTTTATTTTGATCATTTGAGGGACAAATACCAAAGAACTTTCTCAAACCAACTGTTTCTAGTCCATATAGTCAAAGATGTAGAATGCAGCTATTCTAAAGATTGTCTTGCTGATTGGAATGTTTGTATGACTGCTATATGAATCAAGCTTTCAGATATTATAAAATTAATTGTTTGTATTTTTTTCTTGCCTCTATCTTCTATAATAAACTTATAATAATAACGCATTTTAAGTAATTTCTGAGAATCCGGCTAGTTCTTGAATATAATGACTTGTTCTACATACTAATATCTTTAGCTGGATTTTTCTGATTGATCATCAGCAATTTGTGAAAAATGACAGTTCTCCCTCTTGTTAGACCGTCTGCTACAAGGAAATGAAACTCGATCTTAATCACAACTCTATATTAAACTCTAGGCAGTACTCCTGATAACCTTTTAGTTTTTTATACATTGAAAAATCTCACTTACACTTCATTAATACGAATATCTTTATAAACAGAAGATACTCAATATTTTCTGATTAATCCAAAGTAGTGCTACATTGTACAACTGGATGTATAATTCGGAAATGGGAGCTATGAAAAGGTTAAAGCTCTTAGGTTGTTCTAGAACGACGCAAAGATTTTAAATGTTTCTCAAAGCTCTATATTAAACAGATATGCAGTTATTTAACAACTTTTTTCTTGTAGCATGCATGTAACCAAACCTAATTGTAACCATATTGAAACCTCAAGAACATACGAAAAAATCTGATTAATGTTTAGTTGAAACTAAGTGGACCAGCTTAAGAATACAAAAGAAGTTAAGGTAAGAATACTGCAAATTCTTCCGTTACAGAAGTTAAATGCTCAAATGTTTGTAAAAATTCATTGTTAAAATTTTTCTTCTAAAGGACGATTTAGGGCAGTTTAAGGCCTATTTCCAATATTTGGGGACTAGTTCATTATATTTTGTTTGAGTGCTTCGGATAGCTTTAGGAAATTCATACTAAAGATTTCTAATATCCTTTTCCATATTTAATAAATACCCTTTGCCAGGCATCAACATGGAGTAAAATGCAAATGAACGGTGTATGGAAATTATATCGAAAACACACCTTATGTAAAGGAAACATAAATCAACATATATTCAAGGAAAAATGCAATGAATATCGCTATAAATGTTACATATCCTTAATGAAAGTAGAATGAAGTATTGTTAAGTAATAAGATTATAAACCAAAGAAATTGGCTCAGATCTTAGCTAATGTAAGTTCAAACTTATAAAAACGTAAAACATAAATGAACTGCCGTTAATCTTGTCAAATAAAATCATTAATTCCTTGGAAACTGGTATGAAAAGCGTAAAGCTTACATTTTTAAACATGAATATAAAAAGTTGCTTTGTTTGAAATTACAGATTCATATGCTTTTTAACACCTTTTTCGAAAATATTTGAAAAATGATTTTCAGATTGTATAATTATGTTACTGAAAAAAGAAATATTATGATAAAATAACAACTTCATTCAGGAAAGTAATATTAAATATCATTAAATTAAATTATCGTTAAATTGTTCAGACAGTAATCAGTGTATTATGTCAAATTGGGGAATTGTTGAACATAGAATGCCATATGGATTAATTCTTGGTTCCCTTTTTTAAATTTAAATAAATTGTCTCTCAATGTTATTAAAACATTGGTATTACTGTTCTTTCTGCTAATAATGCCAATTTATAGTTTCTAGAAATAGCTTTGATAATCTTGCGGAAATAAATTATAGGCCTATTAAAACATGTATCTCATTCAGACTTAAAAATCATATTGAATATAGTAAAATAACCACATGAAATTCATAACATGGGTATAAACTACTAATAAAAATATACCAGACAAGCATGATGGATCTAATGTGTAGATCTGCTTATTGACAGACGCTTAAATTAGAAAACACTTACATAGTACATTATTACTAAAATCAGCGAATTTACGTGATTCATGCAATGTATAATAATAGTTCTGAAGCCACCTAAAATACAACTTATTATACCCCTTGCTCTTCGATGATAAAATTGGTTTAATAGTCTGAGGAAATACTACTAATATATATTCTTATATTACAGAAGAAAGCAACACGAATAATATTGTGGCACAAAATAACAGAAAATCTGTGCAGATATATTTTAAAAACTACAAAGTTTTAACACTTCTAAATATATACTTTCCCTTATGAACTTTTACATATAACATCAAAGTAAATTAATTTAAACATGAAAATGCGTAACATAAACACTAGTCAAAGTTATATGCTTTGGTTGATTGCAAATTTAACTTCAGTTTATTAAGAATACATCAGAGGAAAAGAGGCCCCTCTGCTTAGTCTTGCGGTTAGCGCTGAGAGGTTTAATTCCCGGTACTTGCTTCGGAATTTTTCCAAGTTAGAGAAATATGGAAAGCGGTTCACCCAGTCTCGTGAGTATAATTGGGAACATGCCTAATGGCGAAGTGACCTTCGATCTATAAAATCGCGTGACAGGCGATGAGTGGGGTGCTGGCATGTTGATCGCATGACCCCTGAATCAATGAAGTAGTAAGAGGAAGTAGAGGAAGCAGAGGTCACTGCGGCAGGCCATGGCCCGATCTAGTGCCAAAGAAGAAGCGAGAAAGATTTAAACTTGCTATTATGGATATTTATGCTTCAAGATCTATTACTGAGTTAACAAATTCACAGATAAATAAAGAATAAAACAAATTCATAGGTGAATAATGTCTAAATAGTGATCAATCAAAAATGACTTACTTAATGGCAAAATATCACTGTACAGTACAGTACAATACAGTGCAGTATATAACAATGTATGGATTGTACTGCCCTTTCGTTATTTGTATTGCAGCTAAAATAAAATTGTTATATGTTTGAGATTATTCGGCATGAATAAGAAATGTTAATGTTCACATGGATACCATTAATGTAACATAACTTTGCACATCTTGACTTGTTCCATGTTACGAAGTACATACGAGTATTTTGTAAGATACCTTATTGAATGTGGATAACACTTAATATTAATCTTTGGTACCAATGTTAAAAAAGAAATGTATATTTATTTGACCTGAATTTATCTATATCGAAGTTGCAATGACAAGACATATTCGACTTTGTATAAGAAAATTAGGTAGTTTGGTAGTCTTTCTAAATTATAAATATACCACTCTAATATTATTAAATAAAATCCGTTTGTATACCATTCATGAATAAATGTTATATAGTGATTATCAAAATAGCAGTACAATTTGGTTCAATTTTGATAGCTTAAGTTCTCTCTCTTTTCCAAATGCACTTATCTCTAAATCTTAGTTATTTTCAGAATTGAAGGCTTCATGTGTTCTCCTTGAATTCATTGGCATATTTCAACTTGTGTTTGCCTTTTACTTTAATGATATATTAGTTCATATAATGTAAAGAAAAGTGGATGATAGATGTATAATTTTTGGAACTATCTTTCAGAAACTAAAGTGACATAGGTTCTCGTAATTGCTTAGCATAACGAAAGCGTTAATGCATAACTTTCCTGTAAAAATGTATGCCTTGTCAGATCTACAGCATGCAAACTGTCCGTGTATCATTATGTCTGATATTCTCCAGATAATGCGTAAATATAATAAATCACATTTATCAACTTGCGAAGAGATAATATCTACTTACGCCCATTACGAAAAAAAATGGTTCGTTACACACTAATGTATACTAGATAAATGCATAATTGAATACATAAATTCGATTGATCTTGTGAAATGATGCTAGTGTTCCCGTTGTTTGTGTAGAGCAAGGCTTATGAGTCAAATTTCTTGGTAAATGTTTGCTGAATTCCAAATGTTGTGTCTTAATCTCTTTAGCAACGATTTTTCATTTTCATATTATATATGGAATTTAATGAATAATTCTTAAGATGCTGTTTCATGTTTGAGAAAATTTCCACATACAGCTGATAATAGATAATGCATTTATATTGGGAATTTTTATTAGAAATTTAGTTTATATTTTTATGTGTTTATAGATGTTCTATGAATGTTGTTTCCATTTTAATAACGAATGTTTTGTTGGTAATGTCATTTTTCACTCTCTCTCTCTGTGTCTTTTATTAGAAATATTAAGTGACCATTTCAAAGTATAATTTAAAAAAATACATGGTTCAGGACTTTCCACAAGACATTTAAAATGTATTCGTAAATACTATACTGCATGTCAATTCTTTGATACTTAAATGTAAGCACTAAGTCTAATATTATATTTCGCTTAAACTTACACAATTGTAGAAAAATTAATTCTGTAACTCTTAGAATGTATTGTTATTTGTATACTGATTATGAGATAATTTAAACGTAAATACAATTAATCACATACTTCAACTGGTTTAGCAGATGAGATTAAAAAAAATCAGCTCTGTTTTGGAATATACCTAATAAACGTAAAAATATATGTCACTATAATTTGAAATCTGATAATAAATTTGAATCAAAACTTACAATATATATTTTAAAGTTTAATATGTTTTATACTATTACAACAAATAAAGATGATTATTTTTATGGAATATGATATCCCTAGGTCTAATAGTTTTCTTGTTAGAGGTGCTATATTTTATTAAAATATTCTTTTTCTGACTCCTTATAATATAAAGCTGAACAATAACTCATTTTAAAGCACACATTTTGCTCAACATAATGTTTTTTAAAATACAGGCATTAATTTACAGGATTAAAGCTCGTATTATAAATATTTGTTTTTAACATAAGGAACTCAAACAAGAAACTAAATTTTGTGACACTTTAGTATTACTAACTTTGGTTTAAGGGATCGCCTTAAGATTGGCCTATCTTTGCAATGTAAAATGGTGCTTGTAAAGTGCAAATTTTCTCAGAAATTGCGTGTAATTGGAGGCTGAAGTATTTACATATTATAAACTTAATTAACTAACGTAACACAATGATTTTATCTATAGTTTTATTTCATAAACATTATTTTATATCTAAATGATTTTACTACATTTTATGTCACTATGATATGTAAATTAGATAAAAATATATTTTATTAAAACGCCCGTGCTAAATTAATCCTGTGTATCATTGCACATATCGTGAAATTTTGAAGCTAAATGGTACATTCTGATTCTGAGAAAACATGAATTTTCTATGATAAAAATAAATCAGTCAATAAAGTTTAGAATGCCGCTCAGAGCATCCAAACTCCATAGAGCAGAATAGTTCCATAGCTATTAAATTTCTACAAACTCTTAACTAGAATAACTAGAGGCATGTAAATGTTCATAAAGGTACTGCATGTATTTGCAGGTTGGCCACATCGTTTATTTACATAAAATCATATAAATATTTCTCATGAAATGAAATTTTGAAAGAAGGAGAGTGTCAGTAATTAAACAGGTCCTTTCCAAGGTACGTCCATGTGCGACATATTGTTTTTAATTTTGAACATTTCTTAGAAAATTGCATAAACAACAGAAGGTGGGTACAAAATTATGTTTTTAATATTAAGATGGTAAAATTTAAACAATTAATTATTTTTTCTTGTGGTATTTTACATACTGTCTTAATTTTTACATTACTCACGCCGGTTTCGAAATCAGGTCATAGTGCAATTGGTGATATTACTGATAACTGTTACAGTTATTTGTAAAATTTATTTGCATAAATAACAAAGTTGACAATTCTGGATTCATGTCAGACCTGAAGAAAATCAATAACAACTGAATTGGATATGCCTAGTAATATTTACAGTTTCTTTCAGCGCTATAAAATTGCATTTTAAAAATAATTATATTATAACACATGAAGAAATGTAATAATTAAAATTGCAAAATTTTTATTTATATTTTTACCCCGGCAAAATACTTCTGGGCACCACTAATTACCACTGCTGCAATATTCATGATATTAGTTATTCAGAGATTTAGATCATATTTTTTCTAAGCTGCTTCTAGTTGGAAGTACATGAAATAGTTCTTTTAAACAATGAATATTTGGGAAGTACTCGTACTTTTCCCAACTCAACTTCCGGCCTCATTTCAAAAAAATGCTATCGCAAAGTAAAGTGTCATAGCTGTTATTGCATATTTGAATGATTTCCCTCAAAGGGAAGGACAACATGGACAGCAGAATTGTAAATTAGTAATACAAATTAATATAGTTCCCAGATTTGCGTTTCAAGGTAAGCAAATACAGAAAAAAATGTATATCTAAAAGTAGAACACATCCGCCATACACACCCATATGCACTCTCCAGTCAAAGTAGTACATTAGACTTCTCGCTCGCAGCCGCAACAAGCAAAACCCGCGTGTTCCAAATATATGTTAACAAAATTGTGTTTAGGGAATTTATTCATGGAGCACGAAAATTACAGTGCATTTTTCCCCTTTTTTACTGATTTTCATATGAAGGTTTGTCAAATATGGATTAATGTATGTCTCCGTTAAAATTGTAGACGTTAAATTAGCACAATATATTTATATAATGTGTGCTATCCACAACATTATCAAGTGTTTTAAAACATCCAGCACTGATTCTTTTGAGTTTAGGTTCTATGAAACTTTTTTTCTCAAAAAATATGATAAAATTATCACACTAAACCAAAAAAACAAATTGGCATAAAGAATTATATATTTACTAAATCATTTTACAACAATTTTTAACGGGAATTTGCAAAATCTCCCTTCAACGCTTATTTTATTTTTTATTACAAACAAAGCAATTTACTGCCGTTACGTTGAGTATCATTGCATTAGGTGGACTATTTGTTCGGTAGATGTCTGTTCTGAACACATACCGTCAACTGCAATGTAGTTATCCACTGGAGAGGAGCCCTTGAGAGGCTCTGAGCATCTTCAGCTAAGCACTACTAAGCTTAAGTTGAAGATCTGTGCTGTGTAAGTCTGTATTGTGACGCGTATGTCATGTCACACCGCATATCATGGAGAAAACCGCTATGATCTCCATAAATGTAAACTTCGTCCAGCCAGGTTCTTTTGCTATATAAAATAGCTATAAAAACTGACTCTTTCATTACAACATTGTTTGAAATAGTAATACAAATTTTGATTAATGATGATGATAATAATAATAATAATAATAATAATAATAATAATAATAATAATAATAATATCTTATATTACCATTTAACAGATACAAACTTAAAGGAAAGTAAAATAAATCTCCTATCAAAATCTGTATATCCTCGAAAAATAAAATAATTTCTACTACAAAGTATTATTTTAGTGTTTCTCCTGTTGTTTTTCCCCCAAGTTTCAGCTAATTCATTGGTGTTTCTTTTAGGCAGAGAGCTTACTGTTTGCCATTATAGCTACCAAAGAGATTGCTGAGCAATAAAGCATTGTACAACAGTTTAATATTCACAGCAACATTATTCTCTTATCCCCTTAGGAGCTATGCGTCAACGTGCATTGTCTTTATTTAATGTACCATTTCTGCTACAAACACCTCTTTGTCATTTGTGTTGTATCTTCTGGGGTTCATTTGTTTTTCAAGGTAATTCTTCATACTGGTTGTGAGTGACTGCCTTTAATTTTAATTCGCGTATTTCATAACGGTTCCTTTTTTATGTCTCTAATTTCTCTAATTTCTAATTAACATTTCAATTTATATTTTTGTCATACTGGAGTATGACGAGGATGAAAACAATATACGTAGTAAATTATCAAAGGAATTGTGTAATAAGGTTTTAAGATTAATTTGGAAATATCGGAATAATATTCAATGGCCCCGACAAATTACAATATTAGACAGTGAATATTTTTAAAATGTTGACAATGATTGATATTCAAAACTTAGTTTTTCTTGATGAACATTTCACTGGTGACAAAGTCGGAATTTTCGGTGGTCCTCTCTGGGTTTTTCAGTTCCCCAATTTTATACCAACTGCATTCTGCACATTCCTCTTTCCTTTTACTTATTCTTCAAGTTCATTTGAACTCATTTTATATTCATGATGAGTCTATAAAGTTTAAAGATTGAGTTAGGGGGGCCGCAGAATTCAACTTCACCCGCGAGGGCTCATGATTCCTTATAATAAATTATCCTCAATAATGGCTTTTAATTATTTTTGACGTTTTGCATTTCAGCCAGTTTTAATTGTATTCTATTGTCTACACCAGCAGATTGTACCTTTTCCTTGACTGTGGACCCCCTTTAAAGACCTCTAAGGATTAATTCAAAGTTTAAACTTCTAAATTTGCATTCTGTATATTTTTAATGTTCTTCACTGTTTCATAAGATTAAGTAAATAAATACGAATAAATTCACATTTTTTCAATATTTTTGCAATGTATTCTTGCATAATACTAATAGACATAATATTGTTATTACATTCAACATAAAGCACCTAAACATTAATAACTAACAACATAATGTGGTAACACAAACAGCAATTATTAATTTTAATTCCTAAATGAGAGAAAGGATGCTGCATTTCACTTACAAACTGTTCCATATCCCAATAAATAGAAGAAATTTCTATTCTCCGTTCTGAGTTTTCCAAACAGCTTCTGTACATGTTTTAAGATAAATCAGTGAAATAATAAATTTTCACACAATTTAGTTATCACATAATCCATCAATAATATAATAGTCTTTGTTATAGTATCGGAAAATCAGGACGAGCCCCAGCCTAAGCAGTTCTATGCCAAAAGATATGTGCTGTTGCCAGGAAGACTATGATGGTACATATGAATGTTCTACCTAGTCCATGAATTTTGGTTTATCTATTTCAAAGCTTCCTACGAAACAAATAGTCTCCTTCCATTTGATTCTACAGAGCCCTCGTTTGTATACGTTGCCGGCATAAAGAGGATTTGCTTGGCACCGAGAAGCACATTGTTGCCGGTGGAGTCGGATATTCATAGTCCCTTAAATTCAAGCGCATAGATTTCTACATACACACAAAACACCACTTTTTATCATACAATTGCATTTCGTGTACAAGATCAGGATTTTCCGCACTTCATAATCTTAAAAAAAATAAACGCGGGTCAATAGAGCGAACTGTAACATTATCCAACATCCAATTGGGGAAATTAACTCTATATCTCGTGGTTGTAATTCCTGAACTACAGTTATGTTATGGGGTTTTAATTTTAAAAGTTTAGTGACGCTCCAAGCCAAAGTTTGCGAAATTCCTGAGTTCTATGCAAGCTTTCACAAAGATTTCTTTGGACTTTATTCTAATCTCTGTAAGAAACTGGCCTTTTACTTTCGGTTTTTATCGCAACAGACCCAGCTTTCCTAAATCTATGCACAAGATTACGAACCGTTTCTCTGTGAGGCCAATTATGAGGACTGAGGAAAACCTGGAAAAATCTTAAGTCATGGAGGATGGTCCTGGCGAGATTCGAACTGCAGACCTCCCACTCACAAGTCCGCGCCTTAACGACCTCGGCTACCCGTGGAGGTGCCATTAACATAGATTATCGATTTATAATTAATATCTTATCACTTCATTTCTAATTTTTCCAAAACTATTAATATCGGTTTCAGAACTAAAATAACAGAGGCAGTTATTATTAAAACAGGGAAACGTTATTAAGCCTTGTACCAGAGATGGAGATGATCAAGCAATAAACGAATGATAGAAATGTAAGAAGAGTAACCATACAAAATTTGGAAATGCAAAAACTGATTGGAAGTTCAGATTACAATGGCATGAAAACAAATAAAGAATTACAGAGATACTGAAACTTGAGCAATAAAATTAAAAGGAGAATGAGACAAGGATGATCTGCTATTGTTTATCTCAATACATTGCAACATTCTGTGGAGGCGACAAGTTTTAAGTTAAGTGTAGGAATTCGTTTGAAGAGGAGCCTGTAAAGAGTTTCTCAATTTTAATTGTTTCAATACCGCCGGTAGGGATAAGTAGCGTAAAAGAACGTAATAGAAAATATTTATATGCAGCATAGGTAGTTAAAAACGGATTGGTAAGTAATACAAACTTAAAAAATACTAAAACTTCTGTGGTTCAACAAAGTCCGCTCGCCGACGATACTGCGAAGAGCTCCACACATTTCTTCGATTCGCAAGAGCTATTATGTGAATTCAGACCACTTTTGTTGATCTTGAAACAAAGGATTTCTTCCCGAAATATGTATTCTTTTGTTCTATTCTGTACAACTGTGTAGTGTTTTCCTGCGGGTGTCCTTACGGTTTTCTTCATTGGTTGCTTGGGTGGTAGGGTGCTGGAGTAAAATTGAATTACGCCACTTCAGCTACGGTGAAGTGAGTGTGTGAGTAGCGGAATGACGGGCTTTGATGACAGTTAACTCCGGAACAGGAGAAGTTGGTCCGCCAAGCTCTAGGCCGGGTGTTACTAATTTAATTCCCTTTTCTTTCATTTCTAACTTCAAGCGCACCTCACTCTTTGAAGAGTCCTTCTGTACTCCCTTCTTTTATTGTCTTATAAGCCATCCCTTTATTTTTCTGTCATGTTTATTGGGCTTGAAGTGTATTTTTTTCCAGTCGTTCCTCTTCTGATATTCTTATTGCATGTTATTTTTATTTCATGCTAAGGATTTTTATTTGCTTCTTTTACTTTCTATTTAGCTTTTACTTATCTACAGATATTTTATATTCTAATTATTCCAGATGGTCCCTATCTTAGAATTATCGAACTACCAAATAGTTTGTATAAGGGTAAGGGAAATGATTATGTTGCATTTTTTATAAAAGTACATTTTTCAATCCTAAGATACCTTGTCATCTTATGTTTTAAGGCTTTCTTTGTTGTGTTTCAGAACACTTTTGTTTGCAACGTTTTGTATAAAGTATAATAATAGGTATTTTGTTTATGCGTACTTATTATGAAATCTCTTGATACATTATTGTACATTTCCTGGGAGTTTTAACATTCTGTATGCACGCTTTACTATGTTTTTAAAAACACATTTTTTATAAACTTTTTTTTACAGTTTCGATTACCTGGACACCCTTTGTAATACATCTAGTTTAACGTTTGATTTGATTTAACACATTTTACTTAAAAATGGTTTGCAGTAATTACATATATTTTCCCCTAGAGATTAAAAAAATTGAACATTTCTGGTGCAAACGAAATGTTTATTTAAGCTTCGGACATTTTCATTTACACAAGTTTTAAATAGAGTGAGAAAGCTCTGAAAAATTTAACATAAAAACAAACAAAAATGTATTTAAACATACGGTAAATATTGCTTCATTTACAGTTGCACTCATTTTTATTTTACTTATATATAGATCTAAAAAGGGCCGAAAATAGTCATCCTGAGCTCTTATAACAGGCTTGAAAAAAGAGCTGCTAAATTTAATGCTTTATTATCTCCCATACTGTGGGTGTTCTCTGCAGATATCCTAGCTCAGTATGTTAGCGAAAAATTTCAACAATGTCCTTAGGTTTTTTAATTAATCCGTATTAAAATGCAAATGGATTGAGGCCAGGAGATGGAGCAAGCTGGCATTTCGGTCCTGCACACACACACTTTCCAATTATTTGGAGTTTCTGAGCTAAAACCGCTCTAGTAGAACTAAAAAAATGAGGCGGCGCCCCATAATGTTTGAACATGTACGGCAGATTTAGTTTATTGGAACTTAGTAAGTGAAATTTTTAAAAAGTTCGTTAAAATGCCCCCGCCTATGTTTCATTTTGCGTCATACTTTATGCTCAACTATTATTCTTCAAGAAAATTTTCGTCATTCCATAAATAAATATTGTAAAATTTTTGCACTTCGTTCTGTAGCAGCTTGATATATGACTGACAAACCACAACACAGCTGGACAGTACAAAAACAACTACGGCTTGTTTAGTACACAGAACAAAATTGACTAATTATAAGTTAAGATAAATTTACTATATGTGAAAATATTCGTTCCTTTTTAAGTTCTTTTGCAACTTTACATGTTAAGTAACATTTTGTATACTCGAAAAAGCAATTGCACATATAAAGTTGTATCCTAAACTTTATTGAAAGTTCGCTCATAAACAAAAACGATCATTTGATTCTGCCTACAAGAAATATCTTTCACTTTTTGAAACTCGTAAAAACCACTAAATTACTGCATTTATATATTATTCCAAAGGAAACTCCAGAAGGAAATATGAAAAAATCTATTTGCTAAACGCCCAGCAGATGCCCTTCTTCACATTGATATTTCTGCCGAGTTATTCCAAAATTACAATAGTTTCACCAATATATCTGTTTAGAATGTTTTATTTTCTTGTCTTAAGGGGAAGGTATGGGAAATGTCTTCAAGATTACCATTTTTTTTTTTTTTTTTTGCAATACTACAAGTAATTTCGATTTTAATTCTATAGTTTACGATCCTCAAAATGTGATATTTACCTAACGTAACAAAAATTCCTCACATTCTTTGAACTCCTGCATGGTCTTGCAGTTACCTGGAAATGCGGAGGTTCCGAGTTCAATCCTCGTAAGATCAGTTGCTGGTTAAGATTTTTTCGGGAGTGATTCCTTGCCCTGAAAAGGTGAACGCAAGGTAATTTTAATCATTGCGTATATTTCTTTAGACATTGTAGTAATAAGGGATGATAAAGTTACTATAAAATGTCTCATTCCTTTCAGATATGCATCATTTTTCCTCCAGACATCAACTATATCAGGGATATAAGTTGAATTTTTTTTTAAAAAAAATACTAGTGCTTTCTAAGTTTTGCTGTAAGATTGTGAGTTTATATAGAGATTTGATATGGCTGCATCTGTCAGCAAAAGACGCTTTCAAAATTATCAACACTTCAATTACGGATGATTCCCTTGGCGGTTTGCGAATATATAGCAACTTGGATTTATCTAAGAATTAATAATTTAAGGAATATAAACAATAAATTATTATAAATACTGTATATATTTTATATATACAGTAAGTCAATCCTAAAGATCTATTGATAACCATACTTACCTCCTGGATCATGGATCATGGATCATGGATTTAATCCCGGCCAGAATCGACGAATTTTTTGGGGGTGAAAATCGTATGGCTTCCTTCGGAAAGGAAGTAAAACCGTGGGTCCATTGTCGTAGATTTACGGCACGCCTCAAGCCTGAAAAAAGAGGCCTTTGAGCAAAATTTATCACTCGTTTTACTCCGTGAATTAAATGAGACGCTGATGACCTGAGATAATAAATAGCGCCTATAAATAAGTCAAACCAAACAACAACAAAATGCCAGAGTAAAGTAAGTAATTATTAACTATTCTCAATAGATATATATTATGTATTGACATTCTAAACTAATGCACTTAGACTACTGTTCGCTTACAGTAACCTCATTTGGTAAATTGGAGATCCAAAATTTCAAGTTCTGAGCAGTTTCAACAATACTAGAGGAAGTGAGCTTCTTAATTGATTTGACCATAATGTTTTTATTACAGAGCTGTTTCAACTTACGAGTGAAAGAATATCAACTACCATTATGCATCAATTAATACTCTGTACAGATATTACAGGCATTTTCAAATGTTGTGTATTTTTGTGACTCTCTTTTTGAAAGAAGATATCCAGCATTTTAAGTGTTAACTTCCTCTTAGTTATATAGAGACCTATGTTTTTAGGTTTGTTGAACAGCATTCCTCATAGTTTTTTCTATATTTTATAAAGGTGCTTTAAATATAATTACCAGGTATTTTCTTCGTCCCTTTTTCGTTCTTTACCACTTTTGGAAGCCCCTAATGGATATGTTTAACTTTCTACATTTTAGTTTTATTGATCATGTACATAAGACCCTTTAGGTCGCAGAAGTGCAAACATGCACGGTATTTTCAAAAGCATCAAATACCTCTCCAATGCTAAAGGAGCCTTGAGAGCGGATGATTTAGAAGAGAATTGTGAGAGACGAGGATGAGACCGGAAGGGATTGTGACTTTGAGCAGGAAGGAGGACCGACATGCTCTCATGTATATTGCTAAGATAGGGACTTCTTCAACTCTCCCCTCCTATTTTTTTTGTTATCCTTAACGTTTGCTACCATCTCTTCCTCACATTCTATACGACAGTATTTGTAACCTTATGTAGCACGTCTGTGTAAAGAGCTTTCTCACGCTCTAAATCTCCACCCCTTCCTTTCCGTAAACCGGCACATTTTCCTTCATAGCTTTGTTGCTAAGCATTTCCTTTTCCGTCAACAAGTATTCCTCCCTTATTTTCTTCTGAAACTAAATTTTGTATTTTTAATTCCAAATTGACAATTTTGCATTAAAGCATTCGAGTTCTGAGAGTTTGAAGTTTAAGGTCTAGTTTCTTAGAACGCTGTCTTTTTTGCCACAGTTTAATGGTTTATTTTCATGCAGATGGTTCTGACTGTTTTGTGGAATATAATGTGATATTTATGATGGTACCATAATATATTACACATTTCACATCTTTTCTCCTTTTATCCAGGTATTCCTTCTTCGGTAAGTGATTCGTTCCTGGGTACAGGCGCATTATTTCTTCCTCAGCAATACCATGGCCTTACTCCATCTTGTTATGCCTCGTTTCTTGCTATCTTCATTATTGTGCTAGGTTTGTATCAATCTTCTGGTTAATCTACCTAGATCTTAGACTGTGTCTTGTCTTCCCTAGCATTTTTCTTATATTTCTCACTTAGTTCATTTGCAGAATTTGGTTTGTTCAAGCGTGCCGTTTCAGGTACATGGACATAAACCCAATAACATTTGTATTTGTACTCTTTTTATATTTTGTTAATACATTTATTATTCTCTATACTCTATCATTTAAATGCCCCAAACTTTTATTCTTTTTGCTGCATGAATCTTCTTTGAATGTACATAGAGAATTATCCTTACTCCCAAAACAGTGCTGCATAACTTTTTCAAAGATTTTTCATAAATTGCACTATACAGCTTACTCTTCCTTATTAGAAGTGAATGTTTTGGTCTTTATGACAGAAAATTTCATGTAACAATTTTTGGAGGTTATCTTAGTGTGCTACATTGAGGCATATTTAAAATCTTTCGTTCGCAAGCTGGCCGCTTATCGGCGCGAGCCCCGGAAATTGCCGGTATTTGACGTTGTTTACTCATGGTGTCAAGAAGCTTCACCTTTTTAAACTGGGTATTACAAATAATGTAATTGTATTTTATACAATACTGGAAGTGTTGCCCATATTGTACAACACAAACTATATATATATATATATATATATATATATATTTTAAGGCACTACAATTTGCAATTATATTGTTCTGTACTAGTTGATAAAACTAATTATTTCTGTTTTTACAGTTTCTTAAGATTACTAAAGTGTACGATTAGTGGTGTCCAATTTATTTTTCAAAGTTTCCAAGAAATAAAAGTCGCACATTTTTAGTTTTGGAGAACGAGATGGTCATAAACAGTTGCTAATAAGCCTGTGACCAAATATATCATCAAATTCTGCCATGAAAGAATTAGCAAAAAGAGGAAATTTATGTTTGTATTCTATCGTATTCTTTCTTGTACTCAGTGTACACCTACAAAATGTTTACACGCTTAGACAGTGAACATCTCGCCATTGAACAACACAACACACTAATGTACTAACACGAATGATCTGTCGACTGTTTAAGACAGCTCACAATTACGCCTTAAATAAATGTATAACTGCGGAATAATAAATGGAAGGAATGCCCAGTGGCAAGGGGCCAACTTGTAAATTGAAGATTTTAAATGTGTCTTATTGTATATCAATCTGTAAGTTTCTCTGATATTAATTAAATCTTCATTCAGATGCGGTGAACGAAAGCTACTTTAATGAGTCAACTACGTACACTTTTTGTTACTGTCAATGCAAATTAACAAAATTACACCATTAAACAAGTCATACTTTTCTATGTTCATTTCATAAATACCAGCTCCAGAATGTCCAGTTCTTCCCTTAGTTCAACAAAGCAGAAGTTTATTGGTCATTACCTCATCTCCAAGAAGATTACGGCCACCACATCACTGATGATGTCCACCGCAGTTGTGGACGAAACGTTTGGGGAGATGAAGGAGAAGAATCCCATTGGACCACGTCCTTACAGCCCAGAAGACTCAGTTAACATAATTCTATATACTTATAACCTCTCTAGTATTACTCAGTATAAGTGTAACAGAACTACAGAATAGTCATGCCTAAACTACTTAAGTTCATCACACAAAAGTATGCATGGTATATGTTTTTAAAGTTTCGAATTTCTGGTTCATTTCAAAGCACTTTACAACAAATTAATATCTTGCAATTGTCGGATACTAAGGTTGCAAGACACTCCATACTCCAAGTGCCGCTGAATTTGTTATAGGAGATAAATTCGTTGTTTCCTGCCAAGAGTATTCCAGTTATTTTTATTCCATGTCCATTCCATTCCTTTATGGAATCTATCTTCGAATTCGGAATACAGGTTTTCCAGAACTTTTTGGTATTTATCTGAAGTGTGGAATGCAATAATTGAAACCGATGCCAAAGAGGAAAGTAATATTAATCTGCATCCTGAAGCTGTTACGCACATAGTTTCAATTTGTTCATAAAGGCTTTAATGGTATCCAGCATGTTGATTATGGAGCGATCTTTCCTTTATAAGATAATGGGGCTGATTCAGATGATTGCATAGATCTGTTACGAAAGCAAATCCGTAATTTTTGGACAACTGCGAAATTGCGATATATATCACATATTAAACATGTTTCCTTCATAATAGGTAACAAAGTATACATTTTCTCCTTTGGGGTGGAATTTATAACGAAAAGCGTTGACTGCCCGACACTGACTGCCTTTAGTTTTGAAACTGAAAGTATTGCGCGTAAACAGCATTAGCCAATGATATTCTTCTCTACTCTGCAAAGCTATCCCACTAAGTGAGACGAAGAAGAGTAACCCGCAGTGTCACAAATCGGCACAACTGTTCTACAGTGTAAATGAAATACTAAAATAATAATTAATCAATAAAATATTTCACATAAAAAGAGTTTCTGACAACAAAGAACCATAAATATAGTTGCTGAATTCTTTCGGAAGTAAATTAAAGCCGTTGGTCACATGTAGTAGATTTACGGCATGTAAAAGAACCTCAAGCCTGGAAGAAGAGACCGCTAGGCAAACTTTATCGCGGCAGTTTCATACCCGGAATGGAATGGGACTCTAATGACCAGAGTTATTACAGAGCGTCTGTAAATAAACCAAATAATTACATAAATAGCCGCTATTTCCCAGATACATTGACCCCTATCGTGTAACAATAGATATGGCGACCGACTGTGGTTTAAAGTCTTGTATCTTTAACCATTTGTTTCTATTAATTTTAAACAGACTTATAGACTTATTTTAGCAATCGTCAATTTAACATCAAATACCTGATCCCTCTTAATAAGTGACTTCGATTAATGCTTCAATAAAACGGAAGCGAAAGGTCGAATCTGATTACATTTGTTTTTCATTGCTATGTTATCTTATGCATACCAACAAAATTCACGCAAACGTAATTTTCAGAACTTTCCATATTGATCTAAGACAAATATTACTATATATATATAAAACTAAGGTATTAAAAATCCACGTTACTATCTGAGCATAAGATCTAAATATTCAGAAAAATGGTTATTATGGCTAACTAAAATTCCAATGCTGTTTACACTTTGGCCATGTGCTAACATTAATCGGTAAATGACAGTTTTTGTAACTCAGAAATAATAAAAATACTGCTGTCTTATATTGTGTGTTTTTCTTACTATATATTATTCTAAAGTAATACAACTATTATATGCTTATTTACATAATTTTCTTCCGATATTTGATTATGGATTACAGTTTTACATGAAATAATATTTCAATCAACAAACTTTTATTTAGGATTGTATATTATCTCTTCATTCTGAAAAAAAAATCAAGTTTATAACCTTTTACAGAATATAAATAGGTGAGGTTATAGCTCTTAAGGGTTTAGCAATGCTTTTGCACCTATCTGAAGGTAGTAGCGTTAAACATATGTTACTACGCACAAGGTCGAAGAGATAACTATTCACACTGTCTCGATATAAATCGATGTAACCGGCAGCTAGTTAAACAAATGATTGCATCTTGATTGTTGCAAAAGATACACTCTTGCATTCCACAAACACAGCTTGCGGTAACCTAGTCTAGCTGTCGATGTTGTTTTCGAGGGGACGGCGAGTATGTTACTGGCACTGAACGGGCATGCTGCTTGTATGTTTATGTACGTGTAAGGTTCGTTTGCATTGTGTCTGTGTCGTACGCGTAAAAATCGGCGCTTGAAACATGCTCCACATCCTGTCCGATGCCGTGTATAGATGCCCTTAGCCCACTCACTCAACCCTCGTTCAGCATTGTTAGGATGTAGTGCCCTTAACATAGGCAGGGGTGCATGTGTCCCCTCACCCCTCATGCCACTCATTTGGACCACGTGATAGGATGGATAATTGCGTGAAGTGGCCCGGTGAAAACAAAAACTTTGCTTCAGCATGACCATTTATGTTGCCAACATATAAGTAATTATTATCTTTAAATTCTGAGCTGAGGTTCCTACCCCAGCATCTGAAGTATCTAATCATTCGTTATGAACTTTGTATCATAATTTCCAGCTATCTCATGTAATGTAGCTCACAACTTCCTTCTAAATATAATATATTTTTTCTCCATAATTTCACTGCGTAATCCGGATATGATAGGCCAAAATTCAAAAGTTTATTACGTTTCATTGATCGTCTTTAAGATGACGTTACATGACTGAAGTAGTCACAAGAAATATCACAAGATATTTTATTATAATATATAAATTTTTATAAAGAATTAGGCAAATTTTATTGTTCGCCTGTTTATTAAAAACATGGTTTCTTGAGGGTCTGAGATTGCCGCTAAATTCACGGAAGTCGTCTATTTCAGTTGCTACCGTTCGATTTACTAATACCAACTGAGAAAATCAAAAGAGACGTAACGTTTTACTATTCTGAACAACGTGTTTATTAAAATGTATGGTTGCTTAGGCTGTTATTGTTTCATAATTTACAAAATGATTTCAGACTGTTTGGCTGAGTAAGCAAATACAATTTATTAAGTGAATGTACATCAAATTAGTTAAATGTATTGTCTACTAGGCAAAAGTGGTCAGGAACTGTAGTGGGGATATAGAGTTTTCCACACTGACCAGAAGACAAATGCACTTCGCTCGGTAAAGGTATTTGGCAAAAATTGATGATAAATTCAATGCAATATTAGACTGTGATTTGTCAAAATTCAAAATTGACTGATTTTATGACGACGTCACACAAGTAAAATAGTCATAGTTGTAACATAGAACGTCCTGCTATAACCACCTGAATCTACCTCCGCTTATAGACAAAGTGCAATAATAAAACACTTATTCTCTAAATTAACAAATTTATACACATTATAAATGTATGTCTAATGTAACTTAAGAAAATACAATTTTTGTTATTAAAATCTAATTCATAGAAAAATTCGAGATTGCAAATTTTCAGCAAAGAAATGTGCCATATCTTATTCTATATTTGCATAAATATTTATATTCAATTATTTTTTCTCTCAATAAAATTATAAATATTCAAAATATAACCATTTCAAATGAAAAGCCATATGAATTAAATTTAAAATGCTTTTATAGGTACAACCTCTGCAATAACATCATCTCTCAGTAAATGTATCGATATAAATACATATAATACACTTTATCCTTTAGTATCTTTATAACATGAAATTACCCAAGATGTTTAAAATGTTATTGCCATCGTGCTGTTTATTCAGATCTCTTCCTGGGGCATTAGAAAAACAAAAAACAAAAAAAAAAAAAAAAAAAAAAAAAGAGAAGAGAAGAGAAGAGAAGAGAAAAAAAACTATACAAATAAAATATATGTCTTGTTTATTCAGCTCGATCAATAGTAAGTAGCCGTGCTAAATTTACTGGCACCAACAACAAACAGAGGTGTTAAGTAAAAATGCAATACAATTCGAGACAAATATCCAGATTCAGAATGTATGGTAAAACACGAAATTCTGTTTGTGCATTCAAAAACTAATTCCGATAGTGCATTTTGTGCATTCAAACATGCGCTGATGTTTGCTTTTTACTTAGAGTAGCTTCATTTTCAAGACATTCACTAAACGTCGATGTGTTGCATAGAATGCAAATCAACTCGGCTTAATATGTTTCTTTATACAATTCACTTCCAATCTTTCAAATTTGAAGAGAATTCGAAAATTCTTTCACACCATGAATTTATACTACAAAGGAAAAGGAGAAATTTTAGACGTCCATAAGTAACACGAAAGAAGAATTCAAGAGGGTATGAATGGAAGAAATTTAAAAAGGGACGAAGTAGAAATAGTTTTATGAAAGCCAGTGCAATATGTAATTAAATATATTCGTGTGTATTTAAATGTATTTGACTAATAGAAAATGCCTGCAAAATATAAATTGAAAACTAAACATTTAAAATAATGGTTGAAGAAATGCTTAATTCAAAAAGTAGCAAATCTGTCGGCAACCGACTTGTCGGTTATCTTCCGAATTAGAATTTTAAAAAGCGAAAAAAGACCAGTAAAAATTTAAATAACTTGTGTACTAGCAACAACAAGAAACACTGAAAACTAAGCAATTACTCGTATGCTATGTTTCAGATAACTGTGTACCCAGTTGCTCAACCCTAAAAGAGTATACTCAGTTATCTGGTATAACATGCTGCTTGCGTACCAGTTTTTAGCATATCTCCATCTTTCTCTCCTTTTATAATATTTTGATATCTTAGTATGTTATTTTTGTTATTAGTTTGAGCGAGTTTATGTTATAGAGGTATTTTTTTCCGGAACTTTCTCTTTACACATTCAAAAGTTACAAACACAGTTCACGTTTTTATCTCAAGCACAGTTCATTTTCCTGATCCAGAGCATACTGCTTATATGCACATAAACGAAAATTGCAATATATAATTATGGAATCACCAGTAGTTATAAATATATAATGGAAAACGATTTTCTCGCCTAATTATAATATATTTTCCTTTCCGTTAGTTTCTTATAGTTGAATGTTACCATATTATACCTCTCTTGTTTATGTTAAGTGTTGTGCAACATTTCCGCACCTAGGATTTTATAGCAAATACGGTATAAAATAAGTATTAACACGTATAATAGTGAAACCATTGCACATTTCCAGCCGTTCGAATACCCGCAGAGTCAGCTTACATGATATTTATTGCTGTGCAACATCAGTGTTAAGTGAGAAATGAGTAATGTGCTCTTTTTGCGAGTTTTCCAACTCTCTTCATATTCTCTATTTGTAAGGGAGAATATGGAAGATTATTTTTATAAATCAGCTATTGCATTCATAGTTTCTATAGCGCTGCTGATTTGTATTCCAAATGGGGAAATGGGGAGCCGGTCTGCAAATTTCAAGTTAATCAAGATTTTATCTATTTATTACTTATAAAATATAACAAATTTCATTTTAATAGTATATTTACTACAGTACTAAAGTACCCGTCTTCCTCATTTAAACTTAAAGTAGTTCCAATTCTTTCTAGTTTTCATTATCATTTAATAGTTTTTATTTTGCTTAGTGTTATTACATCAAAGATGATTATTTATATTCAGCATATTACCTTTTTTAATGTTTAGAGTGTCCAGGACAGTGTTTTATACGTGTCAAGAAATTATATATCGTGTTGGTACAAAACAGGAACAGAGTATCTAATTTCAACAATATCAGATGACTTCGTTTAATAAGTCGGAAAGTACGTGTTTCATTTGTTTCGAGTGTTTTTAGTTCATTTAAATCACTCTTGTATTTACTCCTGGAACAAACACAAAATAAAAGAAATCTGGCAAGTAATAAATTCGTTTCGCAAGCACCACATAAAATGACTCCCTTATGCATTTTCGCTTGTACCGTTGTATTGCGTCAGTGAGATCTGCACTGCTGGCAAACTGCGCTTCTCTCTTTCCATCTGTATAAAGTTCATCGTCCTAACCACGACTGATCACTCTCATCCCTTGCCGCGTCCAAAACGACCACCAGATCAAACTGTTCACGTTAACGCTAGGGCATAAAAATACACTATACCACTGCGAACGAAACTGTAATGGCATTTACCCGTTACAGTTACACAATGGCAACCCTGCCTTCTGTACCATTCGCAATGTCGAGAGGAGGTGCGCGCAGTGATAAATTGCTTTGAACAATTATTTCTAATTCTGTAAGCACCCACCGCCACCTCTAAAACCGCACACCATTGAGTTTTAGATAACCGAAAGAAATCTCTAGAATCAATTGATTTAAAGATAAATATCATTTAATTAAACCTTTTTCATGCACTTAAGAGATAAGTTTAAAGTCAACTTATTTTTAAATTAACAATAATTTTGTTTGAACTAAAATGAGATATAACAGAAAAGATTATGCTGTAACATAAAACTAATTTTAATAAATTTTCTGAGTTGTTTATTTTTCTTTGTTGTAGTAATAATATGACTGCTCAACAACAAGTAAATATCTTACGGTTAATGAACAACACCAACGATATGTTTTGAGAGAATTCATGGGTACATTGTTCTTTCGAATAATGACATTTCTAAACGGGACCGACTCTGCCGCAACGCCACTTCACCTGCCTCCGTAATGCACGCCCTTTAGACAGAAATCCAAAGCATATGATGAGGTTAAAGGATGAGGACGAAGATGAAACAATAGCACAATGAAATGGCAAGGAAAACCAGAGAACACAGGGACAATATGCTCTGACACCGTTTTACCTGGTTATAAACCGTTTATTTTGAATTGGTGAAAATACATATAAGTGGTTGAATTAAGTGGAATAGTTGTTTAGTAAGATTATGTTACATGTTCCACAAAAACCGCTGTTGTAAATGCTTTTTTTTTTTTTAGTAAGGAATGGTTTAAGTTGCAGTAGTTACTTGTTACACATAAAGGAATGTTTTAATTTTAAAATAAATATTAAAGATACATGCAGATGGGCAGAGGACACCGCGGGACAATATAAAACTGTAGCTATGGAGTTTTGAAGTAAATATAGAAAATATGCGCTCTTTAATAACATTAAACTATTCTTTTGTATTTACAAGGAGATAAAGGAAAGGAAACTTTATATTAATATCTGAAATTGAAAGGAAAGGAAAGACATATCCTAGTTTTAATTAAGAGGTAAATATAGAATAAGATGTTTTCGCAATTTATGAGAATACTAAACTACCGTGTGATAAAATGAAAATGGCTGTGGGTTGTTAAATAAGAAATAAAGTCTAATATGTAAGAAAATATGCGCTTAGAGGGGCTTCTATTCAAGGCTAAGGGCACTAACAGGGGAAATTTGGTAAAAATATACGGTAAATTTAACTTATTGTTTTAAAGCTTTAAAAACGGGGTTGAATATTGTAAAAAATTACATACATTTTTAAATGTCTGTTATTCATATTTTCTTTTTCTTATGTTATTTTTGCGCTCAAATTATTCTAAAAAGATACAGTTTTAATCCAAATTCCTTCAACTTTTCAACACCTAATCAGAAAAATTAACAAAAAAAATGGGTGTATGATTTTCAGATCATAGACAACCAGTACATTCCGAAAAAAATTATAAAGCTTGGTTTTCTTAACATTAAATTAATATGTTAAGAAAACCAACTAAATTTTTGATAACACACCTTTATTCATCCTCATAATTATGATAATCTTTCTCAAACCAGTTCCCGTTGGGAAGCAATGAGCATATCCTGCCGTTTCAAAGATACCATTTTTGATAGGTCCTTCAGAATCACCTCCGCAGCCTTCACCACTGCTATTGATTGTCGAAAATGCCTCCCACGAAGGTATTCCTTCAATTTGGAGAAAAGAAAAACGGAGCTAAATCTGGAATGTAGGAAGAGTTGAGGACGCACTTCACATTCGTTTTGTGAGTATTCTGTAATAAATATGCGATATGAGGCTGTGCATTATCGTAGTGTAGTATGCAGCTAGTAGCATGGAAATGTGAACATTTACATGTGATATGTTATCAGGACATCTTTGTAGTATTGCCCATTTTCAGTTGTATGTGCAAGTATGGCATGTTGACAAATTTTTTCTTGAATATCGAAAAATGAGATGGCCATAACTTTCCCGGCAAAAGCAACCACTTTTCCCTTTTTTGGCGTTGGTGTTGATGGAGATTTCCACATAGAGCTTTGCTGTTTGCTCTCTGAGTCGAAATTTTTGTAGGCAAGTTTCATTGGCAATAATTACTCGTGAAGGAAACTCCGCATCTTCCTCTAACATTATCTTCAACTCGATGCACATTTGCACACCTGCACCTCCTTTTGTTCAAGAATCAGCAGTCTGGGAATTCACCCTCTCGTATGCAACTTTTCAGTTACCAACGCGCTGGTAATCTCTGAAAGGGTTCTTAATGTTTTTCGACGAACCTCTTTCACAGTGAGAACAGCGGAGTTAATGTTTTCTTCCGTTAGAGCTCAAACCGGAGAGCCCAGGTTCACCTTACGTTTAAACTGACTGTCTCTCCTCTTTAAATATTTAAGCTATCTTCAAGCTGTGCACATAGGGAATAACAAAATTTCCATGTGCCTCTTGTAACGTTGCATAGGCATCAGCTGAAGATTTGTTGAGAGGAAAAGCGCAGTTTCAAAGCTGCATATTGTTCGTGGCATGTCACCTCCATTTTGCTGTAGTCGAAACTGAACGTGTTTTAAACTGCACACATCTCACAGGATGGAACCTGAAGTGACAAGAATGAAACTAGTACTGCGTGGACTTTACGCATTAAGCTATGGCAGAGTTAAATAATTATGTATTATTTAGGTAGAGCAATCTGTAATAGCAATTGGAGAAAATTGCTTGAAAAGTGCAGGGTTTAGAAATGTCACTTACGATTAACCTTAAAAAGAAATCTACATGGATAGTGAGCAAATAGAAGGATACGAGTTAAAACAACATGCCTGAGATCTGTTTTCTGATTAGTTAAAGCCAAATGTTCGCCCTGTTAACTAAGAGAAATGTCCGTACTTTTTGGAGTACAGAGGACAATGGCTCCGCCCGCTAAGAAAAAAATGCTTTTAGTAAATATTCAAGATTTTAAAAAGAAATGTCCAAAGCTTAACGGATGAGAAGTAAAAACGAAGAGAAGCAAGTAGTTCCAGTAAATAAAGATCCACAAATTAAACGTTTACGACATAATGTCATTTTTATTTCTGATAGTGGCCCCCAATGGACCGAGTGTCTGTATTGCCGCCCAACAATATCTGTGAACGTTTAATTCTATTTATCAATAACGAGATATTTATAATTTTGACTTGAATGCCACAAATTCACAAAATATTTGGTTGATCAATAGTGAAGTTTGTGGTAATATATTGAACTAATGAGCATGTTAAATGAAGAATTTTACGGCAAGTATTCAAAATGCTGACTGCAACTGTATAGTCTTCTCCTCAAAGACCCGCGAATACGCTCAGGCAATCTGGAAGGATCTTATAATCCGATGCTGCAATTAAATTACGATATGCACAGAACTTTCATAAACAATTAATAGCAATCAGGTTCCAGGAAAAAAATGGTTTTTGTTTACTACTGAGGCTCAAAATATGAGAAAGAAGGAGGAAGGTAGGGCGGAGTGTGGTATACGTATGAAGCATGAAGCAGCTTGGCAGTATCCAGGCGGTCTGTCCAGTGGATGCTCCAATCTCATCAAAAAAGAACACTATTTCATAAACGGCTTATTTGCAAACCCATGTTTACTGTAAATATTTTGATTTTCTTTGATTGTACTTCTTATTCATAAGTTTTTGATCATCGCTTCTAAAACACTTTGTATATTTTATGTTATTAGTATTGATTATTATTTTGTTAAAGCTATTGTATTGTGGCATATGGGTAGCGACAATGTGGAGAAAATAGTACATATCTTGTAACAATGAGACAGTTAGTATTTGGAATTGACGGTTGGGGATTTCTATGTGATGAAAATTTAGCTTCTGCGTATGCGCAGATGGGGAAGGAGTAGAGCTTTACGATGGTCACCTTTAAGATGGACAATTTGCGGTTGGCACATCTTTTATTGTGTTAAATAAAATAGATATCAATTTTGTGTTTAGATTCGCATAGTTTATCTCGTTCCAATATTCCCTTAGTATTATCTATTTTTGTAAAGATGAGTAGGTTTCTTATAAATAATAGAATCAGATACACTCCTGGTCCGGCTTAGGGATGATGAATTATTGCAACGTGATATTTATGTAGATGGTTATACAGTGGACCGAACAATATTTACTTTTTAGTGAATAAAAGTGCTTTAATTTATTTATGATATATTAGCATACATAATGTTGAAAAAGTAGAAAGTATTCAAATATAATAAAACACTTACAGCCACAAATCATTCCTAAAAACGGTGCATCGTTCTTTGTAGTCGAACAACGTGGTGGTAAAGTACGTAGGATTAAAGTTGGAAGTAAAAGTTTCAACTTGAATACTGCAGAGCTAACCTTCATCACTTTGCAATATGGTGATCAAAACTTGCATAAAACACATATTAAGACATCTCAAGGATTCTACGCAATCAGGCACTAGTGCCTCAGCTTTAAACTGTCAATTTGCCGTTTTATACGATTTTCAACAGCAACTAGGGGAAGATGGATCTACCAAGGAGCTGGTTTTCAGTAACTTAGCAGCGTTTCTTGAGTCTAGGCTCAGATTTGGGAAGCTTCTCTGTCAAC